>PVJI01000580.1:0-245518 GCA_004026765.1 Micronycteris hirsuta
CCTCGTGTGTGCAGGTACTCCACCACAGGACAGGTGCTCACTTGGTGGGACCGGGCAAGATCAGGCCCTTCTGCTGCTGAGATTCGATGTGAGCCTGTGTGTGTCACTGTTATTGGTTGATATCTGGCTCGGGTTCATTACATGTATCATCTCATTTTATTCGAACAAACCAGTGGGATAAATTCTATTATCAGTCATCTTTACAGAAAAGTTGGAAAAATTCCATACCATGTTTGAGGTTGTGTCCTTGTAAATTACCAAGTCCAGCTTTGGACCCAGGTTGACTCCAAAGCTTTTGTTCTTTCCAACATGCCTCGCCTGGGCTTCCAACCCAGCTCCGTCCGAGCTTTGTGTGCAGAATGAAATGGAGTGGGGGGTGGTAGAGCATGATGTGGGGCTGCAAACTGAAACCGTTTAGGCCAGATTCAACTAATATATGTTTTGATTGGCAGGCATAGTGCTTTTGGCTGCCAGTATTTAACAATTGTCTTAAAGTTTGGAAACTCTAGTCACATTGGCCCAAATTCCCACTTGGCAACAACTGGCTGCAGCACGCAAGGATTGCCCCTTTGTCACGGCCATCACATTCTCAACGGCCACCACTCTTAACTGCCTCGCATCCCGCTTCTCCACTCGTTTGCCCTCCTTACCGGGGCTCCAGGGGGCTGGCGTTGTGCTACACCCATGTGAACATTTTAGCAAATGCACAACCAATCATAAGCTCAGGAGTAGGAAACTGCCTGTCTAATTCTCTAGACAGGAAGGTTGAGCCCCAGCCAGAGTCCCACGGTGGCACAGGGCGTCAGCGCCACAGGTCCTGACCTCGGCAGAACCCTGGCTCCTGGCTCCCCACTACACACACTCTGGCGGAAATGTTCTCCTCATGGGAAGTGTGGAGGCTGTGCTCTGAGGGAACCTGTGTCCTGGCTGGAGAGGAGTCTGACCAAGCCCTTGTACCCTTGGAAGGCATTTTATGTCGAGTCTCCATAAAACAGGACTTTCTCTGGTTTGAGTGCTCTTGGTTCTCAGGTGTTTTCAGAGACCCCCTAAGAGTCCCCAGCACCTTATAGCTAAAGATCTAAGCAGAGGCCGCAGTGACTCAAGCTTGATTTTAATGGTGAGAATTACTTTCTCAGTCTGCTGTTTCATATTTCTAAGTTCTGTCAGAAATCCCATGTTAACCCGGTTTCTGTGCCACCAGTTCTCCCATTGATGTGGGTATTTGAAGATGAAGTTGTCACTCCCAAGTCCTTGAGAGGATTAGACCAGGTTTTCCTGTGGTGGAGAGAATGGTCTAGGATCAGGAAACCAGAATTCAGTCATGGCTCAGCCATTAAAATCATTCCTGTGCTCATAGGAAGGTCTCTCCTTCTCTCTGGGCCTCAGTTTCCTCTTCTGTAATATAAGAGGCGCTGTTAGGGCATCTTAAAAGTCCCTTAACAATTTCAGGATTCAGAGGTAGAGCTGGGAATAATAGGATTTGGGACGTGGCCAAAAATCTTGGCAGTGGAAGGAAAAAGTTATAGTAGTTTATCAGAGCTTCCTTGCTTTTTCCTTTCCTTTCTCTTTCAGTTCCTTCTTCCTTCCCTCCCTCCCTCCCGTCCTTTCGTCCATCCATCTCTCCATCTTCTCTTCCCTCCTCCCTCCCTTCCTCTCTGTCTTCCTACCTACCTTCCTTCCTGTCTTTCTCTTCTCCTTTTTCCTTTTGAGATGCTTTACTCATATGACTGAGGTCGTTCACTTGGTGAACATGGAAGTCTACTAAGCAGCTTTATGTGAACACCCATGGAGCAAAGTTCTACAAGGCCTGGAAAGTCTGAGATCTTTGCTTGATCTTCTAGCTAAGCTTACTGTCTACCCAGCATCTACTCTCATTTAGATCTTCAACTAACTTCTTCAGATCTTAGCTCTAAGTTTGTAAAAATATGGTCCTTATTCTCTTTCAAGGCAGAATTCAGTACTTACTTCTTTCTCTAGTCGACATGAAAGTGGATGTGTGTGGGAGGTGTGTTGACCATGCAGCTAGACTGTAAAGACCTTGAGTTAGTGGGCTATGCTTTATGCACAGTGCTGGGTACATGACATGTCCTAATTTCACCTTTTACTTTTTCTTTCACTTTTTTTTTCTTTTTGCCTCATCCGATATCTTCTCCTTGAATATCAGTTGACTATGTGCCATGTGTCCAGGCTATCACCCTGGTCACCTGCTGCTGGGCACACACATTTAAGGAGTGGAAGATGCGAGAGGAAAGAGAGGGTGGCCCATTGTCCCCGTTCTCTTCTCTACTTTCTAACTCTTGTCCTTTTCTCTTGCCTTTCTACCCCATCCACTGTTATAAGTGGGCCAGGGCCTTCAAGGCAAAACTACGTGTTTCTATTTTGAAGATAGGCAGGGAGGCGGGAAACAGCTTTTTTAGAAAGAGGAATTTCTTATTTTATATCACATAGAGAATGCATTTTTAAAATTCTTTTTAGTTTAGGATGGCCTCTTGAGTTTGAAACATAATGAGCTTTCTCTATTTACTTTGCTCTAATAGAAATAGTGTGTAAACTCTCTGTCCAGAGGGCAGAAGCTGGCAGCTGACATTCCTGCATCAACTGTAGTGGGATTATTCACGATTGAATCCTGATACTGATTCACCACTAGTGGTGACAGTGTCTGTATTTTTAGGGTTAGCGGTGAATTACAGCTCAGGTGTTATGATATTCATTTGGATAATTATGATAACTCACTAGGAAATACTTAATTGTACACTCAGTGTGGACTATAATACTCAGACACATCAGTCAAATAACTTCCCCTCTAAAGGAAGACATACTTCATTATGTTCCCTGCTGACCTGGGGCTGCCAAGGGGAATGGAAGGACATATTTGCCCTCAGGATGACTTTGTCACAGGGGAAGATCCAATTTTTTTGTGAGTGGCCCACCCAGATGCAGAGGGGAGTGAGAGAGAAAGTTGAAAAGACCCGTAAGGTGAGGAGTCTGCACTGGATAATCTCCAGGAACTACTGCAGCTCAGAAAACAGTGGGTCGCCTCTTCTAAGAAAGAGCCCAAAGTTCTCTTTTCCTCAATATAATATTTTTGAGGTATAATTCACATACCATGCAATTTATTTAAAGTGTACAGTATAATTGTTTTTAGCATATTGACAGACATATGCAACCACCTCCACAGTCAGTCTTTGAACATTTCATCATCTCAACAGGGTCCCCAGTACCCTTTAGCTGTCACCCTGTTCCCTCCATAGCTCCCAGCCCAAAGCCACCACCAGTCTACTTTCTGTCCCTATAGATTTGCCTGTTCTGGGTATTTTCATATAAATAAAATATATAAATATGTGCTAGCCTCTTTCATTCAGCATATTGTTTTGAGGTTCATGCATGTTGTACCATTATCAGTAGTTGGTATTTTTATTGCTGGATAATATTCCACTGTGGATCTATAGTTCAGCTATCTATTTATCAGTACATGGACATTGAGTAGTTTCTACCTTTTGGCTATTGTGGACGATCCTACCATGAATTTTCATCCTGCCTGGGTAGATACCTAGACAGGGAATTGCTGGGCCATCTGCTCAACCATTTGGAGAACTGCCAGACTCTTTCAAAGTGGCTGCACCATTTTACACAAACCAGCAGTGACTGAGGGTTCCAATTCCTGCCCATCCTCATCAATACTTATTGTGTGTTTTTCTCTTCTAGCCCTCCTGATGGGTATGAAGCATATCTCATCTATTGAGTATTAATAGATTTTTTAAAAATATATTTTATTGATTATGCAATTACAGTTGTCCCATTTTCCCCCCTTTATTCCTCTCCACCCTGCACAGCCCCTCCCACCTGCATTCCCCCCCTTTAGTTCATGTCCATGGGTCATATGTATAAGTTCTTTGGCTTCTACACTTCCTACTCTATTCTTAATCTCCCCTGTCTATCTTCTACCTACCATTTATGCTACTTATTCTCTGTAACTTTTTTCCCTCTCTCCACACCCTCTCCCTCACTGATAACCCTCCATGTGATCTCCATTTCTGTGACTCTGTTCCTGTTCTAGTTGTTTGCTTAGTTTTTGTTTTCATTGTTTTCTTTTTTTTTTAGGTTCATTTGTTGATAGTTGTGAGTTTGTTGTCATTTTAATGTTCATATTTTTTTATCATCTTTCTCTTAGATAAGTCCCTTTAACATTTCATATAATAAGGGCTTGGTGATGATGAACTCCTTTAACTTGACCTTATGCGGGAAGCACTTTATCTGCCCTTCCATTCTAAATGAGAGCTTTGCTGGATAGAGCAATCTTGGATGTAGGTCCTTGCCTTTCATGACTTTGAATACTTCTTTCCAGCCTTTACTTGCCTGCAAGATTTCTTTTGAGAAATCACCTGACACTCTTATGGGCATTCCTTTGTAGGTAACTGTCTCCTTTTCTCTTGCTGCTTTTAAGATTCTCTCCTTATCTTTAACCTTGGGTAATGTAATTATGATGTGCCTTGGTGTGTTCCTCCTTGGGTCCAACTTCTTTGATACTCTCTGAGCTTCCTAGACTTCTGGGAACTCTATTTCCTTTGCCAGACTGGGGAAGTTCTCCTTCATTATTTGTTCAAATAAGTTTTCCATTTCTAACTCTTCCTCTTCTGCTTCTGGCACCTATGATTTGGATGTTGAAATGTTTAAAGATGTCCTGGAGGTTCCTAAGCCTCTCCTCCTTTTTTTGAATTCTTTTTTTTGTTTGTTTGTTTGTTTTTATTTATTTATTTTCAGAGAGAGGAGAAAGGAGGGAGAAAGAGCAATGTATGGTTGCCTCTCACATGGCCCTCACTGGGGACCTGGCCCGCAACCCAGGCATGTGCCCCGACCAGGAATCGAACCGAGACCCTCTGGTTCCCAGCCCGCGCTCCATCCACTGAGCTACACCACCCAGGCCTTTTTTTGAATTCTTGTTTCTTCATTCTGTTCTGGTTGAATGTTTCTTTCTTCCTTCTGGTCCACACCATTGATTTCAGTCCTGATTTCCTTCCCATCACTGTTGGTTCCCTGTACATCTTCTTTTATTTCACTTAGCATAGCTTTCATTTTTTCATCTAATTTGCAACCATATTTCACCAGTTCTGTGAGCATCCTGACTTGTGCATCCTGTTTTGAACTGTGCATCTGGTAGGTTGGCTATCTCTTCATCGCTTAGTTGTATTTTTTCTGGAGCTTTGATCTGTTCTTTCATTTGGGCCATTTTTTTTGTCTCAGTACACCTGTTGCACAGTAAGGGGCGGAGCCTTAGGTGTTCACCAGGGCAGGGTAACCCACGTGCTGCATTGTGACACTGTATTTGGGGGAGGGGTCCAAGAGGGAGCAATGCTGCTTACTCCGCTCTCTGCTGGCTTTCAGTCACTTTCCCCACTATCCACAGTCAAATTGGACCCTTCTGGTGCTGATTTCTGGGTGGGTTGGCTTCTGTGGTTCTCTCTAACGAACCCTCCTGTGAGGCTGGGTGTTTCTCCCACTGCCGCCTCAACCCCCACAGGTGTTTTCAATCAGAGGTTTTGCGACTTTATTTCGCCTGCACTGGAACTCTGGGTTGCATGGTCTGTCTCGCTCCCCAGTTCCTCTTGGTTTATTGCACGCAAATCTGGGATGGTCCTCTCTGCCAGCCACTGCCTTGCTGTGAGTCCTCTCCACCCTGCTGCCCGTCTCCTCCCCTTCTACCAGTCTGGATGAATGTTTTTTTAACTCCTTGGTTGTCAGACTTCCATACAGTTCAATTTTCTGTCAGTTCTGGTTGTTTTTTGTTTTTAAATTTATTGTTGTTGTTGTTGTTTTTGGTTGTGTGAGGAGGCACAGTGTGTCTACCTACACCTCCATCTTGACCGGAAGTCCGTGTATTAATAGAGTTTATATAATCATATTATAAATATATTTTATGTGCAATATATATTATAGAGACATTATATATACATATATATCTAAATTTTAGTGTATTCTATACATAAATATATTTTATATATTCTAGATACAAGTCCCTTACCAGATACATAATTTGCAAACATTTTCTCTCATTCTATGGGTTCTTTTCATTTTCTTGTTAGTATTTTTTAAAGCACAAAAGCTTTTTTTAATTTTTAAATTACTTTATTGTTGTTCAATTACAGTTGTCTGCATTTTCTCCCCTCCCCTCCCCACTACCCCATCCAAACCCACCTATCTCCCTTGCTTCCACCCTCCCCCTTGGTTTTGTCTGTGTCCTTTATAGGAGTTCCTGAAAACCCTTCTCCCCACAGTCCTCTCCCCCTTCCCCTCCAGCTATTGTTAGATTGTTCCTAATTTCAATGTCTCTGGTTATATTTTGCTTGCTTTTTTGTTTTGTTGATTAGGTTCCAGTTAAAGGTGAGATCACATGGTATTTGCCCCTCACTGCCTGGTTTATTTCGCTTAGCATAATGCTCTCCAGTTCCATCCATGCTCTTGCAAAGGGTATAAGCTCCTTCTTTCTCTCTGCTGCATAGAATTCCATTGTGTAAATGTACCATAGTTTCTTCATCCACTCATTTGCTGATGGGCACTTAGGTTGCTTCCAGCACTTGGCTAACGTAAATTGGGCTGCTATGAACATTGGAGTGCATAGGTTCTTTTGGATTGGTGTTTCAGGGCTCTTAGGGTATAATCCCAGCAGTGGAATTGCTGGGTCAAAAGGCAGATCCATTTTTAGTTTTCTGGGGAAATTCCATACTGTTTTCCACAGTGGCTTCACCAGTCTGCATTCCCACCAACAGTGCAGTAGGTCTCCCTTTTCTCCACATCCTCTCCAACAGTTATCTGTTGCTTTGTTTATGATGTCCATTCTGACTGGTGTGAGGTGGTATCTCATGGTGGTTTTAATTTGCATCTCTCTGATGGATAGTAATATTGAGCGTCTTTTCATGTGTCTCTGGGCCCTCTGTATGTCCTCCTTGAAGAAGTGTCTGTTCAAGTCTTTTGCCCATTTTTTTAATTGGGTTTTTTTGTCTTCCTGTATTGGAGTCATGTGAGTTCTTCATATATTTTGGAGATCAAATCCTTGTCTGAGGTATCATTGGCAAATATGTTTTCCCATACGTTTGGTTCTCTTTTTATTTTAATATTGTTTTGTTTAGCTATGCAGAAGCTTTTTATTTTGATGAGGTCCCACTTGTTTATTATTTCCTTTATGTCCCTTGCTCTAGGGGACATATCATTGAAGATGGTGCTGCATGGAATGTCTGAGATTTTCCTACCAATGTTTTCCTCTAGGACTTTTATGGTGTCACGACTTATATTTAAGTCTTTTATCTACCTTGAATTTATTTTTGTGTATGGTGAAAGTTGGTGCTCGAGTTTCATTTTTTTGCATGTAGCTGTCCAGATTTCCCAACACCATTTGTTGAAGAGGCTATTTTTACTCCATTTTATGCTGCTGCTCCCTTTGTCGAAAATTAATTGACCATGGAGACTTGGGTTTGTTTCTGGGCTCTCTATTCTGTTCCATTGGTCTATCTGTCTGTTTTTATGCCAGTACCAAGCTGTTTTGATTACAGTGGCCTTGTAATACAGTTTGATATCAGGTATTGTGATCCCTCCTACTTTGCTCTTCTTTCTCTAAATTGCAGCAGATATTCAGAGTCTTTTATGGTTCCACATAAATTTTTGAAGCAGATATTCAAGGTCGTTTATGGTTTGTTCTATATCTGTGAAATATGCAATTGGTATTTTGATAGGGATTGCACTGAATCTATAAATTGCTTTGAGTAGTATGGACATTTTGATGATGTTGATTCTTCCGATCCATGAGCATGGTATATGTTTCCATTTGTTTGTGTCTTCCATGATTCCTTTCTTCAGTGTTGTGTAGCTTTCTGAGTACAGGTCTTTTACCTCCTTGGTTAGGTTTATTCCCAGGTATTTTATTTTTCTTGTTGCTATATCAAATGGGATTTTTTTTCCTGATTTCTGCTTCTGATGTTTCATTGTTAGTATACAAAAATGCCTTTGATTTCTGAATATTGACTTTGTATCCCACTGTTTTGCCAAATTCATTTATTAGGTCGAGTAGTTTTTTGACAGAGTCCATAGGATTTTCTGTGTACACTATCATGTCATCTGCAAACAATGACAGTTTTGTTTCCTCCTTTCCAATTTGGATGTCTTTTATTTCCTTTTCTTGTCTGATTGCTGTGGCTAAAACTTCCAGTACTATGTTGAATAGAAGTGTGATAGTGGACAATCTTGTCTTATTCCTGATCTTAGAGGAAAAGATTTTAGTTTTTGCCCATTGAGTATGATGTTTGCTGTAGGTCTCTCATATATGGCCTTTATTATGTTGAGGAATGCTCCCTCTATTCCCACTTTTCTGAGTGTTTTTATCATAAATGGGTGATGTACCTTATTAAATGTTTTTTTCGCATCTATTGATATGATCATGTGATTTTTGTCTTTGCTTTTATTTATGTGAGGTATTACATTTATCGATTTGTGAATATTGTATCATCCTTGCATCCCTGGGATGAATCCCACCTGGTCATGGAGTATGATCTCTTTAATGTATTGCTGGATGTGATTTGCCAATATTTTATTAAGGATTTTAGCGTCTATGTTCATCAGCGATATTGGCCTGAAGTTTTCTTTCTTTGTTGTGTCTTTATCTGGTTCGGGATTAGGATGATGTTGGCTTCATAAAAAGAATTTGGGAGTCTTCCACATTTTGATTTTTTGGAATAGTCTGTGAAGGATAGGTCTTCCTTAAATGTAAAGCACAAAAGTTTTAAATACTGATGAAATCCAACTGATCTATTTTTTCTTCTGTTGTTTATATCATATACAAGAATCTAATGCCAAAACTGAGAGCTGAAGATTTACTTCTTTGGTGTCTTTTAAGAGATTTAGAGTTTTAGCTCTTACATTTAGGTATTTGATCCATTTTGAGTTAGTATTTCTGTGTGATGTGAAAATCCAAATCCATTGTTTTGTGGTATTGCTCCAACATGATTTGTCAAAAAGACTATTCTTTCTCCATTAAATGGTCTTGGCACCCTTATTGAAAGTCAACTGACCACAGACTCATGAGCTTATTTCTGGACTCTTAATTCCACTCTACTGATCTATATATCTGTCTCTATGCCAATACCATACTGTCTTAATTAATCACTGTTGTTTATGGTTTTAATAGTAACTTTTGACATTGAGAAATGTAAGTCCTCCAACTTTGTTTTCCTATTTCAAGATTGTTTTATCTATTCTGTCTCCTTGCAATTCTGAATTTTAGAATCAACTTGTCAATTTCTACAAAAAAGTCAGCTGGGAGTCTGATAAGAATAACATGAAATTTAAAGATCAAATTGCATGGAATTTATAGATCATCTTAACATTAGTAAGTCTTCCAAACTATAAACATTTTCTCATTTATTTATATCTTTAGTTTCTTTCCACAATTTTTTTAGTTTTCAAAACATCCGTTTTACATTTCTTTTGTTAAATATAGCCCTAAATAGCCCTGGCTGGTGTAGCTCAGTGGATTGAGTGAAGGCTGGGAACCAAAGGGTCCTGGTTCGATTCCCAGTCAGGACACATGCCTGGGTTGCGGGCCAGGTCCCCAGTGAGGGCCATGTGAGAGGCAACCATACACTGCTTTTTCTCTCCCTCTCTTTCTCCTTCCCTTCCCCTCTCTCTAAAAATAAATAAATAAAATCTTTAATATATATATATATATAATATATATATAATATATATATATAGCCCTAAATACTTTATTCTTTTTGATGCTATTTGTAAATGGAATTATTTTCTTAATTTTATTTTCAGATTATTCATTACAAGTATATAGAAATAGAATTCAATTTGTATATTGATCTTGGATCCTACAATTTTCCTAAACTAGTTTTGTAGCTCTAATAGTTCCTTAGTGGATTCCTTAGGATTTTCTATATGCAAGATTGTGTCATCTGAAAATAGGGAAGATTTCCAGAAGACACAATCTTTTACTTTTTTATTTCAAATCTGGATGCCTCTTATTTCTTTTTCTTGCGTAATTGCACTGGCTAGAATA
Organism: Micronycteris hirsuta; assembly: GCA_004026765.1. Lineage (NCBI taxonomy): Eukaryota > Metazoa > Chordata > Mammalia > Chiroptera > Phyllostomidae > Micronycteris > Micronycteris hirsuta. The sequence continues at coordinate 10,049 of PVJI01000580.1, forward strand.
GTTATTGCTATGTCATTTATAATAGCTATTGAACATATAATATGATGTTGAATAGAAGCAGCATGAGTGGACAACCTTATCTTGTTCCTAATCTTAGGGGGAAGGTATCCAGTATTTCACCATTGAGTATGATGTTAGCTGTTCATTCTTTTTTGTAGAGCCCTTTATCAGATTGAATAAGTTCCCTTTTACTACTAGTTTGTTGAGTGTTTTTGTCTTGTGGGTTTGAATGTTGTCAAATGCTTCTTCTATATCTAATAATCTTGTGGTGTTTGATTTTTATTCTATTGGTATAGTATATTAATGACACTGATTAATTTTTGGATGGAAAACCAATTCTTGCATTCCTGGGACAAATTCCACTTTTTCATGGCATACAATTATTTTTATATATTCAGGTTTCTAGTATTTTGTTGAGTTTTTTGCATCCGCATTCATAAAAGATAGTGTGATCTGTAGTTTCCTTTTGGTCTCAGGGTAATAATCACCTCATAGAAAGAATCAAGAAGTTTCTCCTTCTTTTCTGTTTTTTAGAAAAGTTTGTGAAGAATTGGTATTAGTTCGTTTGATAGAATTCACCTCTATCTGGGCTTGGACTCTTCTTGGTGGACAGTTTAATTACTAATTCAATCCCTTTACTTATAGGTCTAGTTGGGTTGTCTGTTTCTTGTTGAGTTAGTTTTATGTCTCTCTAGAAACTTGCCCATTTCATCTGTTATCTAATTTGAAGGCACACAATTAGAATATTCCTTTATAACTTTTTTATTTTAGTAATGTCGGTAGCAATGTCTACTGTTTCATTTCTGATTTTATTCATTTGTCTTCCCTCTTTTTTCCTTGCATTGCCTGGCTAGAGGTTTGTCAATTGTGTTTATCTTTTTAAAGAACTAGCTTTGGGTTTCATGGATATATCTCTATTGTTTTTCTGTTCTTTATTTTGTTGACTTTCACTCCAATCTTTTATTTCCCCCCTGTGCTTCCTTTAGTTTTAATTTGCTGTTCTTTATTTATTTATTTTTAGAGAGAGGGTAAGGGAGGAAGACAGGAAGAGAAATATCAATGTGAGAGAGAGACATCTATTGGTTGCCTCTAGCATGCCCCCAACCAGGGACCTGGCCCACAACCCAGGCATGTACCCTGACCAGGAATCAAACCAGCAACCTATTGATTTGTGAGATGACACCCAACCCACTGAGCCACACCAGCCAGGACTTTGCATAGAATTCTAAGATGGAAGATTAGGATATTGATTTGAGATCTTTCTCTTTTATCAGTCTTGGTATACAGCTGTAAGTTTCCCTCTAAACATTGTTTTAGCTCCATCCTGTAAGTTGTGGTGTGTTGTGTCTTCACTTTCATTCATCGCAACATATTTTAATTTCCTTTTGATTATTTTTCAATTCATTAGTTATTTATGTTGTTGAATTTCCACATATTTGTGAGTTTCCCAAGACTTTCTGTTATTTATTTTTAATTTTATTTCACTGTAGTTGGAGAACATACTTTGTACTACTTCCATCCCTTTACATTTATTGAGGTTTGTATTATGGCCTAGCATATAGTTTATCCTAGAGAATATTCCATGTGCACTTGAGAAGAATGTATATCCCATTGTGATGTGTGGAGCATTCTAGAGATGTCAGTTAGGTCAGTTATTAGTGTTGTTCAAGTGCTCTACTTCCATTTTGATCTGTGTAGATGTCCTATACATTACTGAAAGTGGGATACTAAAATCTTCTAATATCATTGAATTTTCTATTTCTATCAGTTTAGTTTCATGTATTTTGGTGCTCTGCTGTTAGCTGAACATATGTTTATAATTATATCTTCCTGGTTGATTGACTCTATTGTTATTATAAAATGTCCCTCTTTATATCTAGTAACATTTCTACTTTTAAAGTCTGTCTTCTCTAGCCCTGGCTGGTGTGGCTTAGTGGATTGAGTACCGGCCTGTGAACCAAAGGGTCACAGGTTTGATTCCCAGTCCGGACACATGCCTGGGTTGCGGGCCATGTCCCCAGTAAGGAGTACATGAGAGGCAACCACACATTGATGTTTCTCTCCTTCTCTTTCTCCCTCCTTTCCTCTCTGTCTAAAAGTAAATAAATAAAATCATTTTTTTAAAAAAGTCCATCTTCTTTAATATTAGTATTAGACTACACAGCTTTCTTGTAGTTGCTCCAAAACTCTGTTTTGAATTCTCAAAGGTTTTGATGGGCAGGGTAAGTCAGTGAAGAAATTGCCTCTTTTCCTCTTTTTTGGCTCATATTTCAAATGAAATACTTCACCAGTCAAGAAACTCTCCTGGGGCACTGGGTATGGTTCACAACACAAGGACCTGCGTGATGTGAAGATTCCTGTGTATGGATGGAACCCTTTTCATGGGATTGAATTAGTTCTTTGTCCTCTTCACTTCATCCTCAATAAATTTAAATCACATCCTCTTTTAAAATAACTAGGAATCTTCATGACAGTGACTTAAAGGTAAGGAAAGTGAAATTAAAGGAAAAAGAAATCATAGGAATAAACAAATGCTAGGAAACAAGATATTTACTCTTGAACCCCTCAAGTCAGAAAACCTCCCTGAGCTCTTTCGGCTGTCACCTGCTCTGAGTCCAGTAGAACCACCAGGTGAGGCCAGTGGGAGATGGAGTGAAATGAGGGTGGCACACTGGGGCCTCTGTCTGTGTGCCCACCCTCATGTGCCACAATGATTACAAATTTCAAAAGGAAGAAAGAAAACATCAAAAAAATAGATGTAATGCCCTCATGAGCTAGGGCCCCTGTTGGATGTTTTCCTGGTCTGAGTCTACTTGTTTTGAGGGATGAGAGCCCAGATACTCCAGTTGGATGGGAAAACTTCGTATTCTATGCCAGTTTCCTGTCACTGCTTTGAGAGGGGGGGCCGAGTGGCGTCTACCTAGCTGTGTGTTGGCATGGGTCCCTGGTGACCATGTGTCTGTGCTGCCAGGACACTGGCAATCTTTGGGGCAGTTCTTTGCTCTTGCAACAACTAGCCAATCTGGTGTCAGGAAACCACTCTGCAGTAGTGGCTGGGTTTGGAAGTCGTTTTTAATTTTGTGACAGAGACAACTGTGTCCTCTGGGAATAGAAAGTGGTTTCACTGGTGATACTAATGGAACCGTGACCCCTTCTGTGTCTATGGTCCTACAAACAAAAAATGTCTGTACTCACTACGTCAAGCACGTTCATTCCTAGCCCTCCCTTGAAGTAAACTGCAGAGGAAATACACTATTAAGCCCCGAGAATATGCTTTGTGAGCTTGTATATATGTGTGTCTATAACCATGAGCTCACTTGCGAATGGCTTATAATGCCACTGTAAGTGTGATACAAATGCTGTGTTTTGAATTATTTTAGGGTGGACACAGTTCGTTGAAGTTCTGACATCTTTGAGCAGAGTTACAGTGGGCCCAGGGCTGAAATTGGTATTGGCTTTTAAAGGCCAATAACTGTAATAAAATTCAGGAGTTTGGGGGATCAAAAGTGGCAAAAGGAAAGAAGAAATGCAAAGGCACATTGAATGAACTGCTTCTGTTTGCATTTGGGATTGGTATTCATTAGCCTAGAAATGACTACAATGATGTTTACTATCTCTTGCAGGAACTTTTATGCCAGTGTCCTTGGTCAAAAAATGGTTGCTTAAGGAGACAGTAAATTAAATGTGACTCATTTACAGTTTAGTAACATGTGTTAAACCATTTCCTGGTGTTTGAGTTTACCTTGAGACCAAGGAAGGAGACAACAATAACAGACTCACAGGAGGAAGAAAAGGAATGATCAACCCCAGTGGTCTCTGCCCAGATGACGAGCTAAGCAGCGTTGTCAATGGGAGGAATTTGTGTTGATAATGAATCTTTGTCCCTGTATAATTAACTTTTCCTCTCTGCATGTGCTACTTCACACATTAAGCTTCCCTAACAGGCATATAACTGTTAACTGTGATACTTAATGTCTCATTTTAGTATATTGGACAAAACTAAAGTAAATCAAATGCAAATTTTATAGTGCTCCTCAAGTAAAAATGGATGGTGCTTTATAATTTGAGGCTTCAATTCAATAATTAAAAATGTTTTTATAAAAGAATACCTATTTTCTAGAAAATCTGACAAATACAGAAGAAGGTAAATGGGAAAATAACCCATGAAGCCACTACTCGAAGATAATCATTAACACACATTTTAGTGTGTGCATTTTGGGGTTTTTTTGGTGCCATTATATGAATATATATTTATACTTTTAATTGTTAAGATCATGAGTATAATTTGTGATTTTCATATTTTTAAAAAAATTTTTTTAAAAGATTTTATTTATTTATTTTTAGAGAGAGGGGAAGGGAGGGAGACAGAGAGGGAGAGAAACAGCAATGTATGGTTGCCTCTCACTTGGCCCTCACTGGGGACCCGGCCCACAACCCAGGCATGTGCCCTGACTGGGAATCGAACTGGGACTCTCTGGTTCCCAGCCCGCGCTCAATCCACTGAGCTACACCAGCCAGGGCATGATTTTCATATATTTTAACCCCCTCTGCCCGTAAATTCAAATTTCTCATCATAGTCAGAAGAAAAGTAACAGCTAACACATGTATGGTACTGACTATCTACCAGGCACTGTTCCAAGCACTTTGCATGTATTAATTCGCATAAGCCTCATTAGTACACTTTGAAGAAAATTTTTATGAGCCAGGTACAGAGGGCGAAATGATGTGCTGGATGCCTCACAACTAGGGAGGGGCAGAGCAAGGGCTCAGAACCAGTTGTAAAGTGTGTGCTGTTAATCCCAGTGGTCTGTTGCCTCCTTCTGACTCTCCACCTCTGAATGGCCTTGTCCCAAAGCTGAGGTCCAGCCCTGCCTCCTGCTGATTGTCCTCAGAGTTCTCTAAATCTAGATAGTATGACATGCCATGTCCTTTCAGGGGAAGAGGTTAGTGGGGAAATCAGCCCCATCTCTGAAAAACAGTTGCCCCCCACAGCCCTTCCTGTGGGGGAGCCCTCCCTCAAGAGAAGGCTGGAGATTGCCGCTGAAGGAAAAACTGGCCTCCAGGCCCAGCTCTGCTCACAACTCATTTCATCTGTTTTCTCATCTATAAAGTGATGGCGTTGGGCAGCCCTTCATTCACTTATTGGCTCACGCATTCATTCATTTAATACACTTTGGGCAGTTGGTCCCCTATTTCCTCTCCTCTAGGAATTCATCATCCAATATGCAGCCACAGAAGTGAGCTGCCACTTCAGTGTCAGTGTGTTGTCGTGATGGGCGAATGCTGGGGATGTTGTGAAGGCCCCTGAGCTGGGCTGGGGCAGAGAGGGTAGAAGGAAGGGGCTGGCCTGCCAGGTTCCCCAGAGGACAAGTGCGAATGATGTAGGCACGTAGGGACAGATGAGCTGGGCTGTGGTGGCAGGGCCCCTTGGCCCTCTCTAGTGTATTTTGAACCATCCCACTCTCAGCAGTCTACAACAGGGTCACAGTGGCACTTTTTTCTTTTTTCGGCTTAAAACTACAGGAATTTATTGTTTCAATTCTAGAAACTAGAGGTCTGAAATCAAGGTATCAGCAGGGGCATGTTCCCCTGAAACCTGAAGGGGAGCATCCTTCCTGCCTCTTCAGAACTTCTGGTGGGAACTGGCTGTGCTTGGCATTCCTGGACCTAAAGCTTCACACGGCATTCTCCCCTGTATGTCTGTCTTCAAACAGCCAACTTTTTATTAGGACACCAGCCATATTGGACCAGGGGCCCACCTTACTTAACTGAAGTAATTATATATGCAATAATCCTATTTGTCCCAAATGAGGTCACATTCTGAAGTACGAGGAGTTAGGACTTAAAACTATCATTTTGGGAGGGAACACAGTTCAATCCATAACAATCTCTGGAGCTACCACTGGGTCAAGGCAACCATTGTCTACTCACTGGTCTTGTTTCTCCTATTCATTCTCCACTCAGCATCCAGAATGAGCTTCTTCCACTCCAGCAAGCAGGTGAGGAGGGCCTCATTAGTTCTTTCACGTCCAGATGGAGAGAGTTAACATAGAACTTTTTTCTGTCTGGGCATCTCAGGCTGAAACCAAGAGGAGAAGGTGGGAACATAGTAACTCCTGAGAGAGTGCTGTCAATGGATTACCGAGGGCAAGGTCATGGTACATGTGAGGGTGTTTCTAATAAGATCTGATGCTCATCCTTTTCCCCCAGAGGAACTAAAGTGAAGCTGAACAGGTGTCTTGACTCCGAATGACCTCTGAGACTGGACAAATGCCATCCTTTAAAGGGTGATGATTTAAAGACTTTTTCTGTCCTCTTTGCATGCACTTGCTTTTATTTTCTGTTCGTAGAGAACTGGTGCATACTGAAGAAAAAGACCTACTATGCATGTAGAATCAATGCAGTATTCACTACAGCTTCTCCAGCCTCTCCCCTGCCCCCTAAGTAGCTCAGACCTTCGAATTCATTGCTGGTCTGCAGGGAAAGGTTTAGAAAACCTTTAAGTCAAGCTTTGGTCATTCAAATGCTAATCCACTTTTCAACTTGACACCTTCCCATCACCTCTATCTGTGTCATCTGTGCTCCAAAGACATCTGGTCATTGTAGCTTCCATTGACTTCTTACAAAGGCTCTGAAGGGGCTTCCTGAGGCCCTTCGCACAGCTGGGGTGAGAAGTGTATGCAGAACAGTGTCCTTTCTCACTTGCATTTTTATGGCTTTTCTTCACCGTCGTCTAAACAACCCCCTCCCTCCTCATATCACAATTGCATATCAGGCCATCAGGGCAATCTAATGGAAGACCAACACCTGAAAAAGTAATTCAATTTATTAGAGAAGCATTCTTCTCCTGGGCAGAACCACAGAGAGCCGGCTTCAGGAACAAAGATACGGACTTTCGGGTTACATTAGGGGGATGATGTACTAGGGTCATGTCCGTATTGCCTCGCCAGCTACAAGCTCTAGATGTTTTCAGTATAATCACTTATATGTGTGTATATTTCTCCGTTTTCTTCTCATTCAGATACAGGTAGACCTTTCTTAGAGATGCACAGTGAAATCCCTGAGATGATATATATGACTGAAGGAAGGGGGCTCGTCATTCCCTGCCGGGTTACATCACCTAACATCACTGTCACTTTAAAAAAGGTAAAGTTGAGCGATGCTATTCCAGAAGATTTTTACTGAAAATCAGCATAATGAATTTTTTTGATATTTTATAACTGTAGAATAGTTCTCTTACAGATATGTGGGCTCCCCAGTGGACTTTTAAGAACATCCTTTTAGTATAAAGCATAAGGGCTAGAAGTTATACCCATGCATGTATCTAAATGAATAAAATGAGAATGTTTTAAGCATAAATCTATGTGAGTAATGAAGAACTAAAATCATTGAAAGTTTTTGTATCTGCCACATATCTAAGTATTTGCAGGTGTGAGAAAGAGCAGTTCTGTTGCTTACACAAATTAGTAACCTGGCAGAGCGGTTAACCAGATTTTTGCTAAAGACAGAACTGTCAAACAGGAGATTCTCTAAGCTCCCATCTTTGGTGGAGTTGGGGAATTCCTGGTAACAAAAGGCTTTTCTCCTGCTGGGTGTCCAAGCTTAGTGCCTTAGGAGGGAAAAAAGGGAAAGAATGTTATAAATGAGATGTTTCTTCCTATTATGTTGTAAATTGTACATGAGGAGAAGGAAAAGATTTAGGGTAGAATTTAATAAAAACTATACTGTCCTGCTAATTCACCAGCGGTAGGAGTTCAGGAGTACACTAAGACTAAGAATTGGATGAAAGCTCCTAAAAAGAAAAACTACTGAATCCCGAGAGCTCAGAGCTTTAAGAGGAAAAGTTAAGGCTGTCCCACCCCGTGGCAGCAACTCAGGATGTGTGTGGTGCAGTGGTAGTGGTGCTCAGTAGAAGTTTAGAGTGATTTGCAGTAACACCTATCGAGCCTGAGTACTGAAATGTGATGGGGGTGTCTCCCTGTCTTCTTCCTTTGCATTCGCTCTTTTGTGTTGTTAATTTAAGTCCTCAATGCAGTCCATCAGAGACAGGTTCGGGCTTCTATTACATCCGCCTATCATTGCCAGGAAATAGAAAATCCTTGTATGTCCCAGTGGAAACAGCAGAGGAGTCTAACTTCTACTCCGCAGAGTGGGAGAAAAACCTGAGGTTCCCAGGGAGTAAGGGCCCATGGTCCTCCCGCCACGCTTCTGTAATTGTCCAGTTTGTACCGGAGGAAGCCCACTGGGGTGGCCCAGGCCTCCCCACATGATTTCTCACCACCCGACACTTACCTGCTGGCAAACTGGCATATCTCCTCATTTTCCTCATTTTGGAGATGGGAGCAATTACAGCAGCGCCCTCCTCACGTAATTGTTAGGAAGTGAGTGATCTGTGGAAAGCACTTAGAACAACGCCTGGTGCAAGGAAGGCCCTAATCAAGGGTTAGTGTTTTTATTACTTAATCTAGCAGTTTAATACTTACACTTGATTATTGTCAAGTCACGTTTTCAATAACATGGTTTTACTCCTCTTAGTCTGGGATGTTATTGCTGTATGATGGATCTGAAACAAACCATGGGGATATGAAACTTCTCTTTTTCAGGCAAGCCCCTTGTTTTTTTGCCCTAATGCAGATTTGTTGCAAGGAACATTCCCAAATTCCCACGTGTAAACAGTTTTTTAAAGGTCTATAACAGAACGAGAGAGAGAGAGAAAGAGAGAGGGAGGAAATCAAGTTCTATTAGGGATTCTGGTTTGGCACATATATATTGAAAATACTCCAACCTATAACATATGTAGGATGAACTGACATTAATAACAGGTCTTTCCCTTCCGTTTCCCTTAGTGGGCCTTCCCATTTGCTAGCACCTCCCTCTCCTTACCCAATGCATGCTCCCTCAAGCCGTTGCCAGTTGCATGCAGGCCTCCCTGTTGGTGCTTCTTCCAAGGTGCCCAGCATCCACCTGTTTATGAGGCAGGCAGCCACTGCCACCGCTTTCAAACTCTGTCGTCTTTCACTGTTTGAGCTCCTGCCAGCCAGAAACAAAGTTACTTCTCAATGAAATCCTACTCAGAGCAGTTATGGATAGATTACAGTAAGATAAACACTCTGGAGGAAATTTTACTATTTTTAAGCTGTGCTGTGGAAGTCCGTCAGCAAACCTGTCTTTCAGATTCAGCACGTGCTTGTTTTCACATATTTTTAAAGCACCATGATTTCAATCCCTGCCTTAAATTTTTCTGAATTTTCCCCTTAATAGTTTGCACTAAGTTAGAAGAGAGTTTTCCCCACTGAATGCAAAGCATTCCTAAGTTTACAGGTAGAATCCTGATTTTCTAAAACATGAAGTACACCCTTCAGTCTCTTTCAGTTTTTGTAAACAGGATAGAATTCATTACAACCTGAGTAACACTCAGGTAACGTAGTCACATATCCATTCACACATAGTCACTGGGAGAGAGGCACTGGTGACTTCTGGAATAGAAATTCAGCCCCAGGACCACAAATGCCAGCCAGATTAGCTTCTTCAACAAGCAATGTAAACAAATGATAAGTGGCTAGAGTGATGTCAGGTGTGCTTTTTAAAAGACTATAGAAAAGATTTTAAACTTCTTTATGCAGTTTGGTCTTTCCTTTATGGTCTCTGATGATGAAGTAATCTGATTTTTTTCCTTTTCCAAGTTGGGACAAACACTAGTGGCAGCAGGTAGATAGTGAGTCTGAACCTGGGTTGGCAGCCTGGCATCTGGGGGATTTGTCCCGGCTCCTCTGGGAAGCAATGACCCTTTATAATGTCCAGTCCCAAGGGGCTGTTTACATGGTAGTCTTCAAAAATGAAGCCCTTGGGGTTTAGAAGAAGGCGTAAGGGGAGAGTCAGATCCTAGATTCTCTTCTTCTGTTTGGACGCACTGTGCTTGGGAACACTTCAGAGAACTGGAGAGCGTCCCCCTGTGCCCGTGCCTTCGGCCTCCACATCTGCTGGCGGCTATCCTCACTGCTGGCAGCCTCGGCTGCAGTGGCCAGGGTGGGAGGGTGCCCCCTCCAGAGGCAGTTGGCGCCCTCAGCCTTCTCAGAATGGCAGCCCAGAGAATGCTCTGAATCTTGGAGGATCTGGAATGATTTCTAGTCCTTTTAAGACTGCCACCTCTTCTGTGAATCATGCGAAATAGGAAGACAAGTTACAGTGTGTTAACAGCTCCAAATAAAGACATTCGTGAGGAGAGCCTGGCAGCCCCTTGGGAAAAATACTAATTTTCGGTTTCTCTGTTGAGTGTCAGGCGAACAGGCCACTTTATTACAAAGGTTCCCAGAGGCCAAAGAGACACAGGCTCCCACTAGAAGTCTGACAACTAGGTCCATCCTAGGTGGGGGCAGGTGGTTGTTAAGGCTGATAATCACTCATCATAATTACTCTAATTTGTCATAACAAATGTATATCTTGCTACATGCAAAGAAACCTGAAGAGCCACTTATAACGACCTACATCTTTTTACTGTGCTATTTTTACTTTAGATGAGAATTATGTTTTCACAAACTATTAGTGAAACTCATTGCCACAGTGTTAATATGATTTTGTTAAAGCAAGTTTCTTCCTTTTCAGTTTCCATTTGATACTCTGATCCCTGATGGAAAAAGAATAACTTGGGACAGTAGGAAGGGCTTTATAATTGCAAATGCGACATACAAAGAAATAGGGCTTCTGACCTGCGAAACAACAGTCGATGGCCATTTGTACAAGACAAACTATCTCACATATCGACGAAGTAAGTGACGTTCCAAAGGCGTGAACATGAAACAAAATGCTCATGGTTTATTTAATCTGCTTAATGAAACCATGATTTAAAAAAACTGTTATTTCTTATGCTTGTAGCCAATGTAATCTTTGATGTCCAAATGAGCCCACCAAGCCCCGTCAAGATACTTAGAGGTCATACTCTCACCCTCAACTGCACTGCCACCACTGCCCTGAATACAAGAGTTCAAATGACCTGGAGTTACCCTGGTAAAGTGAGTGACCAATTTTTCTATTTCTTCTATAAGATAGTATTTCTACTTAGTAATGAAATGCCACTGTGTTTTTGCAGTGGGAAAAATCAGAATGTTCGGACTTCTATGGCAGTTTGAGTCAATGAAGAAGCCTTGGGTTTGGTTTGGGTGCTTTCCTTGCTTAGCATTTCATGAGTCTGATTTACATAGATATGGTCTTTTGATGTCTGGAGGTTTCATTTTGAAGTATATAGGCTGGTATTTCTATTCCATGATTCTGGGTAGAAGAGGGGATTGTTTCATCCTTGGAAACCATTCTCTAGGATTTAGAGATGAGAGAAATTTATCACTAATGCCAGGCAGGGACTATCTTTTGTAACAGCAACAAGAGAAAGTCATTGTCAGCGCATTAATTTGAGACACTGGCAGACAGGCAGACACCTGATTGGAGCGTGTTTGGAAAAGATAGTACAACCCAGCCATCCAGCGTTCCATTTGTTAAGTGACAAAGCAGCAATTCTGTCCTTCAGAAAAATAAGAAGAATGAAGGCTGACTTGGGTTCCCTTATACGTATTAAACATCCTTGCAAGCAATAATTATTTTAAAACTGCGTAGATGGGGAACCTGTGATAAATTGTTTGGAAATGTTTGACACTGCCCCGCCTCCCATTTCTTATGTGTCTGTATGATTTATGTGGCACATCCCAAGTACAGTCATCTGTTACGTCATTCTAATTGCTCAATCACCAAGTTCACTGACGATTAAATTATGTAGGAAAGTTTCATGCATTAGCCCAAAGCTATTGTTTTTTATCAGCATTTCTTGCCATGAAAATTGAATAAGTTGGCAATGAAAAGGTGTAACAAATGCCCTGTGGGACACATTAAGGACTCATTAGTCAAAGTATTTTCTAGAAAGTGGTATTGTTTCATTTAAATAGAAATGCTATGACTTGTGGCAATGTTTTCTGGGTTTTGATAGAACTCAAATATTCTCAATCAATTAACTATTTTCAATAAGTACCAAGAGGGAAGAAACTTCCATCCTGTTAGTGTTGCCACTCTAAGTAAGAGTATGATGATACATCTACTGAAAACCAATAACCTTACATGGCACTGTCCAGTAGAACTTTCTGTGATGGAAGTGTTCTATATCACTGCCGTCCAGTACAGTAACTTCCAGCCACATACAGCTAATGAGCACTCGGAATGCGGCTAGTGTGACTGAGGAAGTGAATTTTTAACTTTGTTTACTTTTAACTTAAAGAGCCACACGTGGCTGGTGGCTACAGTACTGGACAACTCAGTTCTAAAACACAGAATCAGTTGTTTTCCAAGTTAGAAACAATATCAACGTTACTCAAACTTGGAAAGGAAAGCATTCTCAAAGGGAGAATGGGAGATAACACCTCTATAAGTTGCTGAAAGTCCCTCAGTCTGTTATTTTAGGGAACTGAGTATCTGATTTTTGATGATGGAGATTAACGTTTTTCTCCCTGGCTACTGCTGAGAAGGAAGAAAATGTCCTAAACGTGTGTCTGTCCCAACAAGGCAACAAAAGGACAGGTGGGTAGAAGTTATTAAACATGGTGCAGAGGAGAGAAGTTCAAGACTCAAAGTTCTGGATGGTTTCCAAAGTCTTTTTTTTCCACGCCCCCTCATGAGGAAGAATGGACAGAAAGAAATAACATATTATGTGCTATAAAATATAATGCTTAAAAATCAAAAAGAGAAAGGGACCATGAAAGGAAAAGGCAATGTGACCTCATTTTCTCAAAACCAGGAGTGGTCACTGTGGCCAGCTTACAGGGCAGACTCTTGAGGCCTGCTCCAGGTCTTCCTGGAAGCAAACACAAGACAGCACCCCCAAAGAGGTGGCTAACCATGTCAACAGCTTTGCACGTCCCCAGATCCATTTAGTGTGATTTAGCAGAAATTGGCAGGCATGGCTCAAATGGTGAAATAATGAAACTGGGAGTATTATACCTTAGTAGGTGTGGCCAGGATCACTACCTTTTCCTTCAATTCAAGTAAGGAAGCAGAAGAAAACTCACATGGTGATTTAGTCAGAGAAATACGCTCGTCAAGCCGGATGTTAAAGAGGATTGTTGCCTGCATTTGTGTGTGAGGTCTGTGCCTAGAGAACATGTTACTGTTTAGAGAAGTGTGTGTGCTGGAGAGAAGACTCTAGATGTCTACTCCAAAGACTAGTTCTTGCCTACTTTGGCTGGTGTCTTTGACAACTTCAGTGTCCATCTGTAAAAGGACAAAAATCCTGCCAATCTGACTGGGTAGTAGTGAGAAATGGTTGAGATAATGTATGTGAAAGTCCATCCAAAGAAAAGGAAGTGCTCAAAATACCACCGTGATGTGTATTTGAAATACCCAGACAGAGGCATAATTTTCAAACCTCTTGCTCCGGGTGGGTTTGCTTCTCAGCATCAAATGTTGATCTCAGTAATAATCCATGAAGAGCTATCATTTCAGTTGTGAACAATTACTACTTCTACATTTGTTGTACGTTTTCTTTCTAGAAAAATAAGAGTGCCTCTATAAGGCAACGATTTGACCACAGCAATTCCCATGCCAATAATATATTCTACAGTGTTCTTACTATTAACCAAGTGCAGAGCAAAGACAAAGGCATTTACACCTGTGATGTGAAGAGTGGCCCATCCTTCAAATCTGTTAACACCTCAGTGCGTGTATATGGTAAGCAGCTCGAGCTCTGTTTTCTAGTCATTGTAGTCTTGGGGAGCATTCAATAAACCAGGTAAACTCTCTTTTGGCCAAAGGAACACTGCATGAGTAAAGGCAATGTTGCCCCTCCCACCCCTTGCCAAAAAACAAATCACGTTAAGTGCTCTTTAAATTGAATACTTTAGAATTGAACAGACAATCTTTTTCCTTACAAATTTATTGTGGTTAATAATAACTCAGGTCATACTAAAATCTATATGAAATCCTTTATTTAGTGTTCCTTATAAACAAAATGGAAAAATAGGATCATTTTTACTCTTATTTTCAAGGGAAAATTTCTATGATTTAGAGAAATAAAAATATGCTGTGATAAATTATTTAGAATGAATGCTCTTTTATCACTGGTTTTACTCTCATGAAATCCTAATATTGTTGCTTAATTCCAAAAGGCAAATTCTGTTACGAAAATACTTAACCCTGTTTAGAAACCTCAAAATCCTTACTTATTCCTTTTCACTGTTGAAAAGAGATACAGTGTGTGGAGCAAAAACCAGGAAACAGTTCTGTCAATGCCTTGGATCCTGTTTTGATGTTCCCCAGTTGATTTTTAGATGGAGTTAGTTGTTTTAGGGTGCCTGGAGCAACTTTCTCTCATTATACTCATTTGGCCTGAGAGGTTGTAAGAAGTCTCTTTCTACTTTTTTCTTACTGTGTTGTAGGCACGGTGGTGTTTCACTTTCTGTTGGCCCCTATTGCTTCTGTGCTTCTGGGACTTGCAACCATTTAATCTGAGGGTTTTTCACCAGTTAGGGCACTTTGAAATTATTTTACTCATTCATCACTATTAGACTCATTGATAATTCAGCTGTTTATTTATTCTTTGGTTGACCCCTCCTTTAATGACAGAGTGAATTTGCGGTTTTGGGGTTTTGTTTTAATATATCGATCACTTCTCCTTTCAAAGATGAAGCATTCATCACTGTGAATCATCGAAAACAGCAGGTGCTTGAAACTGTAGCTGGCAAGAAGTCTTACCGGCTTTCTATGAAAGTGAAGGCATTTCCCCCACCAGAAGTGGCATGGTAGGATCAAAATTATTTTCCTATCCTTTCATGATAAGCTTTGTAAATCTGAAGATGCAGGAGCTCACTGGCTTGAATTCCTAAAGATAATCAAGATAAGCTGCTCAGACAGCAGTGGAGAGCTAAGAACGGTGGTGAGTCTGGGCTGGGCAGGGCGCGCTGCAGGGAGGAGCAGCCCTGTGTCAGGATGGCGTGGGGACCAGGGCGTCTGAGTGCCCGTTACAGTTTAGTCATTCAATTTCTGCATCTCTAAACCTTCCTACGATGTCAACATCCTCTGAATGGACATGTTGGGCAATGACTAGGAAGCCTCCTGAATAAATAACATGCTCTATTAACCCGGAAGAAGTGGCCCTTGTGACGAGGATAGTAATTCTTTTATTATCTGAAAATATTTTTTTTATATACAACTGGGATGAAAGTTCCAGTCTTGTAAAATTAAACAAGCATTAATAGAGACAAGACTTGATTCAGTTGCAGGGGTGGACAAATGCACCTACTTGAACTAATTATGTTTGTTTTGGCTCACAATTTGCATATTCAGAAACTCCTTAGGCAGTTTTTTTATGCTTGCACAACACCTGATGTGAAACAATGTAATCCGTTTATAATCTGCAGTCATTTTTAAAGCACGTTTGAATGCCAGTGTCTTTGGCTCTAACTATTACATTTTAAACAAAGAGTTTAGTGCAAAGCTGATTAGGAAAACAACCCAGACAATATGGAAGCGGTGCCGTTTTAGAACCTCCTCGACCAGAGCTTACTTTGCTTTCATTATCATGTGAGCCTTGTGTTTGTTTTCGGCTTCCTCGAATAGTTAATAGGTAATTAAAGAGAAAATTAAATTTGTGCTAGGCCCCTTCATGCTGTTGCAGTAGAAGAGAGATTTTCAGGGGAATTTCATAATATCTAGGAAGTTTAATAGTGAATTCCCTATTAGTGTATGTTATTTCTTAACAGGAATGTAATCTCTTTAGGAGGTATATTTCTTCTTTCTGAGTCTGAGAGTATCCTCATCCATTAAACAGCACTAATTTCTACAGTCACTGAGTAGCAAGGACCTAAAATAAAACAAAAAATTAATCCATTTTTAAAAATATGGACTTGTTGTTTAAATGCTTTGGAACTGAGACCCATCGGTATTGGGAATTTGGTTGCAGGACTGTGTAATATGTGCATGGATATGAAGTAATGTCACTTTCAATATTATATGCCTTTATACAGAACACAGTTACCTCCTAACAGAGTACAAATTGCTCATTTCAAGAACTGTGCAGTTTAATGACATTTTACAATTTTAAAGTTAAAAGAGACCTTTGAGAAACTCTATCGAAACCTGGATCAGGCGCACAGCGTGCGGTGGTGGGGCCGGGCTCAGCACCCGGGCCCCCGACTGCTCTCAGTGCCGCGAGCAGCTGCATGATGTCCATGCATCGCTTCTATGCTTCCAGTTAAAAACATTTTTTAAGTGTATACCTTTTGTTTGTGAGTTTTGTGCTTTCACTATTCTTCCCTGGGAAAAATCTCGATAATCTTGATTTCACTCTAGTTTTTGAAAGGGACAACTGCTGTGACCATTTATATAGTTAATAAGAACTCCACATGAGATCACAATAGGAAAGTCTATTTTTATTTTTATCTGGAGAAGTGATCTAGTTGATCTGACTTACAATGGCCCTTCTATTGCTGGTGGAGCCTCATGGAAAACTCTGGAAAACATCTTGGAGGGAATCAGCCAGTGCTTCTGGGTTACTGCTTCAGTCACAGTGGTGACCAGAACCCCTAAGGGTACATTGAACCATCGCCTCTCTGTCTCCCTTCAGCTTACTTCTTCCTCTTTGCCAAGAATTATAAAGCATGCCACAGTCGAAAAACCACACCTGGCTTTAATGAAAAGTTAGTGTCTAAGTTTTTGTAAATGAATGCTGAGGATCAAAGGCATAAAAGGCATAAATTTGAGTTCATGAACGTAAATGGCAGTGTCAAAGTGATAGCTGAGAGGCAGTGTGAAGTGACTTACTGATCATGCGCTTAACCGCAGGCTAAAAGATGGGTCACCTGTGATGGAGAAATCTGCTCGCTACTTGGTTCGTGGCTATTCACTAATTATTAAAGATGTAGCTGCCGAAGATGCAGGGAATTACACAATCTTGCTGAGCATAAAGCAGTTGAACGTGGTTCAAAACCTCACGGCCTCTCTGTTCGTGAATGGTAAGTTTCCTGTTCAGGCTTTCTCCTGATTCTGGTATAGGTAAAAGTAATAAAATTTGTAAATTGAAAATCACTATAACAATATCAAAGAAAACAAATTTGTAAACAATTATTTTAAAAACCACTTATGTCCCATCATAAGTATGTCATGTCTACTTGTTATCCTCCATAAGTGATATAGCTTTGTATCATTATAGTCATACCTGCCATGGGATCAATTTTTAATGTTCTCCAAACATTTCTACTTTTTAAAAAATTGACATTATAATGACAGGTATGAGCACTTATTTGTTTTTTGTTCATGTGTTTGTTTCCCTAACCTCAAAACCAGTGATAATGTGGTCCTTACCGTTTTGGCCCAGGAGCAAGTCATTAGAACAGCTCTTGACTTCTGTCCTGTTCTTCATCTTCTTTCCAGTGAAACCCCAGATTTACGAGAAAGCTGTGTCATCATTTCCAGAACCAATTCTCTACCCACTGGGCAGCAGACAAATCCTGACTTGTACCATTTACGGTATCCCTCAACCTACAATCAAGTGGTTCTGGCATCCCTGTAACCATAACCATTCGAAAGCAAGGTAGGGACAGGTAGTTTCTTGGATAACTTTCAAATACTTTTTGTCTCCTGGTCTCAAGATTCTTTCATGAACACCAATGGGAGTTGGCAGAAGGGATGTGCCGTGTGTTGGGGGCAAAGACTTTGCCTGCCTTGGGAAGAGGTAGGCAATATCTGTTCTTCCCTACTCATTTCTAATTGATTTCTGGAGCTGATAGCTTTAGGAGCACAGGGACAGAATTAAGGTCGCCCTGTGAGCCATCATTGAGAACTCAGGTTGAATGCCGGTCTCTTGTTTCCCAGTTAAGTACCCCCAGACTTTGGTTCCACTACTGGTCTTCCCCTTTCTCATCTTCTAAACATTGGATATGATATGAGATCTTGCCAACACAGATGATCATGGAGCTTTCAGGGGCTTCGTTCATACTCTTCCATCTGTCCAAAAGGCGCTTCTACCCATTTTCTATTTCCTGAGAAGTTGTTCTTTATCCTCCAAGGCCCCGCTCTTGTGTCACCTTCTCTGAAGCTTCCCGACTGCCTCACTCTGACCCCTCCCCCTCCCCAGTGTGAACAGCACTCTGTGTAACCCACCTTTACGGCACCAGGTGTATACATGCGTCTGCTCTCCAGCTCTGAGCTGATGAAGAGCACCTCTGTGTCTTTAGGGCCCAGCGTGGTGTCAGGCACATAGCAGATGCTCACTGTGTATTGGCAGAATGGACACATCCCCACCTCTGCTAACTGTGCAGTGTTTCCTTTCATTCTGTTGATGACTGAGTCCTATTTGCTTTTTTCCATTTTTGTTTAGTTTAAGGGAATGGTATACATGATAGTTCATGGAAGCTAATTAGACAAATAGGAATAGAATTGGTAGGTAAAACAATATTATTGAGTTGCCCAGGAATTGTCATTATACCAAATATTTGCTTTATTGCTTTTACCTCCACTTGCAGAGTGTTTAGGAGAATTGCGATTAAAAATTTTAGCTTGATAAAAAGTAAACAAGACATAACTCTAGCATAAATGGATAGAAGTGGTTAATTGGTTTTCTAGATTTGTCTTGCAATTTCAACTCTTCCTTATTTTGTGTTAGAAGTATATTGTTCTGACATTGAAAGTTACTGGCGAGTTATGGAATTTTTGAGAAGTAGCTGTTTTCATACATATCTGATTTCTCATCTGAAATATGGAGAACTTACAAACCTTGAAAAACGAATATGCCACTGTGGTTATCTAACTCAAAAGAAAGTGAGATATATGAGATTTTCTATTATTTTGCTAATTTGGGGGCAGGCATCCATATTTATAGACTCTTCCCTTTTTTAATAATAATGAGTATTTTCTTTTTTTAAAGATTTTATTTATTTTTAGATAGGTGAAGGGAGGGAGAAAGAGAGGCAGAGAAGCATCAATGTGTGGTTTCCTCTTGTGCGCCCCCTACTGGGGACCTGGCCCGCAACCCAGGCACGTGCCCTGATTGGGAATCGAACTGGCAACTCTTTGGTTCGTAGGCCAGCACTCAGGCCACAGAGCCACACCAGCCAAGGCTAGACTCATCCCTTTAAAGTTTAGATATCTTTGCTACCGTAACATGAAAATAAAAATAACGAAATAATTTAAACTATTAAATTTGGATAAAAGTTTAGAGTTAAATTTTTATGGAATAACGTAGCCTTCTATAAATATTTTAACTATTTGTTTTGATAATAGAAAATCTAAAACTTCTGTTCTATTCAGGATTAAAACTAGTAATTATGTTAGAAAATAACAATTATGAGTAATAGAATATTATATTATAAAGTTAAATGTTTAAATAATGCTAATAAAATATAGTTTAGGGAATGAGGCCTGCTAAAATGAAACTTTGGAAACTTTAGCTCTCTTTTCCAATTTCTTTGTGGTATATGGGATCCTTCTCCTATGTTATGGAATAATGCTGCTAAGGCCCAAAAAGATGTCTTATTCCTCTTGGAATTCTCTCAAGACTCAGAACAGTGCATTAAACATTCAGTGTTTGTTTACCATTTGATTTATCCTTTGTTAAAAGCATTCGTTATTTATTTTTTGCCAATCACAAGACATGCTTCATTTTAAAGAATATGTTGTTGCTTAAAAGTATGTTGAAAATGTGCATGTTTATACAACATTCTCATTGCTATTAGTCAGTAGACTGAGTAGCTTACCTGTGTCAGGTCTAGATGTGACACTTTGTGGTTAAGTAGTACATTTAACTCAGAAGCATTTCAGAAAGATATATGGGACCTTTGTGCACTAGCAGGCAAATGGAATAAGGCTATTTTACCCTGTCGGAGAGAGAAAAGCTAAAATTGACAGATCAACAAAGCCCTCTTTAATTACTAAAATTTTTAAAATATGTCTTTATATAAATATATTTTATATACTTATGTGAACATTTAGATTGCATTGTAAACAGGAATTTTAGTAACATTTGAATAAAGGGATGTTCTATTGCATACATTTTTAAGATCTTATTTTGAGTGACATAGTATTATTTGTATAGTGGTATCTGTGGGTCATCATCAAAAGCGATTTGGTGATTAATGTAACAGCAGGCCCTCAAATAGTTGTTTCGTTCAATGTTGTTTCATCATAACATTGATGGGGGGGGGGATTTCATTCCTGGCCAGGATCTGTGTGGAGTTTGCCCGTTCTCCCCACATCTACATGGGTTTTCTCTGGGTCTTCCAGTTCCCTCCCACCTCCCAAAGCACTCGTCAATTTTGATGCTTTTTAGTGTTTCTGCTATTTTTTTGTTTCACCTCTTCCACATGGACAAGATGTTTCCCTTTAAGGACTTTTTTCATCAGAGAAACAAAAGAAAAGGTTGCTCAGAGTGAGATCCAGTGAATACGGAGGGTGGGGTACAGGGGTCGTGCCATTTTTGTTCAAAAACTGCTGAACACTCACTGCATTGTGGGCAGGCATGCTCATAAATCACCCATTATGAACGGGGCAAGCACTTTGAAAGAGCCTTCAAAACAAATTCACTGAAGCCAAACGCAGCCTCTCACAACAATGCCAGCTGGTACATGGATATAGGAGGGTTTCTAGAACACTCACCTAGTGGGGGAAGCCTATACTACTATAAGGGGCCAAACATCCAGTAGATAATTCTGGGTTTATTTTGGGTCCCCCCTCATAGAATGGTAGTAGGAGTCTTATATGGAAGTCTATATTCTGGGGTACAGAATTGACTCTGTAATTATAATGTCAATATTACCCATGGAGAAAAAAATGCAGCCCCTCCTCAACTAGTCGTGTCAACCCGTATTTTCTTCAGGGCCAGACTGACCTACGTTTGACACATAGATGAAGGGAAGACATCACCATTCTTTTCCTAGTTAGCCTCCACCCCTTGCTAGTTTTATTTGGTCTTTTGCCGAGGAACTCCTTCAGAATGCAAAAAAATGTCATTGGATTCTTAATTCAAGGGATGTGGCAAGGCGGGTAGAGTATTCTTTCTTGACTTTCTTAGCTAAAATGGTGGATTTTCTAGGGAAAACCTAACAGACAGCCGTGGAATCTCAATCTGCTTCCGAAACTCTAAAGTAGGCCATATCTGAAGTCTCAAGTAATTACATACTTTAGAAGTTTAACAGAACATAATATTCCCTGACACACAGTTTAGTGTCCTATTTCTGAAACGCTCTTCCTCTGCCCCAGCAGTAGAGTCCTGTGGGGAGTCTAGAGAAAGCTCACCACTCCAGTACTAAGTGTGGTTTGCTGGAGTTCTGGGGGGGGTTGGATGAGTTGCAGATGGCCTACAAAACAGGGGAAGGAAGAGGCATCTAGAAACTACGAGATGGCCTTGCCTAATTGCACTTCTCTATTGTTTACGTCAGCAAATTGGCAAAGAAAGGAAGGCCTGAATCATTAGGGATGTGTTGGGAGAAGATCATTGGGGAAAAAAATAATTTTGTGCACCAGTGGGGTATGTAAAATTAACAGGACGAAGACAAAACAATTGTTCGTGGTAGTTCATTAGAAATGTACTTGAGAACCCAAATTTAATTGACTGCCACCATGAATGGCTATTATTTTTATGCTGAAACAGTTTTGTGTCCCATATTCTATTATCTATCTACAAAATAAAAGTTTTAACCATTTAAACATGAAAAGAGTCAACATTTCGGGGGGGCAAACTGCAAGTCAGATATCTGAGGGAAGCTGTAATTTGAGAAGACCTCTTCTTTCCAAAATGTGGTTACGTACCCCGTGTTTTAATCTTCATCACAGTCCTCTTAACTATGCACACAATTGGCATCCAGGTGTCTCCTGACATATATTCTGTGCAGTGTGTATGTGGGTAGGCAGACTCAAACCAGGTATGCTACTGAGAGTTTTAATTTGCCACTCCCACTACCTTGAATCAGAATGGGGACTTTAAAGACCACGTGACCAAAGACCCCTTTGACAGGACTCTGGGCTTGAACAAAGAACCAAGTAAACCCGGCCATCTTGTACAGAAGGCTTTCATCACAGGCCAAAAGTGAGTGTTCACTTCCTAATGAGAGAATTCTTGCTTTCTGTTATGTAATGACTGGCTGACAAGGTGCATGCTGCCCTGTGTGAGTGTTCGGACAACAGCCCTTGTTAACGTTTCATACAAAGTCCTGAGAACTGAGCAGCAGTTCACTTGCCAAATGCCTCTTTGCCACTTTTCTATGCTTTGTGAAATTTTTGTTTTCCCCACTCTTCGCAGCTTATACAGTGAGTCTGATGAGTAATTGTCTCTTATGAATTAACTGTCTCCTATAATCGCTATCAAACATTTCATTATGTGTTTAAATTAAACCAAATGGCTGAGTCATAGGAAGGCTATGCTGGGTGGTTTTTATAGGGAAGTTCTGAGCAAAATTCAATGGAGTTTCCCAGGACTAGGAATACCAGAAGGTAGTGACACACAATTTCAGAAGATTCCTTACGAAGATTGGCAGAATGTCTTGAATTTTCTTTGGCCACATTTACAGATTTTTAAAAATTGAATAGGCACTGTCATTACTGAATCTAGAAACTAACATTCTGATAACGAGATCCCTAGGTAGTAGATAAATAGGACAAATCACGTATAAAACACACACCTATTCTTGGAAATCTGTATTTTAGTTTTGTCTCCACTGATTTGGTAGACTGTTTCTTGGAATATGGACCATAGTCTGTGGTTTTAATGTAACTTTGCTGCCCTTTTAGGTGAAAGGCAGAATCTGGTGGATTGAGAAGATGGAAGGGGTGTTGCAAATTTAGACTATGACCCAGATAGTGCTTTATAAATGAGCTTCAAATCACTAGATCCTCTTTCTTCACACTTTCTCTAAAAGCCTTGTAGGGTGTTTTATTGCCTTAAATGCAATTGTCTACATAAAGATAATAGCTGTGATAAATTTAATCAAGGAGCCCTTACTAATGTCAAAGCAGCATTTGCCCTTCTACATACATTATCCCTAATCTGTGCAGCAATTTTATATAAGGGACACAATTTCCTCAAGGAAACTGAAGCTCAGAAAATTATTTCTCAGATGTTTTCAGATCATAGAATAAAAGCAGCAAAGTAGGTTGGCATTTCAGAAGATTCCTTTTCCTTGGTGTTCCAGGGTACCCTCAAAGTCAGTCCCTGTGAGTTGGTACAGGACGGAGCAGAAATCCTTGAGGGGACAGGTTTGAGGGAGCACTGGCCTACACTATTTAGTCTTGTCACCAGTGATCCCACAGGATCCATCTGTTGAGTTAGAGCTGAACGGAGGGTGGGAGAGGAAAGGAGAAAAGCTTGCAGCAGTTGGGAGAATTTGACTCCAATTTCGCAATTTCTTTGGGAACCACTGATGATCTGCGTCTGGTTCAGGCCCCAAGCCTACAGGTGGGAGGAGACCCTTTTGAGCTGCTGTAAACCCCAGTGGGATGAGCAGATCTGAATAAGGCCAACCTCAGGAGGGTAACGAGTCAAACAGTTAGCTTGGAACTTCTACTGTCTCACCTTCCCCTAATACTACTCTGTGACCTTCTCACCGTGCAGGGGTATTTGATCTTTTGCAGTAAAGTCCCATTTCCTTATCTCTTGTTTGGGATTAATTTTTAAGATCAACGTTCAGCAAGCACTCAGCTGTCAGTGGATATTTAGGCAACAGATGTGGGAGATAATTAAGGAGATGAAGAAGGAGAAGTAAAAGAAAATGAAAAGGAAAACATAGGGTTTCCAGCTGACGAGTGTACAAAATGAGGAGAAGGAGGCTGCAAATTTCAGCCATGGCAACCCTCATGTAGTCACTTTGAATGACTGCTTCACTCAGAATTAAGGAGTTTTCATGATTTTTTGAAAAAAGCTTGTTTTATAGATGAGAAACTGAGGCTCAAAGATAAACAATTACCCATCACCTCTCATCTAGTTAACAGCAAGCCCAGGACTAGATCCAAGTCTCTGATTCCCTGGTTATTATTTTTCTTTATTCTTCTTTCCACAGTAACATTGTATTGACTTTCCACGGGAGGTGCTCATAGTCTGGTCTCAGTGGATGGCGGGTGGTGAGTGCTGCCATTTAGAACGAGCGCCTCGGAGGAAGTCAGACGTGGGTCCTAAGACTGGTGGGTGCACACTGGAGTGTTCGATGGAAAGGGAGAGGAACGTGGGTGTGACAGAGTGACGTGGGACTCGGAATGGGTTTAGGATTTGAGGAAGACACTGCCTGAAGAAGAATTTGGCTAGCTCACAGGATTTGGGTCTAGAGAAAAAAAAAATTGGAAAGGTAAGTTTGGACCCGACATGGAATTTCTTCAATGGGGCTGAGTAGTTGAGCCTGTCAGTCATTCTGCTTCACATCACCTTCCCTGGCTAGTGCCTGTTTACCACAGGCCCGCCCTGTCATTCTCATAGATTGATGGGCTTCTACAGACTCGGTGGTGGTCTTTTCCTATGGAACATCTGAAGCATGTCATGTGCATTGTATCTCTGAAACTCTGCCTTCCATGTCTGAAGATCAAGATCTTGGAATCCAAGAACTTGAATTTGCACTCAATCTTTTAAAAAAGTTATGTGGGTACATATTATCCCACTTCCTTTGGTCTTTAATGTGCCACCTGCCTTGTCCTTATCATTGAAAATTATGTAAGATGATTGCTTATTGCCACCTTATTAAGAAATCCTCTCTTATGTGAAAAAGTCTTAGGATAAGTAAGGTGAGGAAGAGGAAAATGAGTAGAGATGATGCAGAGCCAAATGAAAGATTATGGCCCAGAAGACTATATGGCTTAGGATTTCTTATTTTATTTTATTTTTTTAAGTATTTTTTATTGATTATGCTATTACAGTTTTCCCAATTTTTTCTCCCTTTATCCCTCCTCCACCCTGACCCCCCAACTCTCCAACATTCCCCCGCCTTAGTTCACATCCATGGGCTGTACATATAAGTTCTTTGAATTCTGTTTCATATACCATTCTTGACCTCTCCCCATCTATTTTATGCCTACTAATTATGCTTCTTCTTCCCTGTACCTTTCCCCCCATTTTTCCCTTCCCTCTCCCCACTGAAATCCCTCTATATGATGTCCATGTCTCTGCTCCTATTCCTGTTCTAGTTGTTTGCTTAGTTTTTGTTTTTGTTGTTTGTCTTTTCTTTTAGGTTCATTTGTTGTCATTTTACTGTTCGTACTTTTTATCTTCTTTTTCTTGGATAAGTCCCTTTAACATTTCATATAATAAGGGCTTGGTGATGATGATCTCCTTTAACTTCCTTATCTGGGAAGCACTTTATCTGCCTTTCCATTCTAAATGAAAGCTTTCCTGGATAGATTAATCTTGGATGTAGGTCCTTTCATGATTTGGAATACTTCTTTCCAGCCCCTTCTTGTCTGCAAGTTTTCTTTTGAGAAATCAGCTGATAGCCTTATGAGAATTCCTTTGTAGGTAACCCTCTCCTTTCCTCTTGCTGCTTTTAAGATTCTGTCTTTACCTTTAATCGTGGGTAACTTAATGATGATGTGCCTTGGTGTGTTCCTCTTTAGGTCCAACTTCTTTGGGACTCTCTGGGCTTCCTAGACTTCCTGGAAGTCTATTTCCTTTGCCAGCTTGGGGAAATTTTCCTTCATTATTTGTTCAAATAAGTTTTCAATTTCTTGCTGTTGTTCTTCTCCTTCTGGTACTCTTATAATTCAGATATTGGAGCATTTCAGGTTGTCCCAGAGGTTTGTAAGACTCTTCACTTTTTTTAATTCTTGTTTCTTCATTCTGTTCCAGTTGGATGTTTATTTTTTCCTTTTGTTCCAAATCATTGCTTTGAGACCTGGTTTCCTTCCTGTCACTGTTGGTTCTCTGAATATTTTGCTTTATTTCATTTTAGGTATCTTTCATTTGTTTTTTCATTTTTCAACCAAGCTCAATCAGATCTGTGAGCAGTTTGATTACCAGGGCTTTAAGTTCTCCATCAGATAGGTTGTTGGCTATGTGCTCATTGTTTAGTTGTTTCTCATGTTTTTCTCTGTTCTTTCATTTGGGCCATATTTCTTTGTCTTGGCACACCTGAGAAGTTGAAAGGGGGCAGGGCCTTAAGTATGCACCAGGGCAGGGCAACCCTTGCTGCGCTGTGGCCTGTGGGGGAGGTGCCAGAGAGGGAACAATGCAGCTCACCTGCTTCTCCCTAGCGCACTTTCCCACAGACTCTTGTGAGAGATTGGGAGTTTCTCCCAATGTAGCAACCCCCCCCCCCCGTATCAACTCTGAGTCTCAGTTTCCCCTTAAGTCAGCCCTGCCTGAATGGCCCACAGCCAGTCCCACCCCGAGGGTCTGCTGATTCACCACAGTTTTTCTCTGCTGGCAGGCCTGCTCGGGCTGCCACCTTACCAATCTGGTTGTTCTGACTGATCTTTCCTTTAATTCCTTGGTTGTTGGAGTTCCAAGCAGTTTGATTTTCTGGCGCTTCTGGTTGTTTATTGATTTTAGATTGGTTGTTATCCTCCTTTTGGTTGTGTGAGGAAGCTAAGGGTTTCTATCTATGCCTCCATCTTGGCTGGAACTCTTTTTTTTTTTTTCTTTATAGCTGAAAATTATTAAACATTTATCTACAGGACCTTAAGTGATTAATATGTGCTTGTATGTATTATCTCATTGAATTATCACAGAAGTGCTGTGAGGCAGGTAGGTACTATGATTGTTACCGTCTTCTAGATGAAGCACAGAGAGTTCCTGGTTAACATGTTAGGAACTATAAACGTGTGGCCTTCTAGCACATCATCCACTAGGCACTTCATTCATCGTTACTAGGATTGGTTTTGTTACAACTACTTAGACATTAAAATGAGTAATTTTTGGTCAAAAGCTTATGATAAGGAGGCAAATATGTTTTGAGATTCCTATGTTATGACATCAAGAGCTAATTTTAAAAGTGTTAGGATGCAGAAAGGCAATAGAGTCTGGAGTTCAAGGACATGGGCTCTGGAGTCTGAATTCTGGCTCTGGTACCTACTACCATCTACCAGCTGCATGATTATGTGCAAAATAAACCTCCTCTCTGGATCTGAGTTTCCTGATCTTTATAATAGAGATAACAGTGACATTGTAAGGTTGGTTGGGGGAATTAAATGAGATAATGTATTATATGAAGTCCTTAGCTTAGTGGCTGGCGCATTGCAAGCACTAAATTTGTTTGCCATCAGTTGTTCAGTGTCTTTAGGTTGTTCTGGTGCTGCCCACTGCAATGCAGCTTCCCTCCGAGGTGGCATCACACACACTCAGTATCCTAGGAAAGCTGATGATGATCTAACAAAATGAGCTGTGCCGTTAGGTTATTGTTCACCCTGGAAACAGGCCTGCATTTCTGGACTGGTCTTCTGACTATGGTGATTTACTCCAAGGAAATTAAGATGGGACCGGCAATAGTAGAATTTTCAGATTATTTAGGAAGTTAGAGGAGTTATAATGCCCTGGATTTACTCACATAAGTGAATTCTAACCTCAACTCTCCAAACACTCATTGACCCAAGTCGTGCAGCCTATGGCATGTGGACTCTAGACATTCGCCTGCTTGTGCTCAATTAT
Organism: Micronycteris hirsuta; assembly: GCA_004026765.1. Lineage (NCBI taxonomy): Eukaryota > Metazoa > Chordata > Mammalia > Chiroptera > Phyllostomidae > Micronycteris > Micronycteris hirsuta. The sequence goes on from PVJI01000580.1 coordinate 37,629, forward strand.
ATTCTGATACTTTTCCCATGTATTTGATTTGTCTCTTCGATAAACATGTATGTTCCCTTATAAGAGAAGGAACTATCAATAAATCTTGTACTTCTTTTAGAGGACATGATTTTACTTCTTAAGTGGAATATGTGTGTATAAATTATTTGACTACCATGGTACTTGTCATTATGAGCCAATATTCTTGCCGACCCTTGAGGAAAGGAGAAGACTACTGCTGGTTAGTGTTCTGTTAAACCAGAAGATGCTGCTCCACATGTCAGCATCATTGCCTAAACTGAAATTGTCAGATGTTGACACTGCTGTGACAAGCTTATCCAGCCCCAGTCAGATCCCCTGTGTCCATTAATACTCCTCATTGTGACCGGACAGGCACTGATGGAGGTGACATCGTGTTTAGTTGAGGTGGTATATGTGAGGTCATTTGAGGGTCAGTAATGCCCCTTTTTTTTTCAGCACATTTAAGATAAGCGATGGATGCAGGGTTGACACCTGATGTGAGGTTGGATTCACACCTAGTCAGGCCCTTTTCAGGATTTATTCTTTTTCAGGCAGTCGCCTGAGCAAGAGGTACGTGCTCTTACATACCGTTCACCAGATGGTTGGCTGGGCCCTGAGGTTATTATAAAGATGATCAAGACATAGCCCCTGCTCTTTGGTAGTTCTTCTCTTGTCAGGCAACAAAATTGCAGCTACCATTAATGACCTGACTGCTGTGTGACAGGTACTGTGCTAAGCTTGTTACGCAAATTAACTCATTTAGTATCACCTTGATGTGTGCTGACCCAAAAGTGTCTTCTTTAAGTTATTTACCTTCTGTTTTTTTTAATATATTTTATTGATTATGCTATTACAGTTGTCCCATTTCCCCTCCTTTATTCCCCTCTGCCCCACACCCCTCCTCCATTCCCCACCCTTTAGTTTTTGTCCATGGGTCATACACATAAGTTCTTTGGCTTCTACATTTCCTATACTATTCTCAACCTCCCCCTGTCTGTTTTCTACCTACACTTATGCTACTTATTCTCTATGTTTTTCCCCTTCTCTCCCCCTCCCACTCCCCTGTTGATATCCCTCCATGCCTTAGATAAATCCCTTTAACATTTCATATAATAAAGGCTGGGTGATGATGAACTCCTTGAACTTGACCTTAGCTGAGAAGCATTTTATCTGCCCTTCCATTCTAAATGAAAGTTTAGCTGGATAGAGTATTCTTGGATGTAGTTCCTTGCCTTTCATGACTTGGTATACTTCTTTCCATCCCCTTCTTGCTTGAAAGGTCTCTTGAGAAATCAGCTGACAGTCTTATGGGAATTCCTTTGTAGGTAACTGTCTCCTTTTCTCTTGCTGCTTCTAAGATTCTCTCCTTATTTTTAATCTTGGGTAATGTAATTATGATGTGCCTTGGTATGTTCCTCTTTGGGTTCAACTTCTTTGGGATTCTCTGAGCTTCTTGGACTTCCTGGAAGTCTATTTCCTTTGCCAGATTGGGGAAGTTCTCCTTTATTATTTGTTCAAATAAATTTTCAATCCCTTGGTCGTCTTCTTCTCCTTCTGACACCCCTATGACTCGGATGTTGTGATGTTTAAAGATGTCCCAAAGGGTCCTAAGCCTCTCCTCAGTTTTTTGAATTCTTGTTTCTTCATTGTTTTCTGGTTGAACGTTTTTTTCTTCCTTCTGGTCCACTCCATTGATTTGAGTCCTAGTTTCCTTCCCATCCCTATTGGTTCCCTGCACATTTCCCCTCATTTCCTTTATATTATCCTTCATTTGTTCAACTAATTGCGACCAACTTTCATCCAAGTCTGTGAGCATCCTGATTAACAGTGTTTTGAACTGTGGATCTGATAGGTTGGCTATCTCTTCGTCACTTAGTTGTATTTTTTCTGGAGCTTTGATCTGTTCTTTCATTTGGGCCATTTTTTTTCTTGGTGTGCCTGTTACTTTAAGGGGCGGAGCCTTAGGTATTCACCAGGGCGGGGTAACCCACATGGTTGTGTTGTGATGCTGTTCCTGCGAGTGGGGCCTGAGAACAATGGCACTTGCTCTGCTCTCCGCACTTCCCCCGATACCCACCAGCAAGTTGGGCCCTTCTGTGCTGGCTCCGAGGTGGGTGGGCAGGCTTGCGTAGTTCCAAGTCCCTTTGGGTGTCTCCAATGAACTCTCCTGTGAGGCTGGGAGTTCCTCCTGCTGCTGCCTCAACCCCCACAGTTATTTTCAATCGGTGGTTTGAGGATTTATTTCCCTGTGATGGTGGGTTGCATGGACTGCTTCGCTCCCCAGCTTTTCCTCCCGGTTTATCGGCGTGCAAATGAGGGACTGCCCGGTCCACCAGTCTTGGCCCCGCTGGGTCCGGGTGAGCCAGTCTCAGGTTTCACTGAGTGTGCAGGCCGTGTTTTTGGCCAGGTGCGACCAGCACAGTTCTCTTTGGGCAGCTGCAACGTTGCCGGTACCACTCCACAATCACCGTCTCACCCAGCTCCGCCCCGCTTACCGGTAGGGATGAACGTGTCTTCTTTAACTCCTTGGTTGTCAGACTTCCACTCAGTTCAATTTTCTGTCAGTTCTGGCTGTTTTTGTTTTTTTTTTAATTGTTGTTTTTCCTCTTTTGGTCGTGTGAAGTGTCACAGTGTGTCTACCTACGCATCCATCTTGGCCAGAAGTCATCTTCTTTTTGTTTTTTAACTTCATAATAAATCTAGTGAGACAAGGTAATGTGAGGTAGCTTCTTTTGAGTTGGCCATGTTAAGAGTACATCCATTCCCAAAGGATTCGAGATGATTCACACATACACACACATACAATAAATAATTGAGCAAACCTGGATGAAAGGAGAAAATGGGGTTAATACTTGTGCGGTATGGAGATATGGCCCACAAGCTTTACTTTCTAGGGTGTCCAGAGATAAAGAGAAATAAAATAGCCATTTTCAAGAGTAAGGGGCCCATGAGTGAAAAACAAACCAAGAGAAGTACGACCTTACAGGGAACTGAGAGCTGAGAAAAAGGGTTTCTCATCTCCTGTTGGGTGGGATGTTTCTGACAAACTCCTCAACCACATTTCCACAGGAGGGAATGTCATAGGACTGGGAATGATAACGCCCCCCAGTGGTGAGTAGTGCAGAACACCAAAGCAGAACTTACTCAAAGTGATTCTGTGGGCTGATACAATCCAACGATTTCATTACTATTCAAGGATTGAAACTTCTGAGCAGTTTTCTATGACTTTGATTCTCACAGCCGGGCTTTTGCTATCCAGGGTTAGATAACTAGAAAGTTATAAAACCATGATTTGAATTCAGGCCTGGCTAGGTCTAGAATCTATGGTCCTTAGGGTAAATTGTGACTTCCCACCCCCACCTCTCCTCTATGCTTTCTGAATGTTTCAGTGTTGACTGCTCTTGATAAGTAATGCATTCTCTTCCTTTTCATGAGAACAAACTGTTAACAATATTGAAATATTCTTCACTGAGTGAGTGTAATTAATATCTTAAGGCTCCTGGCATGTGTCAGAGTAAAAGATATTCGTAGCCACTCCTACCATTTCCCTAAAGATTTCTTTTTATCAAGTCACTCTTCCTCAGCTGACCAGTCTTTCACTAAGAAAAAAAATGAAGGAACAGAATAGGTGTACTGTTTGAGGCCCATATCTGGTTGTAACCAAGTAAGTGCCCACCCTGTTAGCCTCCCAGTCCCCTCGGTGGAGGACTGAAAGGCTGCCTTGGTCCTGGCCCAGACTCTGTAAGAGAGACTCAGAGTCAGAGGTGGGGGGATTCCTGGAGCTCTTAGTGGAAGCAAGCTGGAGAGAAGAGGAGGGAGAGCAGAGACTGGGGAGACGGGCCTTGTCCTGAGTGTGAATGGACCGTGAGGCCCTTGAGAGCAGGAAGCAGTGCAGGCCAAGACGCTCACGGGAAAGCTCTTATCTAAACAGAGGTGGCCAAGACTCTGGATCACCTCCACCATTGTCCGAGGAGCTGTCCCAAAGCCTTCAGTCCCTGAAAAGTCTTCTCCACTCTCCCCTCTCCATTCAGACAAGAAGTAATTTTCAGTATGGGCTCCAAGGCGTCACAAGGTCTCTCACTGCACAAGAAAGCCACTCCTCCAGAATCCCCTCAGCCTGACCCTGTGGCCACCCTGAAGGCCCAGGCCCTTTTCCTGGAGCTGAAGGAGCAGGAACCATTCTGTCTAAACACTCCTTCCAACTCTACGCCTTTTTCTGCCAGCATCCTTTCCCCTACATTGTTTTATTTGTTTTAAGAGAATGTGAGAGGAGGGGAAAAGATAGTGTTTGCAGCTCCTATTAATCTGATGGCTCAGACACACTATCACTAATGTTTTGACACAACACCCTCGGTGGCAGAGGAAAGTTTACATGAGGCGCTCTGCAGGGGCGCTGCCATCGTGGGGAACCAGCCCTGGCGTGTCCTCTGGCAGACTGCCAGGTGGTCTTGTCTTTCCTGTCTACTTTTTGAGAGACATTTTACAGCCTCAATTTGTTCTTTATTGCTGCCCTTCCCCTTTGTTTCCTAACTTGACTTGATTCAATATTCTTTACAAATAGATTCTAATCACAGTTAGCGCGTGCAGTCCAATCTCATTAAACAGATAAGCAGAGTCCACACGGAGTCCTCAGATTTCGTTATCCAAAAAAGAAAGAGGGAAATTATTGTCTTGGGACCCTTTAGAGGTTTCTAGAGCTTCTTTCCAACCCCCTCCCCCAAATAAATGTGCTGCGATTATAATTTAATGTATACGATCACTCCTAGGCAATGGTTCAGGCTCAAATAGGCAGCCGTTGGGTGTTGGTGTGAGCATCTCACCACTGCACACCCCCACCCCCACCCAGAGGCCCTCTTTAAAGTCAGCTGCCTGCTATAAGTGTTTCGGAGTTCATAAGAAAGCAGGCTAGTTTCACCTCAGAACATGTTCAGGAATCATGCAGACCAAGTAAGTAGCAAGGAAAGAAAAAGATTGTGATAAAGTTAAATTTCTTGTTTCGTTGCAAAATTTTTTAAATGATAAAATTTATCAGCCAGTAGAAGGCCAGAGTTTCTATAATTTTAACATTAAAACATTTTTATGACCAAAACTAACCAGAATTTATGTCCCAATGTAAATATAAAATATTCCTCCCCTCCCCTCTCCACCAGAAGACTGGGTGCCTCTTCTCCTTTTGGAAAGCTAATGCTTCATTTCTCTCGGTGTCTGACTTTGTACCAGCGGGACTCAGAGGAACGCCCCCCCCCGCCCCCGAGCTTTCCCTCTAAGCAGGTAATTCTGAGCCAGACTCACCCTGTAATGTCAATCTGTGCTAAAGGTTGGGGAGGTTACTTGGGAACAGAATTCATCCTGTGTGATGGATTTAGTGCTGCGGTGGCAGAAAGAATTAGAAAGATCTGGGTCTAATCCCAGGGCTGCTACTTTCTCTGTGAATCTGAGCAAGACATTTGATTTTTCAGTCTCTGTTTCCTTATTCGTGAAAGGGTTTGTAAAATGGGCATCATAATACCTGCTTCATCAGGTGACTGAGAATTTCTTGAGCTTAAATGTGTATATATAGCTCCTAATCTGGGCCTGGCATTAGAGTCAGAATTTAAGAGAAGAGAGATTTTGAAAGAAAGGTCAGCCTTGTATCGTTTATCATAGGGAGAAAGGAGAGCCTAAGAAAAATCTTTTTATTTTAAGTTTCAGACTGTAGAGTGAACTTTCTACGATTGGGGTGGTTTTGAAAGTTGCTAGAAATTATTTATGAAATGAAGATTTTGTGGTGGCAGGAGCCTTGGTTACCAGCACAGGCACTACACAGATGGGTGATCTCTAGAAAGGTGAAATGCAGGGCCGAACCATCTCACCTCATTCTTCAGAGGCTATCGTTTTCTCACAGAACAGTCACTTCAAGAAAACACAGATACTAACTATCAGTGGCTGAAGCTCACCCAGCTGCACTGTCCTTTCTGATTCCACTGGATGCAACAATCTATCCTCTAAAGAAAGAAAAGCACCAGCTCTGTACTTAGGTAGGGGGGAGGAGAAAGAGACGCAGAAGGAATGGAGTAAGTCTGAAAGTCGGAATTGTTCAAAGCCAGCACCTAAAGAAAATCACAGGGAAACACAAAAGGGCCCCTCTGGGTGCACACTATGCATTGTATTTCCTGTGCTGGATTTGCAAAGGTGACTTGGAATTAAGTTCAGAACTGCGGGATGACGAAGGGAGCTCTACTATAACTGCAGACCGCACACACACTGGATATGCAACACATTTTGGTTGTGTATGATGAGAACTGTCTGCCAAACTTTGGAAAGAAACTGACCATGTTATACAAAAAGGGCTAAAAAAGATTTAAATCCCTACTATGTTAATAGTATTTGCGTAGTGAATATTTGAGGCCTCGTCGTCCTGTGCACAAAGAAACACTGAAGCATAGCAACTTCTTGTTATATGATGATTGTCCATGGATATTATGTTACATGTGGATTAAGGGTTAAGTGCACAGATTCAGGAATAAACCAGAACTGATCATGAATTCTGCTTTTGCCACTTACTAGTTGTTTGACCTCTCCAATCCTCAGTCTCCCCATCCCTTAAATGGGAGATTAGAGTACTTTTTAAGATATCATACAGATTAGTGAGATACTATATATGAACCACCAACTACATAGGAAATATAATCCTTATTGTAGTAGAGAGTAATATGCATGGTGTATATTATAATTATTCTAACCTGTGTCTAGTTAACTTGCCTCCTGGGGCCAGTGTTGGCTTTGCCCTTATCTGTGGCCCCAGACTGCCTTTATCTGTCTGTGGTCACAGAGGAGCCAAGTGCTTACGAGTGTGATGGGAACAGGGCAAATCCATCACTACCACAGGAAAATCAACCCAATGCATGTAGGTCAGCAATGTCATCTACGTCTCTGGAGGGTGGTGTTTCCCTAATAATGTCAAGAGAAGAAGGCTGGTAACTTAGACCAGATGGGAGAGTCCCACAGATGGCTCCTGCCTGGAGTTAAACAGACTGACATGTCACATGTCGGGCCCCAGCGCCATGTGTTGGATATGAAATTGGCTGCTTTCTCTTAATTTATTTATATCAGTCTCTAGTAACTAATTTGTTTCAACCCCAGGGCAATGGACGAGATGACATGGAGTACACTCTTACCCCGGAAATTTTTTTTTTCCTCTCAATGGTTATAAATACCTCCATGCTATTGTACTTGGCATGCTGCATGCAAATGGAGGTCGGAGCCCTAAAACTCATTAGGAAAGGGACAGAGGCTTGGAGCAGAGAGAGGACGGCGGAGCTGAAGCTGATAACAGTGGCCTTGTCCAGAATAGTGCCTGGGAGCTTTCTTATCTCTGCTTGGCAGGAGGTGCCGTGGGCTTCCTGTGCGAAATCAGGAGTGAGCGCTGCTTTCCTCTTGTTGTTCGGCTTCCTCCCCCCTCAAGACGGTTCCCAGCACAGTGATTATCTTTGCATCTTCAAACATGGCACAATCTACTTCCTTAAGAGCTTGATGTATTCTTAAGGCTTAGGCAAACTCCCCTCCCCCTAAATCCCGTTTCAAGTGCTGTTATATAGTCAGGCTCCCAAATGACATTCTATTTTTATGGCTCCAATTACAAAGAGGGAAAAATAATAGCCCCCAAATTAGAAAACAGCCCCAGAATCTGTCCTTTTTGTTTGGAGGGCCTTGCAGTAGTCTAGCCTATAGTTTTCACGCCGGGCTGGTGCCATCGGTAACTGCCCTTAGACGTAGGAGTGGGGGTGGGGGGTCAGAGGTTGACAGCCCCTAGTGAACTCCGACAGCAGACTTCGTTTCCCTCCGGAAAAACCCAGACGGGCTTTACTCTCACATATTTCTCTGGATTTCCTGAAAACCAAGCGTACAAAACTATGATCTTTGTCTAAGACCTCCCGTATCCTTTTTGCCTCTTTGGAAGAAAAAGAGTAAAATTAAATGCTTCTCTTCCAGATACAATAGAACTTCAGCAGTTTGATGTTGTGATACCCAGTATAAACACACATGTCTAATATAGGTGTATGCATGTTCATAGAGGTGTACATGTGTCATAAACCCCGTGTACCTATAGTGTACAAATACATTATATATACTCATACATGTGCTGAGCATGTATGAAAAATGTGAGGGCAAGTACTAGTTCAAGGTATGGATGTTATAGCCTAGAAAGTGAAGAATACTAATCATGAAAACTAAAGCAAAATGACATTATGTCTGGGATTTGCTTTAAAATACTTATAGAAAATAAAAAGAAGTAAGAGACAAATGAAACAGATGTGGTAAAATCTTAGTTTTTAAATTTGGATGCTGTGCATATGAAAATTTATTATCCTATGTGGACTTATCAGTATGTTTGAAAATAATAACTAGAACAAATGAAAACAACTTACTTCATGCTTGTAACCCATGCTTGTTTGTATGTTTACACATGTTTATGGAGTGCCAATCACCTCCTAGTCCTTTGCTTCGCTGTGAGCACAGGGTGGAGAAGTAGATGTGGCCCCGGCCCCCCTGCAGCTGTTGGCCCAGCGGGGCCTGGGAAACATCACACGGAAACTTAGAAAGTGTAGGTGCTCTGGGGGAGGACCGCACAGGGCAGCATGCCCAGGAGGGGAGACTGGCCAGAAGACTGGATAGTCTCAGATTCTGGAGCCTTCCGCAGCGCCAGGCCCAGAGAGGAACAGGGCAGAACTTCCTACTGATCGTTGCCATCCCGTCTGTCTTCCCTTTTTCTCACACGTTTTGTCCTCTCACCCTCATCTCACATACGTCACAGCTGCCCTTGGCTCCTTAAGATCGTCCACTCAATTTTTCTGGAATTTGGGCTCTAAAAGTTGCTCCTGGTTTGAATATCTCCAAAATCTTCCCGAAGACGTGTAAATCCCAGCAAAGTTTCTGCTCACAACAAATTCTAGTCCAAATCATAGCAATACAAAATGCTTCAATGAAATGGTCACAGTACAAGAAAACAGAAAAATCAACACATAAGTTCATTGGGAAGCAGAGGACCTGGCTGAGGGTGGCTGCAGGTCCTCGATCCAGGCTCCGCCAGCACTTGTCTCCTTCCCCGCCCAGGCTGGTAGAAAAGTGCAAACCTTGGGAGCCCACAGATGCAGTTTTTTTAAAGATTTTATTTATTTATTTTAGAAAGAGGGGAAGGGAGGGAGACAGAGAGGGAGAGAAACAGCAATGTATGGTTGCCTCTCACATGGCCCTCACGGGGACCTGGCCCACAACCCAGGCATGTGCTCTGACAGGGAATCGAGCCGGGACCCTCTGGTTCCCAGCCCGCGCTCAATCCACTGAGCTACACCAGCCAGGGCCCACAGATGCAGTTTTGAGGGACCTGAAATCTCTCTCTGTTTGCATTGTGTCTCAAATAAATCCATATTTAAATCTCAAGGAATTTTTTAAGGTGAACTTGCAATAAATTTGGCGAGTGATTCCAGTCGTGAGAGCAGTGAGGAGTCACAGAGGTCAGAAGAAGCTGTCAGACAAGGTCAGGTCGTGGGAGGACAGGGTGTCCAGTCAGTGGATGCTGAGTGAGCGAAGTGCCGGGATCACGGTGCCAATGGCACGCCCGTGACACAGTGAGAATATTTCCTTACTTTTCTATGGTGTCTTTAATTTACAAAACCTCTGCAGATAAATTTAGTCATGTAATGCTTATATAATCCTATGAGATTGACAGGGCAGGTATATTTTTATTCGTATTTTTTAGAAGAGAAAACTTGTCGTGCCGGGCGGGACGAGGATTTAGGAGCCCTGTGAGTCCAGGTCCAGGACTCTGAACTAAACAAACCAAAACACTATTTGACTAGAACAAAGAGCTTCTGTAGGGTCCAGGTTGGAAAAGTGCGTAGGGAATCAACCGTGGATGGCCTTGACTGTCAGACAAGGAAACCTGGGCTTTTTACAACGCAGTAGCAAAAGGATTCCCCCGAAAACCAGAGCATTCAGGCGTTGGTCTGGCAGCAATTTGGGGGATTTTGGAGGACTTTGGAGGAGTGGGAAAAGCCAGGGGCCAGCAAGGGCAGTTCAGATACTGGTGCACTCACTGTCCAGGTCGGGCTGGGTTTCAATGTCTTTTTTGTTGTTTGGGGGTTTATTCATGTAGAATGTAGGATACGTAAAATGTAATAAATGATCAGTAAATACTTAGAGCAATGAAACTGCATGAAAACTGAAGCTCACTGATAATAATGTGTCTGAGAACATGCTGACTTCCAGATCCAGATCGAAATCTCTCCAGTAACTAGTTTGAAATAATAAGAGAGATTTCGTGGACTTTTAGAATCAAAAGAGACCTTAAAGATAAACAACTTCAACATCCTTATTTTATAATTAAATACTTGAGGCCTGAGAAATTAAAGAGCTTACCGTGGTACCCCCAAACTTGAAAAGAAATAGACTGAATGTAATAACTGCTCCATAATGTGTTTCCATATACACCTAATTAACCCTGGAAAAAATTACCTGCATCATGGAATGTTATGACTAAAAGCCAGCCTTTCATAGGGTGGAGTGCTATTGTTTGAGATTTCCATTCATTAACATAACTTCATTTTTTCTGTTTGTATGTTTCCTCCACTACAAACTAATTTAGGCATTTTTATTTCATAATTAACACTTAGAACGGGAAGGATGTATGGAGATACATAGGTATAGATTTTTCAGGTCATGGAAAATATATTTGTTATTTTTAAGTTTTGAGGACCGATATTGGGGGAAATCTAGGGAAAAGGGAAAAATGTGATTTTTGTTGCCCAAGCACTTATTCAATGACTTTGTTTGTTTGTTTGATTTTGTTGTTATCCAATGATTCTCACTTCATCTAAAGCCTTGGGCTTGACCATGCTGCAAAGCAACATAGTAACGACTTATTTTTTTTAAATAGGTATGACTTTTGCTCCAATAGTGAAGAGTCCTTTATCCTGGATCCTGACAGCAACGTAGGAAACAGAATTGAGAGCATCACTCAGCGCACGGCAGTAGTAGAAGGAAAGAATAAGGTATTCTTTGGAAAATAAGCATTGGGATATTTATTCTAAAAACACACACTCAGTTCCCAGTTCTGGGTTTGTTAGAACGTTGAAGTAATTGAAATGCTGGACAAAAATTCAGGGAGAAGAAAGTATTGAGACGTGTCTTCCTGAGGGGGCGCTGCGACCTCTCAATCGGCGGCGTCCTCCCGCCGCCGCCAGTCCCAAAGCGGTGCGGACGCGGTCCTCGCAGAAGAGGCGAAACTGCCTCCGAAACATCAACCTTGCCCACGTCGGTGCTTCTCAGCCCGAGGGGCATATTAGAATACTCTCCCAGTTATTACATTTGAATCTCTGGGGTGGAGCCCAGGGGTCACAAAAGCTCCCAGAAGAGTAACCACAACTGAGAATCACTGCCATACATAAAGTGGGGTGGCAATAAGAAAAAGCTAAAATGTAATGTTCCCTTTTCACAAAATATCTTGTTTTTCCCTTTGTCTTTGCAAGGGCAAAGCCTCACTCTGTTGGGGTATGCAAACACACAATGTCAAGATTTTCTGTCTTAAGATATGTAAGTCAAAACCATGATGACATGCTACCTCATACCTGTCAGAATGGCTGTCATCCAAAAGATTCCCTATCAGGGCACTTGCCTGGGTTGTGGGCCCGGTCCCCGGTTGGGGAGCATGTGAGAGACAACCAGTCAATTTTTCTCTCACGCATTGATGTTTCTTAGCCTCTCTTTCTCCCTCCCTTTCCCTCTCTCTAGGAATAAATGAATAAAATCTTTTTTAAAAAGTTGCTAAGAAAATAGATCTTAAAAGTTCTCCTCACGAGAAAAAAATTGTAATTATATATGGTGAAAGGTGTTATTATGGTGATCATTTTGCAATATATACAAATACCAAGTCATTATACTGTACATCTGAAATTAATCTCGTTATAAGAGAGGAACTTCAATCCCCCCCCCCGCCCAAAAAAAATATCCAGCCTCATCAGGGTTTGGCAGGCGTCCTTTCTGCCCCTCCGGCGCCATTTGTTCTGCGCTCCCCTCACCTCCACGGAACCTCAGCAAAGCTGGCACCTTGTGAACCAGGCAAATCTCAGGGAACCTCAGACCTGGTGGCCTTTTTTCTGTTGAATTAGTGAAAAGAACACGTAAAAATCTGCTATTAAAGGTACAGAGTAGTGATGCTTTAAAAAGGAAAAAATATATATCAAATAACCCCTTGCTGAAATACTTACACTTGCATGTTTATACTTGCATGTCTTGATTTGGAGCCATCTGTTCGTATGGATACCGTCTGCTTGAGTGTGATTATGTTTACCTATTCATTCAGCTGTATTCTTTGCATTTGAAGGCGACGAAATAGACGGCATCATTGTCTGTGTAGGATTTAACAATAACAGTAGCAACAAATAACATCTGAATTCTTCATTGTGTGAAACTTTTTGACATGTGCTACTTGTTGATGTTATTCTTTGGCTGGCTGAAGTGGTTATCTCCATTTTAAAGATAAGAAAAACTAGCATGATAAGATGATTAACTGAAAGCCACGCAGCTTAAAAGTAGAAAATGAAAAGCTCAAACCAAAGTCTTCCTGTTCCAAAACTCAGTATTCTGCAAGTTTAAGCCAAGACAGAAATCAGTTAAAATGGGGATGGCTGCCATGAGACTATCAGCAATCACTTGTCAAGGATTTAGGAAACGTTTTTTATAACTAGCAGTAGTTGTAGGTGGTTTATAGGGTTTTTTTCTCTAGTACAAATGAACAGCAGTTTAAAACATTCCATGCTGTGTAGCTGTTGATGACAGAGCATTTTAATGAAATACTAGGAAAGAGGAAAGTCTATAAACTTGAAAGTTAAATTCACAAAAATATGCTATAGTAAATAAAATGAAAAATGAGAAAGTGAGGTGAGGTTTCTGAGTAGCCAGAACCATGAAGTGGCTACTTGACTCCTTAGAGAATAGTAGCAAAACGGTGGGAACTAGAAAAAGGAACTTCCCTGATTTACATGTAACTTTGTAGTTACACAGAGGTATTAAATATAGATCCCCAGACCCAGTAGGCACCTGTGCCTTCCCAGGTGCAGTCAGACTCTGCCACTTTCTGTCTTGTATAACCACGTGCAAATCAGTTCACCTCTTTGAACCTGAGTTCTCTCCCCCAGAAAACGGTACCCGTAATATTTGTGCTACTGAATTTGCCTGTTGTTGTAAAGGTGATTGTCACAGCCCTGGCTGGTGTGGCTCAGTTGGTTGGAGCATTGTCCCATAGTCTGAAGGGTCACAGGCTGGACTCCTGGTCAGGACACACATCTAGGTTGCAGGTTCAATACCCAGTTGGGGTGCATAACGAGAGGCAGCTGATCAATTTTTCTCTCTTACATTCCCTCTCTATAAAAATCGATAAGCATGTCCTTGGGTGAAGATGAAAAAAGAAAAGGTGGTTGCCATATAGACCCTCATGAAATTTCCAAATTAATTGAGATCATATATAATAAAGACCATTTGTTAAGCAATTATTTACAATGAAAATAACAGTTAATACCCTTTCTAAATAAAGATGATATATATGTATATCTATATATATATATATAATATCCTGTTATTGGCTATAACACATTAGACTTAAGTAAATTATTAACTTTATGTTCTAAACTTTAAAGAGTTTATTTTTCTATTAATATATTTTTATGTTTAAAAATTGTCTTTCATATGATGATAAGAAGTAGAAGTTTTGCCCTGGCTGTTGTAGCTCAGTGGATTGAGTGCGGGCTGAGAACCAGACAATCCCGGTTCGATTCCCGGTCAGGGCACATGCCTGGGTTGCAGGCCAGGTCCCCAGTGAGGGCCATGTGAGGTGCAACCATACATTGCTGTTCCTCCCTCTCTTTCTCCCTCCCTTCTCCTCTCTCTAAAAAATAAATAAATAAAATCTTTAAAAAAAAAAAAGAAGTGGAAGTTTTGCTATTTCAGAATGATTTGTACTGGTCTTCCCTTTGCAATTAAAGCCACTTTATTTTCTGTACAATTTAAGAAAGCGCAGTCCCAACTTGGACTGTAACAACCGCTTTCCCTGCAGCATAGTGTCGGCACGGCTGGCACCAGCCCCCGTCCCACAGATCAGTGGGCAGCGGGGCCGCTGGTGCACCTGTCGGATTTCAGGGACTTGCATTTTTTTCTTTGTTTTGTTTTATTTTGTTTCGTTCATGTAATTCAAATAAGGGTTCAGGGGACAATAAAACTCAGTTCCTTACTGGCAGGTTTTGGCCTAGATTTGTGCAAAGTGAGTCATCAGTGGAGTTGCTAGTAGCAAACGTAGAGTTTTGTATTGTTTCAACGGGGCAGCCAGACTGCAAGGTCTGTAGATTCAGAGTAGGAAGTAGAAAGAGCCCTGTGGCAGAAAAAACGCACAGGAAATACATATCAGCATTAATTCTGTGAGGCTGGAGAACTGTGACAACATTAACGTTTTAGCACCATTTCCACTGAAGCTGTTCTGAGGTGAGAGTGGGAAAGGCGTGTACCGCACGAGAGAGTCGGTGACAGAGCATCAGTACCAAATCACAGAATCGCAGTTTATGTTGCATTTCCCACACACTCCCCAGTGTTTCTAATTTCATGTTCTATTCTTCTGCCACTTGGCTCAAATGTGCCGCCCTGGGTTAATTTTAGATTTTTCCATGACCTTTCTCCGTGTCTACTTTTACGTCTCCCTGAGACACTTAGGAGGAAACTATATTAAAAACATTCTGAGATTAAAATCGCTGTTCCATATACAGAGGTTTAAAAAAAAACTTATTCTGGAGATTAGGCTGAATTACACATCATCCCATCCATTCTACTCTGTGAGGTTGAAACCATATTGTAACGGTGAATTACTAATACTCAGCGAAAGGGAAGGAGGGAATATGAATAACTTCCGGGCTTACAGTATCTGATGAGGGTTTTCATCAGTGTTCCTGAGTCATACAAAAGAACCAGCCTTAAAGAGTCTGTTCCTAATATCTAAATCTTTGAGGTCCTGGCAGGGCAAGTAGAGGTACCCCCAAAGTGAGGGTTCAGAGCTAAAAAAATATTGTGGCAAATGAAAACTAGTTATAGTAATAATACAATCATAAATCTTGGAGAATTTCTTTTGGTGTGCCTTATAAAATAAATTATCATTATGTTAAATACATGCTACAACTCAAATTCTTGGCACTTTCTCTTTTAAAGTATTGAGCTGGTATTTGGGTTCCAACTGTTCCTCTTTTTGTATCTTTTCTCCTTGAAACAATAGTATTTGGTTATGAGCACCAAGGAATGAGTTTGTTTGCCCCTTTAACACACAAGACTCTTGCATTGAGACTCACTGCCTTCGGCCCAGACAATTGGCACTCACTTACAATTCATACTTGAGCTTTTTTTTCTGACCCTATAAAGTTTATACTTCAGTTGTCAAAAAGATTTCATTTTTCATGAAAATATGTTTAAATTTACAATATATATTCTCTGAAAAAAGAGAAGTACTCTTGAAATCAGATAGTTTTTAACAAAGTTGATCTGGGATACAAGTTTCATCTTATTTTTAAGTTTTCTTTAATTATAACTTTTTTATTCATCACTCATATTCTCAAACTATGTAACACAATATCCATTGAAAAATAGCTTGCAGCTTATGTAAAATACTAAGAAAGAAACTAGTATTCCTGTGCATAGTAGCATTTAGTTTATGTGACCTATCTCTGCTGGCTAAAGGAAGTATTCACGAGGAAAAACCCAATTCAAAAGACAGAACTCTACACTAAATCTGTGCTGTCAGTCTGAATAGTTTTAGGGTAAGAAGCAGTTTCATATAAGGATTCAGAGCATAGGCACTGGACTCAGACAAACCTCTGCATGAGTTCTGCCTAGGTCTGTCTATGCGACTGTGTATCTTTGAGTGAATCGCTTAACCTCCTATGACCTCAGTTCCTTCTTGTGCAGAAGAGGGTAATACACCCACCTTTCAGGGCCAGAGCGAGGGTTAAATGCAATAATGCCTTGCGTACTACCTGGCACACAGCAAGGGCTACATAAAGGTACCCAGAACCAAAGAAATAATGAAAACTCCCATCAATGTCATTTTCTACTTCAATTTCAATAGAAATTTTGGAAAGGTGAGTTCTGTGGCATGCTTCACTGAAAGTAAGGTGTCTGTTTTGGAAGGGTCCATTTGGGCAAAATAAGAGAGACTCAAATGCATTAGTAACTCCATGGTTTATCATGAGACCTGGATTCGTTTCACTTCTAGCTACCTCAATTTCATTGATTATACAAAATTTCTGAGCTATCTGACTGTGTTGGAGTCTTGTAAAATGGCCATCCCCAGACTGCCTGCACAGGTCTTAAATATGGCAAATTTGTACATCTGATGATTTTCCTTCATCATGGAACCCAGTTCTTGTTCTTAGTTGCTTTGAGTTCAGTGAAATCATAATAATTTTTAATAGAAACCCAAATATAACTTTCAAATTCAGGTCATTGCTATCCATAATATCTCATATTGAGATATACCAGATATTCTCAATCCAAATAGAAATGAGTTTTTTGCCTATTTATTGAAAAATAATAAATCCGAGACTCTAAATAAGGTTCTGCTGAGGCCCATTAGGGAAAACACTGGGGAGCTGACTCCATAAGAAAGCAGTACTTAGCTGAGAGACAAGCCGTGAGGGGTGGGGGGCAAGCTGTGTGGCCCCCGTCTGTGTTCCTTGCACCTGAACATGTGTCACGCTGCCTCGAGCCTCTGAGCCCGGGTTTGCTGAGACATGGCTTTCCAGCTGCCACCAGCTAACACTGAATTTCACATTGCCACCTACAACCTTCTCTCCTAACTGCTTTCCTTTTCTTCCATGACTCTTAAGTGGTAGATGCAATAATTCAAAGGAAATGGCTATCCAGAATTATTTTTATTCCCCACCTCTTACAGATTAATAATCAAAAGGGAGACACGTGAGCTCTCTTCCATACACTTCACTGCTTATCTGTATTTCTGTGAGTGTTCCTCTACAAAAGAAAGTAATCTATATTTGATTTTCAAGGATGAACATTCTTCTTTATAATCTGAAAGTGGTCCTTCAAGTTTATGAATAGGGATTGTGATATCTCTGTCTCCCTTAAAACATCTGGGCAATGCCCAGTATAAGCTCAGTAGATGTTTGCTAAATTGAATGAAAAATGCCACATGTTGTAGACACTTTCATTTCCAATAATTTCAATAATACACAAAGTATATATGGGTGTATGTAATTAAATAGATCCAACAGACAGAAGAGGAACCACCATGTAACACTCACTATACCGTAGTGAAAATCACGGAGAATGTGGAGCAATGAACTTGACTAAAAATAAGGAAGGTGTTTTCAGTCTTCCTGACTTGTAGAATAAAGACAGAGATAGCTTAACTTATTGAATGGGATATGAGGACATGTGAAGTGCCTAGCACATTACTTGGCAACTCAGAAAAAATGTAAGCCTTTTTTCTAGAATTTGTGTTGACCGCTTTAGAAAGTCCGTGGTCACGTTTCAGCCTGTATGTTACTTTAGCCTGTAAGCCACGCGACCATTACACTTCAGCTGGGACACTCCATTAGTCTGGACGCATCAGCACAGCCTGGACCGCTTCTAAGCCAGTTATGTGTGTCTGAGGAGGCAGGCTGCAACAATTTATAAGTAACTGGGTCAACATTTTAAAAATAATTTAAAATGTAAAACACTTGCTTTTTCATTTTTTTATGTAGTATGCATCACTTTTTTGGAAGGTTGGGTTGGATTTTAAAACTCAACAGTTTTTTCATGTTACTAATTTTTCTCTTTAAAAGAAGACAGCAATGCAAGTCTTTACACTGTATAAATTTGTGTTTCACTACTTTTTGAGACATGCAGTTTCTAAAGTGCTCTCAAGTTTACACAAATTGGACTTCTAGTCCTTTTCTTACTGGGGCTGATTTGTCAAACCGCAGCACTAAAGTCTAGTGAAATGATCATTGAGTTAATTCATAACCTATATCTTCATTTTCTAGATTAAGAATTGACAGACTGAGAAACTGAGTAATTTACAAACACAGGCAATAATCTCAATGAGCTCTCCTTCCTCTCCTCCAGCCTCATCGGGCTACAATGCCACAGTCTTTGAGCACATAGAAAAAAAGTCGCTCAGCCAACCTATCTTTTCTGCCCCTGCTCACTTAACACGCTAAGGTTCCTGTCCCCAAAGAGCACCCACTATCTCAGGCCGTCCACATGAAAGAAGGCCTCAGCCTCACCTGTTGCTCTCATTGCCATGGACCTGGCCACCTCAGAGAGTAGGACGTGCAGGTCCACATCTGAGCTTCAGGTCTGTAATTGTTGCGCCAGCAGCAGGAGATAAATAACCCTGAAGCCCTCATACAAGGTGGACGTCATAGGCTCCGGTCTACTGAGGACCTGCTTTCCTGTTATTTTTCCATTCTTGCCGGGGCTTGGAAAGGGGAGAGCCTTCTGGTAAGCACCACCCATGCAATTACTGTCTTTGTTGAATGAATGAAATAACTGAATCATTTCAACCCGTAGAAGTAGCTGACGGATGTTCAAATGGTCCTTTGTCCTATCACAAGCTAAAATTTCCTTTTCTTTTGTAGACTGCTAGCACCTTGGTTGTGGCTGACTCTAGAATCTCTGGGACCTACAGCTGCATGGCTTCTAATAAAGCTGGGACTGTGGAGAGAAACATAAACTTTTATATCACAGGTAAGCCACGCATCCTATACTCAAAAGGACAGCCTGGTGACTTCAGTTGCTCTTCAGATCTTGTTTGCTGTTAGACCACTCACAGATTCAGTGGTTTTTATTTAAAGAAAACATTCCATGGAATTGTCAAAGTCTGAGGACCTTCATCCTTGCCCTTAGGAATAGTATTCTACAACATCATTGAATCTTCTAAAGAGTAATTTCCCTGAATTCTCTTTTAGAGCTATCTGTGTGTGTCTTGGCTCCCGGGCTAGATTGTGAACTTGGGATCTTGTGCTGTTGGTTTTCTAACTCTTTTCAGTACCTAGCCCCAGGTCTGGCACACAGCAGTTGTTCAGGAATAAGCAAGGAAACTAGTTGTAATACATTGTAATACAGTATAATATAATTTAACCAAAAAGCTAATTGTTTCACAACTTAACTTTTTGAGAAATGAGGCTCTCCTATAGAAAGAAATCTGAAACTGAGCTTTGATGATGATAATTAATGTACTATTTTTTTTGGTAGCATTTAAGAATTTTTGGCCTTAAATAGGACCGTCTCTGCACATCTTAAAACTTCCAAGGTACACAAATGGCACTCCCTGTGTCCCTCCATGGGTACAGGAAGGAAGAAGTAGCTCAAAGTATAAAAACAATCGCCTGGCTCCACACTCCCCCAATTTCTGAGGAAACCTGGGCAGTGTGCCAGCTCTTTGGAAACTTCACACTGCATGAGGCAGGCCACAGTAGTTGCCTAGAGTTCTCCAGAAAAAAAAGTAGGTCCGATTTTCTGAGACGTATGGGCTGTCAGATCATAGGGAGCCTTCTGGCGAGGAAGCCAACCCAAGCAGCTGCCCTGGGAGACACCCTGAGCAGGTTGCCGCAGGGTGTCAGAGCTGAAAGAGACCCCGCGTTCCGGACATGCAGAAATGGGGTCTGCAGATGGGAGGAGGCACACAGCAGCCCGCTCTAGACTGGACCAGTCCCTGTCCTCTCCGATTTGAGAAGTGGAAGGACAGTCGCCTTTGCATCCATTCCAAGTAGGGAAATCCTATACTTCGAGGAGGATTCTGATAGCAATTTCACACAGATCCAATCTCAGATGATTTAGACTAATTAGGTACAAAGGTTTGTATTGTCCTGTGTGTTTGGTTGGAAACAAGTTACCATCCAAATCAGTAGCCACCATACGGTGTGATTTAGAGTACAAAAGACTGACAACACCTGTTTTGAACAATCGGCAAGTTTGTACAAGTTAATTGCACCGGCTGTTAGATAGTACAGTTTACTTCTTACTGAGCCCTTGTGGAAACATCCGTGGTGCCCTGTCTTTCTAGGCAGACAGTTTTAACACCAAGGAAACAAAGAAGATGTGTCGAATTATATATATCCTAGTATCAAAAGGTATGTGCAGAAGTAATGTGACAGATGAATTTGCCAGTGTTAGGCCAACACTGGCCAACAGAAGTATAAGCCACATATGTCATTTAAAATTTTTCTAGTATCCAGATTTTTAAATGGTAAAAGGAAAAAAGTGAAATTAATTTTATTAAACCAGTATACTCAATATATTATCAACCTGTCCTTGACATTTTTAAAAATACTACACTGCTTCCGTTTTTAAATTTTAAATTAATTGAAATAAAGAATTGAATAAAGTTGGGTTCTTTAGTCACACTGGCCACATTGGAAATGCGCAAAGCTACACGTGGCTGGCGGGTTCTGTGTCGCACAGAGGAATCTGAAGCCTCAGAGAAGGAGGCAGGACTTGAGAGGGTCCTGGATTTGAGGCGCTACGAAGGGGAATTAGAATCTGAACAGGTAGGAAGAAGAGGACAGTGCTGTCCTGGCATTTTCAGAGTCAAGACAAGAGTACCACAAACAATACATCTAAACACATACAAATTCTAGCTCAAGCAAATCGCTGTTAAATGTTTCAGCCTCTGGGGATGCACATTGCCATCATGAGGACCTGAGAGATCAGGTCCAAGTTTTGAGTTATGGGACTACTCAGAGTTCCACAGCAGAGTGTGGCAGCACCTGGAGGTGCAGACAGGAGCTGCTCCTGACTCCCTGTCTTCTCTCTCCACTCCTGTCTCTGTCCCACGTGGTAAGGGGCCATGCACCCATGTGTACAGGCTCCCCGCCCACAAATGCAAACTGTCCACACCTCTCATGAACAGTCTTCCCTGGACCTTGAAGTGTGCTCAGTGACAAGCGGTCTGACTCCAAGTGGACAGATCTAGTGAAGAAGAAAGAGACTTGAGACAGTCTGGAAACAGACTTGGGATCATCTTTACAGGGAATTCTGGGGACCCCCTCCCAGAACAAGGATCTAGAAGAGGGGCTAACACAGGCTCTGAATGGGCATGCCCACCTGGCCCACAGACTCTTTAAATTGTGAAGAGGGACAGCCAGACACAGCCATCCAAAGGACCAGGACAGGGGCCCCTCTTGCCTGAATCTGAAGCAGTGTTGGAAGAGGATGTACACATTGTGGAGGGGAATGGCATGCTCATTTCCTTATTGTTAAGCATCCCTGGGAAAAGTCCACTGATGCCCAGCATGAATTGCAGCGCCCACATCTCGCCTGTCTGTCCCACTGAGTTCCTCCTCGCTGCATCATAAGCCCATGCATGGTATTGTTGCTGATAGCGCCCCAACTGGGGAAGCCGATCAAGATGATCAGCCAAATTCAGAAAGAAACTCCCTCTCACCTCACACCACTTGATACAGTTAATAACTGGAGTGGTTGAGACCTTTTCTAGATCCCAAGGCTTGTCCATAGAAAGGAACAGTAAGAATTCAATTCAAACACATCTACTTGAAGCTCTCACCATTTTTCCTCTAGAAAGTCAAGAATATTTATCTTAAAATGGAGCACAAATTCAACCAGTCAAAGCCCTATTGCCTGAAATATAGTTTTTCTGAACTCTTCTCTACTAGTCATGAAAAGTTCTAGTTTTGATTGGTGCTAATGGATTCATTTGCGTACATTCATTATTTTAAAACTAATTATTACCTTTTTCTTACTCAAATCTTTGTCATGGGATTTACTCTCACTAGAGAAGAGACTAAATGCTCTTAGGAATGTTGCACCTTATGTGTCTCTTTTGTGCGTTTATGCTTGGACCTAGTGCAGATAATGCTTTAAAAAACCTGTCTAAAATTTAACTGCTTTAAATCTAGATCTGGATTTGGTTCTTTGCTGAGCCTCATTTCAATCACGTTTCTCCTTCCTTAAAATACAGGGTCCAGCAGAAGTCAGGCTCGCTTGAGTATGGTTAGGAGGGTATGTGAATGTCTTGCATGAGATGGACAGCAATTTGAACATTTCACCCAAAATGTCACACGGTGTGCTTGAGTGTGATATTGTTATGTTACAGAATTACATGCTTATGATTTTGTAATAAAAGATTTTGTAATAAAAAGGGATGTTATTTATGTCAACCCTGATTAATGATAAGTTAGAGTTGCCTTCTAAATCAACGAAAAGTGATTACTCACAGCCATTAGAACACCCCACTGCTTTGGCCCTGGACTGGGCCATTACATATATGTAGCAGCACCTTGAAAAAGCAAAACTTTCTGGTAACCACTCGCTTTCTTTTTATAGAATGTTATTTCTGTTTGTCAGTAGAAGAGAAGCCTTCTTTATTCCCACCTGACAAATGAGACACCTTCCATCTTTTGATTTCTTTCCTCCTTTTAATTGTCTCTTTCGTGAACTCAGTTCACACTTGACAAATCCGGTCAAAATGTCTACCCGCTTCATGCGTAGATGACGCTCTCCCCCAACCCTGGGCTGAACGTCTCTCCTGAGCAAGGGTCAGTTCTCCTCCGTGACACCTCATAAGCTGCCATGGGTGCGATGCATCATTAGACAGATGAGGGTTGGCGGGTGCGGATGATTCTTGTGCTGAATCTTTAACAGACACTTAAGTGTAGGAAGACTTCTTGTTTTTACGCTGAGAGTTATAAGGCAATTCTTTCTTGGGTCTGTTTTTGTACTTAGGCAAAAAGAAAAAATAATCAACATGGGTTAAGGAGAAAAATCCCTCTGGATTCATTAACTAGTTTTAGGACATTTTATTTATCATCTTCCATGGATCAAAAGAGAATACTGAGGGGCGATGATACTGAGATATAGACAATCACTTCTAAGAGGCTGCCTGATAACGTACAGCAAATTGGCTTCAGTGACAGTGTCCCCCACATGAAAAACGGGCCTCAGAACCTATTGGGTTCTTTTCTTTTCCCACGTGTGTGCTTTGCTGTTTTGCTGGCACTCAGCATGACTATGGGTGGGTTAGCAATTACTGAGTGCGAAACAGGAACAGCACTGCCTTATCTCCCTGGCTTCCCAGTGTCACTAAATGCATTTTATTTTGAGATTCCTGGTGGTGCTTGGCAAAGATAAACAAAATCTTCCATCAGGAAGCCTGTGAGCTAATTTCCACAGGAAGTTTCAAACCACTGAAGTAAATAGAAACTCTCTGCTGGATCTCAGTGGTGTTACTTGGGCTCACTGAGGTTCCAGTCCCAGACGAGACCTCATAAATGGAGCCTGTGGTCTGTAGAGAGATGATCTGATCACACTCAGTGCAGAAGACTTCTGTCCTCGTATATGCACAAAAGGTGACGACTGGTGTTTTGATCTTTATGCTTGGAAAATGTCCCAAATATAAAAAGATGCTTAATTACAGCAGCTACTTCGGACACCTTATTGTCATGTTAGAAATGACTGTCAGCTGCTTCTGCATCTTCTGGCACATTCTTAGATTTTCATTTTCAAAGCAGGAAAACCTCCCCTGGTCTCCTCTCTCTCCAACCACTGATGGCTTCATAAGCCACTGTTACTCCCGCTCCCGGGTTTCAAATGAATACTTTGGCATTTCTTCAGACGTGACACTTTATAATAAAGCCAAAGCCCAGAAAAATCAGAAAAACAAGCAAAGTGAGATTTAGGAAAGAGTTGATATGATATCTAATTTTGGACTATTGTCTCTTTAAGGTTTAAAGGTTTCTTTATAGTTTTGTGTGCAAAGGATAATAATAATAATAATAGCATAACATAGAGCTTTTCATCTTCAAAGTACTTTGTAAAATGTTGGCCCAAATTCTCTGCTCAAATACAGATACACCACTCGTAACAAGCCATGCAAGGGTTTTGAGAGCAGATCCGTTCAGGGCCAGTAGCCAAAGGTTTTTTTTAAATCTTCTGGTGAAATGGTCCAAAACGAGAGTGGGGACCTCACGGGGCCAAAGCTAGTGGGGGTCGGGGGTGAGAACTCCGAGGAGGCGAGCTCGGGAGGTGCCGCCAGGGGCACTTAGAAGATGGGCAGGAAGGTTAGCTAGGAACGGGCACTGGAGAAAATGGCTTTTAATGGCACAGTCACTTTCAGAAAATGCTTAATAAGCTTTTGAGAGCAAATCTGACTTTTAAAATTATCCGGCAACTCTTCCAGACTAGTTGTCTACATTTTCAGAAGAAATCTTTGCTCTTTTGTGTCTGAAGAGAGCGATCACCGTTGAGGGGCCCTGAGCAAGTGAGCCGGCTCTGCCCGGCCACTGAGCCCGCCGTGCCAGCAAAGAGCAGGCAGAGTCGCCGACGGCAGCAGGGGGAGGGTGCCGGCGACCCAGTGGTAGGAAACTTGAGAAAGCAGCGTTCTTTCTCCGGAACATTTAGGGTTGAAGTGGTGTTGACTGGCATGACTAAGTCTTCTACCAGGGACCAGGGACTTCTAGTCCCACTTTTCACAACTTACCTTGGATAAGCCTGACTAAAAAAGCACCTTTGGTTTTTAGTACAAATTGCTGTTATTACTTTACTGTTTTGTCCATTTACCAGTAGTTCTGTTCATGATAAAGAGATGGGAAATGTTGTTATCATCCCAAACTATAGAAAACAATTCTACTTTGAAGAGCATATTTGGGCAAGTCAGAAAAATGTCCGTTCCTACCAAGTGTTCTGTTACGCATTTCCTGATTTGGATAGAATGAATTTAGTTGGTTCCCACCTGCTATGTTTGATCAGCGCCCCTAAAATAAACAGATAGCCACCCTTTTAATGCTGATGCTGACAGAATCTGTAGGAACAATTCTTCAGATCTTTGAATATCTCCTGATGAGATACTGTCTCTGTGTGATACATTGGGTTTCCTATGAACCAAAAGTTCTTTATTCTTATTTTATAGATGTGCCAAATGGATTCCATGTTAGCTTGGAAAAAATGCCTACTGAAGGAGAGGACCTGAAACTGTCTTGCACAGTTAGCAAGTTCTTATACAGAGACATTACTTGGATTCTGCTGCGGACAGCTAAAAACCGAACCATGCATCATGGTATTAGCAGGCAAAAAACCACCGTCACTAAGGAGCACTCCATTACACTTCACCTTGTCATCAGGAATGCTTCGCTGGAAGATTCAGGCACCTATGCCTGCAGAGCCAGGAACATATACACAGGGGAAGACGTTCTGCAGAAGAAAGAAGTTATCATTAGAGGTGAGCACTGCAACAAAAAGGCTGTTTTCTCTCGGATCTCCAAATTTAAAAGCACAAGGAATGATTGTACCACACAAAGTAATGTAAAACATTAAAGGACTCATTCAAAAGTAACAGTTGTCTCATATCATCTTGATTTATTGTCACTGTTGCTAACTTTCTGGCTCAGAGGAGAAGCTCCTCCCAAAATGAGTTTGGAGATGATGGGAGTAATAACGAGCCCCCCAGGCGTGCACTGGGCTCCCCATCAGGCTAAGGGGTCTCCCTAGGGCCAGCCCAGTGACCTGGTGCGCGTTTGGATTTGGAGGATCCCCGCAGGCACACTCTGCTTTTGCTCTCTGCGGTCTTCTCCTGCCCGACAAACAACAACTGGGAGCTGATCCTTTCCTTCCACTTTGATGCCAGCCTCTTTGTATTTTTGCGTTTCAAAGCTGCAGGAACTGAAATGCTGGTTTCTGCCGAAGATGGACATGAATAAGTTAATTTTCCAGCTCAGAATGAGCACAGTTGCATTTGAGACTCTGTCGGACGTCTGCCTGGTTTTACTTTGTATTATTTTATCTATTCTTCATTTGTAAATAGCACCTAAATACCAAGTGATAATGCTTATTTATTTGAAAATGCTTTCTTTTTTTACACTAAGCACATTAATCTTAAACTGGAGCTTCTAAAATGGGTCCCACCGGTGCAAGTGTTGGTATGATTCAGAGGTATCGAAGGTTTATCGCAGCAGGAATCGGGCAAATGCACCCCAATCAAGATGACTCCTGTCTGGTGCGATTCTGGGTAGCTGAGCAACCAGTCCAGCAGCCAGTTGCTCATCGCTGCTTCTGAGCGGACTGAACAGCTACTGACAGCACTTGAAAGGAAGTGGATCACACCTTTGTTTTAAATATTTTTGTTCCCTGGTTATTCTTTTAAGGAGCTTTGTCCTGTTTCATTGATGGCATTCAAAGGTGCACCACAATCAATTATTAAGCAAATAAAGGCCATTGTGACCAGAGGTTTTATGCAGTCTTCTAAATATAAATCTAAAATTTGCCCATTAAAAAAGTCTACTTCCCCACATACCTATGTTAGTAGGTTTTTATGGGGATTAAGAAATGGCGAAACTACAGAAGCAGAATTCAGAGTCATTGAAAAATGCACATTATTTTTAAATCAAGAGAGATTATAATCTCTTGTTTTAAGCTTGCATTTCAGGGGAAAGTGATTTTTGTGACTAGTTTAATACTCACTGTTCTATTGTTTTCATTTATGATTGATCATCATATGTGACTGGCATGAACTATTGGAAAACAAACCATAATGACCAAAATAGCCAAGGCTGAAAACGCAGTGGCTGGGCCGTCCAACAGGAGTTGACAATGTGACAACCTCTCAGGCTTGGGAACTCTCCGAGTGTTTCCTACTTTAGGTAACAGACTCTGTCCCACGGCTAAACTTGTCTTTCACGTGGGAATTGCTTTTGTCAAGTGTGAAAGAGTAAACAATACCATTTCCCCAGAATGGCAGCTTTTCGGAGCCCCGAATACTCTGAAAACAATCAGTAACCTGGAAGTTGTCAGCCCAAAGGAAAGAATAATCAATTGTATGTTGAAATTTTACCTATGGCTCTTGTGCCTGGCGTCTTTGTTCATTATAAGTCAGTGTGTTTCTTCAGGAAACAATACCTTAGACCCGCAGACCTTGTGAGCCTGGTTTTTAGGGCAAATGGAACTGTGGGGGAGTGCTTTTGAAAGCATGGTGAATTGGACATGCAGAGCCTCTCATTTCCTTCCCCTTAAACCGCAATTGCAATTTTCATGAGGAATGGAAGGGTCTTTGTATTCACAGGACATGATTTTAAGTACTTCCAAGAGATGATTTTAAGAATTCTGTCATTAGTTGTTCATTGTGTAATTAATCCTTCCAGAGAGTTTCAAAAATAAAAACAGTTTTTTTTATTAGTCACTTTTGAGTGTGGAGGAAGGGGAGGCTCACAGGAAAAGAGAGAGCAAAGAGGCCGTGCGGAGGAGAGCGATGGATGGAGGGCGAGAGGCCGGCTCCTCAGTCCCCGCCCAGTGGCCCAGTGCCGGGCGGGTGCTCCGCGTGCACGGGGCCTGCTGAGCCTCTGGCGCAGAAACACCCGCACGAGAGGGAAGAGCAGGTGGGAGCTCTCTTTGGCTATTGATAACCAGCAGAAATATCCTGTTAGTTCTGATTTTCTCAGTTTGAAGGGATTGGCTCCACTTTGTTAACTTTTGGAAAGCAGCTACCTATTTCCATCTAATAACTTAGTTTTAAAAATATATGTTCAATGTAACCTTCTTATTCAAAATGTCAAAACAGATAGCCATAAAGTGGAAATTGATAAAATGATCCCTTGATTGATTGGTCACTTAGAAACTAGCCCAAAATGAGAATTTGCTTATAGGAGAACTTTTTTTTCAGAAATGGGTACAAAGAAAAAAAATCATAATACTGTAAGTTTCAGACATGTTTATGTAAACTTCGTGTTTAATTGAAAGTCCTATGTTTATTCTGAAGACTTTCTTTTGTTTCTCGCTTGAAGTTTGTGTAGGGCAGATACAGCCTTTGGGAGTTCTTCATGACATTTTTGTTAAAAGCAAGTGTGTTCTCATCCACCTAAGCACTGCTTTCCAGTACCCCTGCCGGGAAAGCCAAATCCTGCCTGTGCTGATGATATTACAGTTTGCAGCTATGAAAATTGCGTGGGTGCTGTAGGCCCTGTGTTCCGATTTTCTTTTTATAATCAGGCCTATGGACAGTGGTAGGTTATTTTATCATTTTTAGTACATGGGAAATAGCAGATGTGCTCAAAGAAACTACTAAAAGTGTAACTTAGTGAACTGGGTCTGAATTTTAACGAGATACATCAAAGTTGGCTTCCTACCTTAAAAGACGCCAAATCGTAAATGACACTGTTCTTTATCATCTTCCATGTTTCACTGACATGTCTGGGGTCTTTCTCACGTGAAACTGTCAAAATTGCCAGATTTTGACAGAGGCTACATTTTCAGTTAGTAAAGCTATTTGACAGATTGCACAGAACACAGACATAGAACTACTCAGATGGTTCTGTTTGGGGCAAGAGAGATGAGGAAAGACACATAGAAACTGGCGGAAGGGTGGGGAAGCATTTCCTTCAGCATTCTTATTTGCCTTCAGATTTCACTTTGTATAAAATGAGAAAAGGCTAATGATAAACTACGGAAATCAAAATTTAATTGGAAATCTGTTTCTTCTAACATAGTAACCCTGCCATGTTATACTATGTCAACATGTTTAAAAGTTACATGATAATACACTTTTTAACCTAAGATTTCTAAATTGCTTCAATGAATGCTAATCCTGAGAGTTTCCCCGCAGGAGTAAGAGAAAGGTTTGGGGCCTCGGCAGAACTGCAGGGACATGGAGCCAAAGCCATGGCAGTGTGTCATCTCTCATAGCATTGCAGTCCCTCCTAAGCTGCGTTCACAGTTTAGTTCAATAAGATGAGAAAATCAGAAATGGTCAGAGAAAGCTCATACTGTGTAATTGAAACCAGTGACGCAGAATGTGTAAGTTATGCTGAAACTCTTTTGATTTCTGTTCCAGAATTTGCTACAAAGGGAGAAATGGATGATTGTGGGAGGGGGGTGGGGCGGGGAGAAGACATCAGGAGTTGTTTTTATCCTTTTACTGTGGAAGCTTGAGCATCTGCTTCACTAGAATGTATGCACATCAGCAGGACTGACTGGCTGCTTCTTTAAATAGACACTGTACTCACTGGGGCCTTGGGGGTACTGCTGTTCCTGTGTGGGATTTTAATGTTGTAATGTATTGCATCCTAATGTATTAAGTTCATTTTGTTGTACTATATTGGTTGGCATTTTATTAAAATAAATTGTATTGTATCATATTTGTATGTTTTAAGAGAAAATAATATAAAATACAATATTGTACTATTATATAGTGCAAAAACCACAAATCTGTGCCTCTGCCTCTTGAATGAATCCTTTGGTGGCTTGCATTTGGGAAGGGAACAGAGGAAGGAAATAATCAATAAAGCTTTCAAAGTTCAAGAAATTCTGCTGTTTGTCTGCTGCCTTACAACCCAAGTTACTGACAGCTGAGGAACACAGACTTGCCCTCAGAAACACAGCTATGCAAGAGCCTACAAAATTATATTAGCTCATCACCACCATGCTATATCTTTATGTGAAAAGTAATTACAAACCTGTATTCAAAATTATGTTTTTCCTTTCTAGTTCCTAAAATGTTATGCAAAATCCTTAGGTTTCAGAAAATCTTCTCTCAAAAAAAGAAAAAGAGAAGAAAGAAAAAGAGATAGAGAGAGAGAGAGAGAAAACTAACTAGGTGGCCAGACAAAAAATCTTGATATTGAAATCCAAAAACAAAGAATTTAGTTCTTGATTTTACTGTGTTCTAATGAATTTCAATGCATTGTACGAGCTTAATAAAGAGGAAGCAGTAGGTTAATCATAGAAGAGAAATTTAGGGAAGAAAATACAAATGAAACCTTACAGTCTAGTTTTACTGTTCATGTGTTTCAAATGTCGCGACGCATATACAAAAAAGAAACTGACAAGTAATAATAACTCTCTTTCTTCACTCATTAGATCAGGAAGCACCACACCTCCTGCGAAACCTCAGTGACCACACGGTGGCCGTCAGCAGCTCCACTACTCTAGACTGCCATGCCAACGGTGTCCCTGAGCCTGAGATCACCTGGTTTAAAAACAACCGTAAAATACAACAAGAACCTGGTAAGAAATTTTTCTTTGTGTTTACTCTCCCTTGTTGTCCCCTTCTTCCTTCAATATTCCTAGCCCTCGAGCCAATACATCTAGAACCACTTGCTAATAGAGCTGCAAAAAAGTTGGGCTCTGGTTCATACTTACATCAAGTTCAAGTGAGGAGTATTTGAGCCAGGTCTTATGCAGACCATGTTTCTACCGCTACAGCATCTGCTTTAAACAGTGCATTCGGAAAGAAATGGTAAGAGCCACCCAGGAAAGGTTTCAGTTCGCCTTGACAACAAGGAGAATGTTGCCAGGATTAGTTCCTTGGCTTGAGGGATAGCAGGGCTTTGAACACTTGGTATAGATGAAGTTCAGAGTAGATTTATAACCTTTTAAATTCACCTACACCAATTTTAATGGTTTGGTAAAAAGAATATTTTGTTTTATTATTTATTTTTTTTAAGATTTTATTTATTTACCTTTAGAGAGAGGAGAAGGAAGGGAGAAAGAGAGGTAGAAACAGCAATGTACGGTTGCCTCTTACATGGCCCCCACTGGGGACCTGGCCTGCAACCAGGTATGTGCCCTGACTGGGAGTTGAACCGGGACCCTCTGGTTCCCAGCCCGCGCTCAATCCACTGAGCTACACCAGCCAGGGCAAAAGAAGAATATTTTAAGTGATATTTATAATAATGGTAAATAAAATCTAAACTAATGAGCATGTGTTTATTTTCCTTCAGCAAAAAATGTATTTAAAAACAGCTAGACTTAAATTAGTAAGTATAAACACTTTCTATTGCTTGCCTCATAATTCTATGGTTAAATAAGTTTAAAATAAACTTATTTATAATTTTGATTAATAATTCATTTATATTAAAAATAAAATTGCCATTTATTTGCAATAACCCAACGACCCAAATCAAATCACCGGCAATCTGAAGTGGCCCCTAAATGTGAGTCCTCTACACAAAGTCTCCATTTAATTTAATGTATGGAAGGGGCTGTGGTGTGATGATCTCTCCTTCAGCCCACTCCCCTAATTAGTCACCAGGCTGAGCGGATTAAACTTACTAAATACTAAATATTCCTCAAATCCATTCTTCTTCTGCTTTCCTACTGTTACTCTCTTGGTTCAGGTGCCCATTATCTGTCCCCTGAACATCTGCAGTAATGTCCTAACTGGTCTCCCCAGCTCTCTTTTCTCTCTTTGTATCTATTTTCCACACAGCTGTATAAAGTGTAACTGGGAACATGTCACTTCCCTGTTACAAGTGCTCCATTGGCTCTTCATCACAGGACCAAGTTCAAGCATCTGACAGAGCAGGCCCTCGACGACTGGCCCTGCCTACGCCCAGAACTCTGTACTCTCCCTTAGACTTTATGTTCTAGCAATTGCCAAACTCTCCGAGATCACTGCGCGCTCTCGGAGACCACTGCACACTGTGCACACGTTATGCTGCTTCAACCCCCTATGCCTTTGCTGTGCCCCTGGCCCCTCTGCCTGAGTACCTGCCTTCCCTTCACCTAACACCTACCCATCCCTAGACCCAGATTGTGTGTTCACCCTCCAGAGAGCCTTGCTGAACTCCTGCAAAGAGGTGGCAGGTCCTCCTGGAGTCTTTATTATCTATGAATGTTTCTATTCTCTCTTCCTGAGTTCTTTTATGATCATCAGTTCACACTGTCCTCTTACTATGCTGTCCATCTTTCCCGTACGTGCTCTCTTACTATCATCATATCATGCCCTCCCCCTGAGGACAGACAGTGGAGCTTAGTCTTATTTTCATCTTATTTGTCTTTTTATTCTCAGAACCTGGTACAGTGCTCGGCAATCAATAAATGTTTTATGAATGAATGAATGGCCTTTAGAAACTCTTATTCTATCCTTAGCAAGTTCACTTGGTAGGACAAATGTTTAAACTTGGTGGGGATAGGGGCCTATGTCATGGAATTTTTAAAGCTAAAGGAACCTTTGGAATATCTTTAGCCCCATTTGTAAAACAGGATATTTAGGTCCAAAGAAGTGAAGTGATGATACATAATTAAGATATTAAGATACATAATCTTGTCCAAGATGATACATAATTAAGACATGTAGTTTCATAGAAAACTAATCTCTTGAGGTAGTCTACCAAAATAAAATAATGAATAAATAGCTTATGAAACTATACCTACAAGTATAACATCCTCCGGTTAGAGATTTGGAGTTCACACCAGTATATTAAGCACCCAAAGAAGTCCTGTACTAAAGAAATCAGGTAAACTACAATTTCAAGTTCTTTTTGTGAAATATTAATATAAGATGTTGAGTGATTCTTTGAGAAAGTAAATTTGACTTAAGTTCGGTTTTCATACTTTGGATGTAGGTTAAAGAATCATAGTTGAACCAATTTTGAAAGCTCAAAAGCGTTCTGGGACTAGAGGATAAACAGGCAAGAGAACGTTGCAAGGCAGTTAGTACAAATGGAGAAAGATTATGGGGTGTTAGGGAGGGTCTGGGCGCCAGCATTGTCCTCACTGGCCAGAGGATTTGGGCAACTCGCCCCTTACTTGCTGAGTCTCAATTTCCTTATTTATAAAATTGGGATAATACTGACCTCACAGGCACGTGGTGAGGTTTAAATGAGTTACTATAAGTTGGCATGTAGTCATGACTTACTTAGTAAATGAGACCTTCTGACCCACTTCATTTATATAGAAATTGGCCAATAAGTTGTCAGAATTCATCAGAAGGTGTCAGGTCAAGTGTCAGACAACTCTAAATCCAATAAAGGTATCTTCCTCCCAGCTTTCTTTGATCTTCCAAGAGCCAAAAGAAGAATATCTAAAGAATCTTATAAATTCTTATGTAAAATATTTTCTAAATATTATTCTAATATGCCACTCTTAGGATTTATTGAGTTCAACTCTATTAAGTTGTCAATTTTATCTCTCTTCTCTTTTTTTACTCCTTAAAAATACAGTCTTTTGAAAGGAATTTCTTCATTTTCTGGAGATAATCTCTTACACACATATAGTATTTATAAATTTCTTATGTAAAATTTCTATCTGAGGCAGCAAATTCAGCAGCCAATGCAATATGCTCTTTGACTATGACCCTTATGTTCATGCATGTAGATATCTTCAAAAATACCAGTTCTTTCACAGTTATTTCTTGTTGCAAACTTCTGGGTAAAGATTACAGGTAACCAAAGTGATAATCTTTGACTCACTGGTGGCTCCAAAGCTAAAATGGAAAAACATTGAGATTATAAGCTGAAAAACTGGTTCACAATATACTAAGCCTTTGGAAAGCTAGACTGAGAGTAAAAGCCCTGAGAATAAATTACATCCTTTAGAGACTTGAGAGGCATCTTTTATATGAAGCCTGACAACTCAGGAGGAATTTATACACTGACAGTATTTTAATGATCTTGGATCCCTGATAGGATCTGGCCCATTATCATTGTTATTTGTTAAGTGACACCTTACTCTATTCCAAAGAAAATAGGAGAGAGGAAGCAGGGCACATGTGAGAACTCACTCTCTAGACAAGTGGCAACAAAATGCCTGCTGCAAAGACTTAGGGGACTAGGACACTTTCCCTCCCTGCTCATTTCCTTTCAGGAAAACCTTTCAGTGGGGCACAGCCGTTCTAGAGAAGAAGTGCAATTTCAAGAAAGTGTTATGAAAGCTGAGTACTAAAGTCTCGGGTATCAAGCAGGAACAAAAGGGACCCTCAGCACACAGACCCAGGAAAGCATGTTCGCAGGAGACATGAAGCGATTCCAACAGGGCAACCCAAGTAAGGAGAAACCAGGCACCCTGGAGACCATGCTACCTGACACCCAGCAGAGAGGGTATCCTACCACCAGCCTTCAACTCCAGCACATGTTCAGGCTTTCCAGGGCCTCCGTTACACGGCCCACGCTACTAATTATGACTCATGCCCAGCCCCCTCAGCACCTCCAGCACCCCCAGCACCATCCCTAGTACTCCCAGAGTGTCTCCTCTTTCCTCTCTCCTCTTCCCCTCAGCCTCTGGGCCACAGGCTGCCCTCAGCAGGGATCCTTCTCTCACACTCCTTTTCTCTGATGTCGGGCTTTAGTTTCAATTCCTGTCACAGAGAATATCACTCAGCCGTTCCCTTGTTTTATGTATGCTTATTTTTAAAACCTTTGTAGATAGGTATAATCTTAATATGCATTCTTTATTAAAGAAATAATAAAGATTGAGCATTCACCAGGTACCAAGGCACTGTTAGGAGTTTTACAAATATCTCATTTACTTTTCACAGCTGTCATCTGAGGTAGGTATGTTATTAGGTTCATTTCACAGTCTCTTTGAACAAGCACTTGTTAAGTACCCAGTACTGTTCTAAGCACTTTATTAGTGTTAACTTCTTTGCTCCTCAAAATAATTCTATGAAGTTTGCTAAATTGTTATGCCTGGTTTACAGATCAAAGGATGAGGAAGTGGAATCAGAGAGGAGTGATAACTGGCCCCAAGTCATAGAGTTAGTGGGGAGGTGACCAAGGCTCAGACTAGAAGTGACTGTGGGCCTGTGCTCTGCACCTGAGGAGGTGGGGCTACTCATCAGTACACGTCACTCACAAAAGAACAAAGAGTTACTAGTTGTAAATGGCCTCGTGGCCATTAATAAGCATATATTTAAACAATGAATATTTTCTCATTTTCAACCCTTAAAGAGTAAGCTTCCTAAAGACTACAGTTTATTTTTTATTTATTAAAAATTTTTAAAGCATAATAAAAAACATTTAATGCACTTTTAAAGAGCAGACATGCCATATGTAAAGTTAAAACTCATTTTGAACCCAAATCAAGTTACTTTTCAGTTTTTAAAGGTCTAGAATGCACTGCATATCAGCCCAACACTCTTTTACTCACTCAGCAAACGTTAACAAGACGTGCCTTTGTGTTTGGTGCTATTCTTGGCTTGGTAAATACAGCAGTAAACAAGAAAACTAAAACTGGAATAACCAAATATCTAATGTAATTAATTCTTGTGTTTAAATGAATACAGCTTCTTCAAGCAGCAACCATGTGTATCCTAACTTACTCGCTATTGTCATTTCTATTAACCAGATTTAATGGGTCTAAAAATGAGATAAGGTGAATTAATAAATGGGACAACTAGAAAATAGTATGGTTCAATCACAGGATTAAAATGCAGAGACTGGATGAAAGATAAAGATAAAATGTGTGAGAAGAAGTAAAGGTAGGAGAATATTCACATCAGAACTGAGCAATGAAGGAATTGGCAACTATTAGGAGGGACTGATAGGGTGCCAAGAGTTGAAAGAGGGAGGTAATTTGAGACATATTTACTTTGAAGAGACAGGTGAAGAGAATGGACTGGGCATACAAAAAAAACCAAACCATAATGTAAAAGGACCCATACCAAAGAAGCACCATGCAAGAGTTCTCATTGGAGAAAAATTCTGTGAGACAGTGGCTGCTTTGAGTACTGTTTGAGTCTTAGCGATATAGAGACAGCAAAGCTCTTTTAGGAAACAATCATTTCTATTGGGCTAAAAATGTAAACGGTTTGCACCCAGACTTGGGATAATGGAAGGAGATCACCTTGGAAAACATTTGACTCCCCAGAGTGTCTTCACTACTTCTCCAGCCACGTGGCCAAGGAACCAGCAGTTCCTTCAAAATGATTAACAGTCACCTTTCTATCTCACACTTCACAGATCCTCCAAAGAGGCCCTAAATCCTTTTAAAGGACATATTGTGTGAACAAGGGGTGCTGTTGGCCAACTCCCTTCAGAGGATTCTAGATATGTTTGCAAAGCAGACATGGCAAAAGTCCTATCTAGCTTGGTTTTACACTGACACAAGAATGAATCATCGCACACACAATTGTGCAGAGAAAACTGAGGTATCTGAAAAAAGTCAATAGAATGCTGAACAAAGTAACAAACTCTTATTCTCTGAAAATGTTTAAGAAAACAGAAGGCAATATTGACCTGAGATGTTTTTAGTCAGGCCTACCTGAACCCAAAAAACCATCATCAAGCTATTACTTAAACTAAATTTCTGTAACAGTGAAATATTTTCAGAATACTTTAAGATTAAAGCAGTAAGACTGGAACAACAAAGAATTTAGAAAGAATAAGTTCTGTCTTAAATAGACTGAGGTTGGAAGAGGAGAGTCGCTCTAACCCACTGATTAATGATATTCATTATGAATTAGTGACCTAGGAACCTTGGTCACCAGGACTATTTAGTGACTTAACAGGGAGTTCTTTCCTGCCACCACTATATCACTGACACCAAATATCTGCACCTGTAAATGCATATGCAGACCGAGGTGACCTGTCCCAATACCTGGGAAAACAGAATTATATCTGAAGTTTGAAGTGGTTTTCATAGGTCTAGAAGACATCTTAAGGAAAAAGAGGAAAGAAATGAATGGGAATATTAATGCCAGGGGGTGACCAACTGTCACCCTCAGGGTATTTAAATTAGCAGGTTTGCTTGATTTCTTAGTAAAAATAAAATTCAGAAATGTCAGTTATCTTTTGCAAAACTTGAGTAGTAATTGCCTTTTCTTACTCATGAAATCCACCCTTATAGTGCATGGTGAATTAAAAAATATTGCAGAAAAGAAATGTATACAAGATTCCCAGGTACACTAGGGCAGTGCACAGACAGGGAGCTGGCTGCTCCATTCATGAACCCCGCAGAGCCAGCCGGTCTGTTGATGTGATTGGCTAAGCAGCCATTCTTACCATTCCTTTCTCTTCAATGTGTCATGTACCCAGACCGAGAAGGACCCAGATTCTCTAGCAGATATGCCAGTAGCTCTTCTCCCCTGCCAAAATCTGCAAACAAGTTCTTAAGGTTTAGGTGTACCTCTGACAAAAATATAAGCATAAGGGACATCCTGAACATAT
Source organism: Micronycteris hirsuta (assembly GCA_004026765.1). Classification (NCBI taxonomy): domain Eukaryota; kingdom Metazoa; phylum Chordata; class Mammalia; order Chiroptera; family Phyllostomidae; genus Micronycteris; species Micronycteris hirsuta. The sequence continues at coordinate 74,528 of PVJI01000580.1, forward strand.
TGCAGAACCAAGGCTTGGTGCTTTCCTAAGGATAAACTTCCATTTAGAAGGTGAAGAGAAAGGAGTAAAATTAAGGAGTAGAATGGGATAATAGCAGGGAAGACATACAGTTGGTTGGCTATAAGCCCAACCCCAGAAAAAAAAAAAGGAATCCTGACTTGAACCATAACCCTAAAATGGTGAAAAATGGAGAACATTCCTTTATTCACTTCCAGAAATTCTGCAATGACTTGTTAATGTCTGGCTAGTTCCAGGAGACTGACAGGGGCAGCTGGAGAGTTCTTCGATTTATATCCAGGAAAGTAAAGTGTCCCAAGAGTAAAGTCCCATTTTGTATCGGAATCCAAAGTTATTTGTGGAGAATTGATCTTGACCCCTTCCAATAAGCCTCTTTATTGTCAAGTCCCGGCTTATTTAGGCCTTGCACATACATACACAGCATTATATTATGTCATTGTGCTTTGCCCCCCACCGAATTTCTTGGATGCATTTTCCAGCACATCATCCTCATCACCATTCAGCCCAGAAATGCCTCACAGCAAGACCCACCTGAGGGGTCACACATTAGGTGGCAAAAATCCATTCACATCAATGGCAGGGACCCTGCTAGCTGGGTAAGTGCTTGTGTGCTTTTTTAATTTTTCCCCCACATTTTTTTATTGTTGTTCAAGTACAGTTGTCTCTCTTATCCTTCCCTCCCCCAACATTGTGTGCTTTTTTTAAAGTCCTAGAATTTTCAAATTTAGGATGTAAGAAATGGGAGAGAACTCACAAATGTGGCCATCACGTTGGGAAAAGCATCTCCCTTTTTTTTTTTATGGTGGCAAAATACACATAACACAAATTTTACCATTCTAACCACTTTGAAGTGTACAATTCAGTGACATTAAGTATGTCCACAGTGCTGTGCAACCATCCCATCTAGTTTCAGAACCTTTTCATCATCCCAAATGGAAACCTCATACCCATTAAAGCTTCTCCCTTTTGACTGTGAATCAGCCTCCTCTTTTAATTCTTTCTGTGACCTCTTATGCAATACATGGAACTATAGTTTGACATGGCCAAGATCAGCGGCTTGTTTTGTCCAAGGAGCAATAGATGCCTGCAGGACCAGTAGCAGAGAAAAAGAAATGGGGAATGAAAAAACAAAGAAGAGAGAAATAAGGAAACATGGAAACATTGAAATATGATGGGGGATGAGGGAGAGTAGACACCCAGCAGTCAACCCAGAGATTTCAGGGAGTGTACCCCATTTGAAGTCACTAACCCCCAAACTAACATCTCTGTTTGGGCTCTTAGAGTAGGAGGAGTCTCAATGCCCAATCTACACTGAAAACTGGAAGACTAAAGAAGGAAAACTCACAGTACCTTAGATAAGTCTTCTTCTCTATCTCTTAGCAAAAAAATTAGATGAGGCTTTTCTGTTACACATATCTACAATTACCATGGAAACTCCTCCTCTACCCAAGTACAAACTTGAAACAGTGTAGCCAGAACAGAAAGTGACACACAGCAATGTAGCTGGGATCATCACTATGCTCTATTCAATTAAGGAAAATAAGTACACAAATATATTCTCAGATAACTTATTAAATGAACTCAGCCCATCACTCATTACTCTGAACCACTGAAGAAGTCAAATCAATAAAGTGTATTCCTGAGTTCCAGCCAAGTTGGAGGCGTAGGTAGAACCACTTCACTTCCTCACACAACCAAAAGAAGGATAACAACCAATCTAAAAACAATAAACAACCAGAAGTGCCAGAAAATCAAACTGCATGGAACTCCGACAACCAAGGAGTTAAAGAAACATTCACCCAGAAGGGTAGCAGGGACGGAGACCAGAGACTGGCAACTGAGTAGAGGGGGCATGCAGCAAGGCAGTGGAACTGGGGGGCTGGCTGACTGGGAAACTAAAGACTCAAAGTTAGCTGTAAACTACTGTGGGGGTTGCAACGGTGGGAGAAACTCACAGCCTCACAGGAGACAGTTTGTTGGAAAGAGGAGCTAGAGTGGAGCAAGCAAGTGGCATTGTTCCCTCTTTGACTCCTCCCTCACAGACGGCACCACAATGCAGCAATATGTGTTCAGTGACCCTGGTGAATACCTAAGGACCCACCCCCTTATAACAGAAGAGGTATGCTGAGACAAAGAAATAAAAGGGCAGAACAATCAAAGCTCCAGAAAAAGAGCTTAGTGATGAGGAGCTAGGCAACCTACCTGATGCAGAGTTCGAAACACTGGTAATCAGGATGCTCACAGAATTGGTCGAGCTTGGTCGCAAAATGAAGGAAGAAATGAAGGCTGCCCGAAGTGAAATAAAGCAAAATATACATGGAACCAAACAGCAAAGGGAATGAAACCAGGATTCAAATCAACAATTTGGAGCAAAATAAATAAACATCCAACCAGAACAGAATGAAGAAACAAGAATTCAAAAAAATGAGAAGAGGTCCACTTCCAGCCAAGATGGAGGCGTAGGTAGGCACACTGTGCCTCCTCGCACAACCAAAAGAGGAAAAACAACAATTTAAAAAACAAAAACAGCCAGATCTGACAGAAAATCAAACTGAGTGGAAGTCTGACAACCAAGGAGTTAAAGAAGACACGTTCATGCCAGGTGGCGCCGGGCAGAGAGTGCGCAGCAAGACAGCAGTTTGTGGAGCCGTACGGGCAACACTGCAGCTGCCTGGAGAGGCCCACGGCGCGTGCCCTTGGCCAAAATGCAGCCGGCGCACTCAGTGAAATCTGCGGCTGGTCGACCCAGACCCAAAGGGGCTGAGACTGGTGGACTGGGCAGTCCCTCATTTGTGCGCAGATAAACCGGGAGAAAAAGCTGGGGAGCAGAGCAGACCACGCAACCCACCATCTCAGGGAAATAAAGACTGAAACCACTGATTGAAAACACCTGTGGGAGTTGAGGTGGCAATGGGAGGAACTCCCAGGTTCACAGGAGAGTTCAGTGGAGAGAGCCACAGGGACTTGGAACTAGCAAGCCCGCCCATCCATCCCGGAGCCAGCACAGAAGGATCCAACTTGCCTGTGGGTAGTAGGGGAAGTGCAGAGAGCAGAGCAAGTGCCATTGTTCTCTCAGGCCCTGCCCCCACAGGCAGCATCACAACACAACAACATGGGTTACCCCACCCTGGTGAACACATAAGGCTCCACCCCTTAAAGTAACAGGTGTGCTGAGGAAAAAAAATGGCTCAGATGAAAGAACAGATCAAAGCTCCAGAAAAATTACAACTAAGGGACAAGGAGATAGCCAACCTATCAGATGCACAGTTCAAAACACTAGTAATCAGGATGCTCACAAAATTGGAAGAAAGTTGGACACAAATAAATGAACAAATGAAGGATACGCTAAAGAAATTGAGGGGAAATATGCAGGGAACCAATAGGGAAGAGAAGGAAACTGGGACTCAAATCAATGGTGTGGACCAGAAGGAAGAAGCAAGAATTCAAAAAAATGAGGAGAGGCTTAGGAACCTCCAAGACATCTGTAAATGTCCCAACATCCAGATCATAGGGACGCCAGAAGGAGAAGAGGAAGACCAAGAAATTGAACATTTATTTCAACAAATAATGAAAGAGAATTTCCCCAATCTGGCAAAGGAAATAGATTTCCAGGAAGTCCAGGGAACTCAGAGAGTCCCAAAGAAGCGGGATCCAAAGAGAGACACACCAAGGCACATCATCATTAAGTTACCCAAGATTAAAGATAAAGAGATAATCTTTAAAGGAATCAACAAGAGGAAAGAAGAGAGTTACCTACAAAGGAGTTCCCATAAAGCTATCAGCTGATTTCTCCAAAGAAACCTTACAGAGAAGAAGGGGCTGGAAAGAAGTATTCCAAGTCATGAAAGGCAAGAACCTACATCCAAGATTATTCTACCCAGCACAGCTATCGTTTAAAATGGAAGGGCAGATGAAGTGTTTCACAGATAAGGAAAGTTAAAGGAGTTCATCATCACCAAGTCCTTATTATATGAAATGTTAAAGGGACTTATCTAAGAAATTGAAGGAGATCAAAAACTATGAACAGTAAAATGACAACAAACTCACAACTATCAACAACTGAACCTAAAAAACAAAAACTAAGCAAACAACTAGAACAGGAACAGAACCAGAGAAATGGAGATCACATGGAGGGTTTTCAGTGAGGGGAAGAATGGGGGAAAAGCTACAGGGAATAAGCAGCATAAATGGTAGATATAAAATAGATAGGGAGAGGTTAAGAATGGTATAAGAAACAGATGTATGTACAACCCATGGACATGAACTAAGGTGGGGGGAATGCTGGAGGGTTGAGGGGTGCAGGGCAGAGGGGGGATAAAGGGGAGAAAAATGGGAAAACTATAATAGCATAATCAATTAAATATACTTTAAAAAAGTCTATTCCTGCTCCATCCCACATCCAAGTAATAAACTTGATTTTCACATAACTTCTGCTACTAAGGAGTCTTAAACAATAAATTTGTGTATTTGCTTACGTAGCCATCTCATTTAACTTGGACATAATTAAACTGAACATCGCTGACAAATAAAATAAAATAGAAAGACATACTATATACCATGCTTCCCCCTGACACACACACACACTTTATAGGGGTTAGTTGATGGAATGGGTTTTGATTTGTCCATTTATTGCTTTAATCTAAAGTTGTAAATTGTTTTGAAGTGTAAATATATTTTTCTTGCTCCAAAAATATTTCATTGTTCTTTTATAGTCAGTATTGTAAAGTTTTGCAAATGTTTAAGTATTTGGATCTGTATAGCTTTTAAACTTTAATTCAATGGCTCTCTAATGATAAAGATGCCTACAATTTCATTTTTAAAACTACCAATATTTATTTTAATTAAATAGGCAATACATGAATACATTTTATGGTAAAAGATTACCATAGAAAAAATTATAAAAATTTCCCTTATGAAGAATTAACACATGGTAACTGTATAATGTGTATTTTGTCAATGATTTTTCTGTTTTTTACACATATATGTGCATATATTCAAATGTGAGGCAAGAGTGGGACAAATAATGAACAGGATTCAGTCATTCATTCCCTCAACAGCTATTCATTGAGAGCCAACTCTGTGCCAGAAATACGCTAGTGCTGGGGACAAGGCAGGAACCTTGAATTTACATTCTAATGGAAAATTACAGGTAATAAATTTTGTAAACAAACAAAACTATAAGCAAAAACATACAATGAGATAGTAATAACTGCTGTGATGAACAAAATAAGATCATGGATTGCAGTGAGGGGCCAATAGTGGGGTTTTAGGAGAAAGCCAGCATCTGTAAGATAAATTGGAGCTGAGACCATGCTGTTTTGCATTATGACTGGCTTTTATCACAATTTGTCTTGGAGTTCTTTCTATGTCAGTACATATTATTCTAGCTCATTCACTTTAGCAGCTATGCACTATAACATACTATGTATTTCCATAATTTATTTAGCTATTCTTCTGATGGAAAAAACACTTCCTTAACTTTAAGCTCTTATGCAATGCAATACTCTTAAAATGGTCACAAAAACACTACTTCACTGCACACAGAAAGGCCATTTAGATGAATGGCTATATCCTGCAGTATAAATGCATCCAACCTCACAGAGGAGCTGTGGCAAATCTGAACACACCCAAGAACTTTTCAGGGCAGGAATGAATGCATGTGTGTGTGCCTGTGTGCGTTTCACAATTTGTAGATATACACAGTTGATAACTAAGGCTTTATAGCTAATAATCATAGAGTTAGCACTGCTTGACACATTTTCAAGACCATTTGACGTGCCTGAATCACTTTGAAGTACTTCATTAGAACAATAGCAAAGTTCACAGTGATGTCTATTTTGTGATAGACACAAAAATGCTTTTCATTTTTAAATGTTTAAAAATACATGCATTTTTGGTACAGTTTCAAGGTGCTCACTTCCACTATAACCCCTTCAAGTCAACGAGTTTAGAATTTCTTGAAAGCTTTTGGAAACTTTTCTATTGTCATAACCTATTTTCGTAAGTTAAATTAGCAAAGAGCTAGACATTATTCCAAATGAAAACACCTTGGTTTATGGCTTTTTCTTTATTATATGGAGAAGAATATTATATATAACTTTTTTCACCACTGTCATCAACCCTATTATCTAAGAGCTTCTCTTTTTTCTTGGTCTTTTCCATGGCTAAAAAGTACGTTGTCTCATCAGGGATCACATTGCCCATCAGATTTCCTTTAGACCATATGTTTTAACATCTCATAATTCTCTTCCTACTTAACACATTATCATAAGGCTGCTTTTCACTATGTCTCAGATTATTCCACCCTTCATCAACAGGTTTTTTTTTTTCTCTTACATCTACAAAGGCTTTGCCACGAGGCTTGATCTTAGGGTAAAATTCTCCATAGACCAGAAAGAGGCCACACAGTAATCATTTGAAAACACTGGAGTCATTTATATTTTAGTGCCATTTAATGAGTCCATCATCCTTCATTTCCCAGTGTTGTCAGCCTATATTGTTTACTAAACTAGGATTTCTTTCCCTCAGGCATAGTTTTCCAAACCTCCAAAGACTGGATATATGAAATCGCCTTAGTATTCTTCGTGGGAAGTCAATCAGACATCCTTTCTCTAATTTTCCTAAGTTACCTTTAGCCATCCTGAATCTATGTTTTGGTTCTTTTAGTCCTTAATTCAAATACAGCTCTTAGCTGATCAGTGCCTTTAAGAGCTACCAACCGTCTTCTGCTTGGAGGCAGCAATAGAAGTCAGGCTCTTTGGGGAACCCTGAACACAGGGCCTGCTGCCCATGTTCACTTCCTGAAGGTAGAGCTGGTGGGGGAAGGGCTTGTTCCCCTGCAGTATCTGTTCTATGAAGTTTGTTAAATGTAAGGAAAGCTTAGAGACTTCTGATCAAGATGGCAGCATAGGCAGACATGGCTCACTTCTTCACATAACCACAACAAAATTACAAATAAAATATAGAACAACCATCACTCAGAACAAACCAAATCAAGTTGAATTAAGTCTGACAGCTACGGAATTAAAGAAACCACATCCATCCAGACTGGTAGGAGGGGCACAAATGAGGAATGGGCTGGCCCCACATCCACATGTGCTGAATAAAAATCCAGAAGGGGTATCTTGGGAAAGAGGAGTCCCAAGCTCACACCAGGCCCCCCAGCTCAGGAAGGAAGATAAGTCCCCACAACTTCTGGCTGCAAAAACCAGCAGAGATTGAGCCAGTGGAAGAAACCTCTGGAGCCCCAAGCAGTTCCTCTTAAAGAACCCACATATGGACTCACCTACTCAGAATCACTCCCTCTGGGCTCTGGCACTAGGGAGGTAGCTTGAGGGGCACCAGTGGCATGTAGGGGGAGGTTGATGTGTTTGGTATCAAGGTGAACAGAGGCCATTGTCTCTTTTCTGGGCTCTCCACCCACAGAGCCAGCAGACTGGTGCTGAATCTAAGATTCCATCAACCTGGCTAACACTGTTTGACCCACCTTAGAGATCCCCAAGACTCCGCCCCATCCAACTTATGGATGCACCCAAGCTGCTTTTCCAAATAAATGTCTGTTCTTGGCCTGTTCTTCACAACTTCCTAAATCCTCTCCAACAAGCAGCAGCTGGCCTCAGTGAGCCCCAGGCTAGCAGCCTAGAGTCACAGCTTGGCTTCCCCTGGAAACCTCCAAGCCCAGCACAAGTAGCAGCCATCTCAGATTGTTTTATAACTCAGGCAGGGTGGCCCCGGGCTAAACGCAGATAGGGGCTGATCTTCGCCTGCACCATCCATGAAACATCAAGGTCAGCACACCCAGTGGGCAGCTAAGACCATGTCAGAGCACAACCACCCTGCCCCTGCACAGCTGATCCTCCATGGAAGGCGGAGGTTGGTGCTCGGTGGTCACAGCCGAACCTTGCAGCTGACTGGCCTGGGTAAATCCCTCCCATTGACTTGCCAACAACAACCAAGGCTCAACTATAAGAAGAGGGTATACTCAGCCCACAGGAAAGGTACACCCTAAATACCCAGCTTGAGTGATAGGGTAGGCTGTGCCGCTGGGCCCTACAGGACACCTACTATATTAAACTGCACCACCAACACACAGAGTCAAAGCACCTCTACCTAATACACATAAACAAACACAGGGAGGCTTCCAAAATGAGGAGACAAAGAAACATGGCCCAAAGGAAAGGACAAATCAAAACTCCAGAAGAAGAGATAAATGAAATGGAAATAAGCAATCTATCAGATGCAGAGTTCAAAACACTGTTTATAAGGATGTTCGAGGAACTTAAGGAGGACCTCAACAGCATAAAAAAGATCCTGACTAAAATGAAAGACACACTAATTGAAATAAAGGACAATTTACAGGAAACAACAGTAGAGTGGATAAAGCTGAGAATCAAATCAATGATTGGGAACATAAGGAAGCAGAAAACAACCACGCAGAACAAGAAGAAAAGAGAATACAAAAAATGAGGGTAGTGTAAACAGCCTGTGGGACAACTTTAAGCGATCCAACATTCTCTTAATAGGGTTGTCAGAAGGAGAAAGGAAAGAGCAAGAAATTGAACAACTATTTGAAAAGATAATGAAAGAAAACTTCCCTATTTTGGTGAAGGAAATAAACATGCAAGTCCAGGAAGCACAGAGTCCCAAACAAGATGGATACAAGGAGGCCCACTCCAGGACACATCATAATTAAAATGCCAAAGGCTAAAGACAAAGAGATGGGAGAGGGATGTAGAATAGGTGAGAGGTGAGGTAATTAAGAAGTGCAGATAAGTAGTTACAGAACAACCATGGGGATGTAAATTACATATAGGAAAGGGAGTAGCCAAAGAACTTAGACACATGAGCCATGGACATGAACAATAATGTGGGGATTTCCTGAGGGAGTGGGGGATGCTGGGTAGAGGGGAGCAAAGGGGGAAAAATCAGGACAACTGAAATAGCATAATCAATAACATAATTTAAAAAAGGAAATTAAATAAATAAATAAATGTAAGGAAAGCTTAAATTTTTGTATCTTTAAAAGAGAAAATCAGCCCTGGCTGGTGTAGCTCAGTGGATTGAGCGCGGGCTGGGAACCAAAGGGTCCCGGTTCGATTCCCAGTCAGGGCACATGCCTGGGATGTGGGCAAGGTCCCCACTGAGGGCCATGTGAGAGGCAACCATACATTGCTATTTCTCTTCCTCTCTTTCTCCCTCCCTTCCCCTCTCTCTAAAAATAAATAAATAAAACCTTAAAAAAAAGTTGAAAAAAAAAGAGAAAATCTTATTTAACCCTTTTGCATTCTAGATTTACTTATTTACACACATAGCCTGGAGCTCAGTTTTAGTTTTAACATTGTAAAAATATTTCTTAATATATTTTATTGATTATGTTGTTACAGTTGTCCATTTTACCCCTTTTATTCCCCTCCCACCTGCATTCCCCTCCTTTAGTTCATGTCCACGGGTCGTACATATAAGTTCTTTGGCTTCTACATTTCCTATACTATTCTTAACCTCCCCCTGTCTATTTTCTACCTACCACTTATACTACTTATTCTCTGTACCTTTTCTCTGCTCTCCTCCTCCCACTTCCCCACTGATAACCCTCCATGTGATCTCCATTTCTGTGATTCTGTTCCTGTTCTAGTTGTTTGCTTAGTTTGTTTTTGTTTTGTTTTTTAGGTTCAGTTGTCAATAGCTATGAGTTTGTTGCCATTTTACTGTTCATAGTTTTGATCTTCTTCAATTTCTTAGATAAGTCCCTTTAACATTTCATTTAATAAGGGATGGGTAATAATGAACTCCTTTAACTTGATTTTATCTGGGAAGCACTTTATCTGCCCTTCCATTCTAAATGATAGCTTTGCTGGATAGAGTAATCTTGGATATATGTCCTTCCTTTTTATGACTTGGAATACTTCTTTCCAGTCCCTTCATGCTTGTAAGATTTCTTTTGAGAAATCAGCTGATAGTCTAATGGGAACTCTTTTGTAGGTGACTGTCTCCTTTTCTCTTGCTGCTTTTAAGATTCTCTCCTTATTTTTAATTTTGGCTAATGTGATTATTGATATGCCTTGGTGTGTTCCTCCTTGGGTCCAAATTCTTTGGGACTCTCTGAGCTTCCTGAACTTCCTGGAAGTCTATTTCCTTTGCCAGATCGGGGAAGTTCTCCTTCATTGTTTGTTCAAATAAGTTTTCAATTTCTTGCTCATCTTCTTCTTCTGTCATCCCTATGATTTGGATGTTGGAATGTTTAAAGATGTCCTGGAGGTTCCTAAGCCTCTCCTCATTTTTCTGAATTCTTGTTTCGTCATTCTGTTCTGATTTAATGTTTCTTTCTTCATTCTGCTCCAAACTGTTGATGGAATGGGTCCTGGTTTCCTTCCCTTCATTGTTGGTTCCCTGTACATTTTCTTTTATTTCACTCTTTCTTCTAGTTTTTGACCATATTCAATCAATTCTGTGAGTGTCCTGATTACCAGCTTTTTGTACTGTGCATCTGGTAGGTTGGCTATCTCTTTGTCACTTAGTTGTATTCTTTCCTGGAGCTTTGATCTCTTCTTTCATTTGGGCCTTTTTTTTTTTTTTGTCTCAGCGCACTTGTTATGTAGTAAGGGGCAGAGCCTTAGGTGTTCACTAGGGCGGAGCAACTCACATCACTATGTTGTGACAATGTCTGTGGGGGAGGGGAGGGGTCTGAGAGGGAACAGTGCCTCTTGCTCCACTTTCTTCGAGTTTTCAGTGACTTCTCCCACTACCCACAATCATATTGGGCCCATCTGTGCTGATTCCCAGGTGGGTGGGCTTGTGTACATTCTAGGACCCTGTGGGTCTCTTCAACAAACTCTCTTGTGAGGCTGGCAGTTTCTCCCATTGCCGCCTCAACCCCCACAGGTGTTTTCAGTCAGAGGCTTTGAGGCTTTATTTCCTGGTACTGGAAACCTGGATTGTGCATTATCTGTCTCACTCCCCATTTGTTCCTCCTGGTTCCTCACTCCCCATTTGTTCCTACACACGAATGTGGGACTGCCTGGTCCACCAGCCTCCGCCTTGCTGAGAGTCTTCTTCACCTGGCTGCCTGTCTCTGCCCCTCCTACCAGTGTAGATGAATGTTTCTTCTTTAACTCCTTGGTTGTTGGGCTTCCATACAGTTCGATTTTCTGTCAGTTCTGGTTGTTTCTTGTTTTTAAATTTGCTGTTGTCCTTCTTTTGGTTGTGCAAGAAGGCACAGGTGTCTACCTACACCTCCATCTTGGCTGGAAGTCCACCTTGTAAAAATATTAAAAGTATCTTTTAGCTTTATTCTTTTTTCTCCTGCTGAAAAAATAATTAAACCAATCATAGAAAAAAAGAGTCAGCAATCTAAAGGTATGATTATTTACTATGTACCTGGAAATGTATGCATCATCATCACAATAGCTTACATTTATTGAAAGTATATAATGTGCCAACTTTAGAGAATTTATCATTTAGTTGGAGAGCCTATCATAACAATAACAAAGTTTACTTTTTACTTCGTTAAAATAATAAACATATATTAATTACCTACCATGAACTAGACATTTTGTTATATTCTAGAAAAAATGAAAAAGAGCAAAACTTAGTCCTTACCTTTGAAAAACTTACACATAATAGGTACAAAGGTGATTCATAAATATGCAACATGAATGGTATGAAATGAATGCTACTGAATATAAATTAGCACCTCTGACTGAGATGTTCAGGGTAGGCTTCATGAAGGAGATGTCATTTGAATCAGACTTTGGTGGATGAAGAGAGTTTTGATGATGACAATTTGGCTACATTGGATGGACATAATGTTCTTTAAGTCAGAAGTACAAATGCTGAACAGAACAACAAAACAGGAGTCACTGGTCAGTCTATTAGCCAAGTTGGGAAAGCAACAGGTCATATTTTTGTGTAAGAAACAGAAAGCAAACAAATGTTGTACCCTTATTTCAGCAAATGTGTGAATCCAAAATCTGCAGACTTATTTACTCAGTGGTGAATTGAAGTTCTATTCTATGCTCTTCCCTGGACAAAAGTGCTTATATATAAATGGAAAGGCTGCAAATCCCTTGAAAATACTAAAAACTGAAGGAGTGGACATATGTTTAAAATTTAGACTGTATCCCATGGATAAATATATAGACCAACACCATCACAAACTGCTCAACAACCCCCATCAGCAACCAACACAAGAGATAATGCAAGTCCTGACACTGAGTCTCACCATCCGATTTCTTTTAGTGCATCATAAGTTCCTGCGAAAAATAACTCAATGTGAAATTTTACTTGACCCTTTAGGGCTAATACTCTAGCAGAACTATGAAACTACCTGAGTCTACATTTCTAACCTGTAGGAACTGGAGCTCTTTGAATCAATCGTATGACAAAAATATTAACTGACATATAATTTTATAGACTGAGGAGATCTTGGCATTCAGAAAATCATAAGTCAATACTACATAGGGAGTCAGCTTTTTCTGCCACCTTAGCTTAATAAATTCACAAACATTGCAATGCTCACTCCTTTTTTCACTGCTAAATTCCCTTTGCTACTGTCTTGGTTATTTGGACATTTGCTCAGTTACTGAGTGTCTGCTGTCTCTTGCCACAGCTCTAGACACTGAGGACTCAGTAATAAGTACAGACAGCACAGTTACTGCTCCCTAAGAGCAAGTGTGAAAATTAGCCAATTCACTATGAAGTGGAAAGTGCCAGAGCAGAGGCACAGGCAAGGTGGTACAAGAGCAATAGAGAACAGGTCCAAGAGCATCAGAAGATGCTTTCCAGAGCAGCTAATCCTTGAGCTAAATGTTAATAACAAGCAAATGCTGGTCAAGAGGCCAGGTCACGAAAGTAATAATGTGCAAAGTTCCTGCACTTTATCAGGAACAGTCACTAGGTCAGTATGGTTCACACCAGGGATACATTTAGGGATATAAAAAGACAGAAGCTGGAAAGCTAGGCAGACAGCCTGATTGTAGAAGTCTTTCCTTAATAAAAATATAGCAGTGTATTTCCATGTACATCCTCTAGGTCAAAGTTGTGACTAATCTACCTAGCATACAAATTGTACTGGTCCTCACAGCAAATTTAAATAAGTTGATTTGATCACCAGTGTTTAAAAATCACGAGCTTTATTGTGAAAAATCCAGATTTCCATCTTCTCTTTAAAACTCAGAAGATAATTCTGGACTCAATTTTCTAAATTCCAATTGATTAGAGCTAATGCTTCTGCCTTTAGATGGGAGACAGGCCTTCTATGCTCCATAGACACAGTGCCTCTCCCATGATCTCATCCCCTACTCATTTATGTTATGTGCCTGGCCCCTGAAAACATCCACATTTACAAATCCTGCTCTGTGTCCTGTTCATACAATCTGATACAGCTTCCTATAGTGAAGGGCAATAAATTGTAAGTTTCTATGGGAATTGTTATGCTTTTAGTGGTTGGAAATTACTTAAGCCATCCCTCTAGAAGCAAGCTAGCTTACAATAAAATTATGTCAGCAACGTAAAGCAGGGCATCATGTTTTTAAGTGAATTCTACTTGTTAGCTCTGATGACTGACACCCAAAGGGGAAAGAGAAAATTCAGATAGAGTAATTCTTTAAAGAACTCAAGACCATTTTGCATAACAACAAAAATTATAACATACCTAGGAATAAATACAACTGAAAAGCACAACGTTTACAGAGAAAATCATAAAACTTTTAATAATATAAATGAAGACTTAAATAACTCAAAGATATTTGATATTCTTGAATGAGAATAATTATTTAGGTGGAAACATTTTTAGGTCAAAATATTGGCAATTTCATTTGTTTCAACCTAAAAATAAATATAACAATTTTCCCCAATTGTTATATAAATTCAGCAGAATTCCCATAAACATCTGAACAGTGCTTTTTACAGAATTAGACAAGCCAAACCTGAAATTCATATTGGAGTTATAAAGGGCAAAGACAATTTTAAAGAAGAAGGGATCATGCCATACCAAATATCAAAATGTATTGTCAAGCAATCATAACTTGTGTTGGATAAATAGATAATTATGAACAAATGGAGAACCTAAAAATAGAACCATACAAATATATGGAAATTTATCATCTGACAGAACTGACACCACAACTCAATGGGAACAGAGTAGATTACTGAGTAAATGATACTGGGATAATTGGCTATTTATATGATAAAAATCATATAAATGACAGTGGTTTGAAGGGTGCCAGAGACAGACAGAGGAAAACTGAGTTGTGTGGTGTTGGGGCAAAGGCTGGAGGGATGGCTGCCATGGTCCCTGTGTTGAGCCCTCTCTTCATGTGACCAAATCTGAATCTGCATTAGCCTAGTGATCTCCACTACCTCCACCCTGATGACTCCCTGAGAGCCCACCCCACCACAAAGATTTGCAGGCCCTAGGCCGTGGCAGCTGGTCTTGGGGTTCCCTGAGACTTGTACTAATTAGCCTCAGGCCCAGCACTAGTGCCAAGTATGAACCTTGTTACTGGTGAATACCACTCAGCCCACCCTGAGGATTCCCTGAGATCTCGCCTTACCCAGCCCTAGGGTCTTTCAACAACAGAGATTTATGGATAGTCAGCAGCCAGTGGCAGTTCTCAGTGTGCCTTGTGTCTTTCACTGATTTGTCCCAGGCCCAGTTCTGGTGGCAGCCAGTGTCAGATCACAGCATGGCCCCTCCTACACCCATCCAGACCCTGCTACCAACCATGGATCAGTTTGTAGCTCCTAATGGATAGTCGCAGGCCTGTCATATGCAGCATCTGACATCGACCTGCCCCAGAGTCCTTCATAAGAGTCCCTAGAACCAACATAAGCAGTTGCCAACTTTAGACCAAAATAGAGCATCACCCAATTAGCTCTAAAAGCAGCATACCCAAAGGGAGGTCTCAGCAGGCACCAAGCCCCGCTGGGGTGAATCACTCTTGGTGGAGTCAGCCTAAGACCTCAGCTCATACATTATGGTCATGGCCAGTCCTCACAATCAGCCAGCCTGAGGGTCAGTTCCACCCATTGATGTGCCAACAGAGATCAGGCTCAACTACAACAGGAGGACACACACCACACACAAAGGACCCTCCTGGAGCACCCAGCTCACTCAGGTGCTCATGGAGACTGTGCCACTGGGCCCACAGGACACCTATAATATAAGGCTACCCTGCCAAGACTGGGAGATATAGCATATCTACTTAATATATAGAAGCAAACACAGGGAGGCAGCTAAAATGAGGAAATAAAGAAATATGTCCCATATAAAAGAATAGGAGAAATATCCAGAAAAAGAACTAAGTGACATAGAAACAAGTAATCTACCAGACAGAGTTCAAAAACCTGGTTAAAAGGATGCTCAAAGAGCTTAAAAGAAAAATAAAATCAGTGAAAACTTCAAAAAAGAGATAGCAAACATAAAAAGGACATACCATAAGAAAAAAAAAGACTCAGAAATGAAGAATAAAATAGCTGAAATGAGGAATACACGATAAAGAATAACAGCAGATTAGATGAAGCAGAGGATCAAATCAGTGATTTGGAGGACAAGGTAGCAGAACACACCCAATCAGAACACCCAAAAGAAAGAAGAATTTAAAAAATGATAATCTAAGGGACCTGGGGGATATCATCAAGTGTAACAACATTGGCATCATAGGGGTACCAGAAGGAGAAAAGAGAGAGCAAGGGATTGAGAACCTATTTAAAGAAATAATGACTGAAAACTTCCTTTGCATAGCAAAGGATAAAGACATACAAGTCTGAGAAGCACAGAGAGTCCCAAAGAAGATAAACCCAAAGAGACCCACACAAAGACACATCATTATTAAAATTGTAAAGGTGAAAGACAAAGAATCTTAAAAGCGGCAAGAAAAAAACAGTTACCTACAAGGGAGCTCCCATAAGACTGTCAGCTAATTTCTCAACAGAAACTTTGCAGGTCAGAAGGGATTGACACTAAATATTCAAAGTGATGAAAAGCAAGGACCTACAACCAAGAGTATTCTATGTGCCAAGGTTATTCATTTAAAATTGAAGGAGAGATAAAAAGCTTCCTAGGCAGCAGAAGCTTAAAGGAATTCATCATCATCAAATCAGTATTACAAGAAATGTTAAAGGGATTTATTTAAAAAGAAGAAGGGAAAAAATGTAAATATGAATAATAAAATGGCAATAACTACATACCTATAAATAATCGCTTTAAATGTGAATGGATTAAATGCTCCAATCAGGGTAACTGAATGGTCAAAAAACAAAACCCATGCATATATTGTCTACAGCAGACCCACTTCAAATTAAAATACTCATGCAGACTAAAAGTAAAGGGATGGAAAAACATATTTCCTGAAAATGGAAATGAAAAAATAGCTGAGGTAGCAATACTTACGTCAAACAAAAATAGACTTGAAAACAAAGATGAAGAAGGACATTACATAATGATAAAGGGATCAATCCAACAAAAAGATATAGCACATGTAAATATTTATGCACCCAACATAGGAGCATTTAAAATATAAAACAAATATTGATGGGCATAAAAAGAAAGATTGACAGTAATATAGTCATAGTAGGGGACTTTTCACACTCCTTTGACATCAATGGATTGATCTTTCAGACAGAAAATCAACAAACAGTGGCTTTAAATGGCACATTAAACCAGATATAATTAATTAATGTTTTCAGAGCATTTTTCCCCAAAGGATTAGAATATACATTCTTTTCAAATGCACGTGGAATATTTTCTGGGATAGACCACATGTTAGCCCACAAAGCAAAACTCAATAAATTTAAGAATATTGAATCATCTCAAGCATCTTCTCTGACTGCAATGATATAAAACTAAAAATCAATTACAAGAAAAACTGATAAACACACAAACAGTGAAATCAAGGAAGAAATCAAATGCAAATTAAGACACAGTGACCCAAAACCTACAAGGCTACCTCAAGAAACAAGAAGAGTCCCAAATAAAGAATCCAACCTTACACCTGAAGAGACTAGAAAAAACAACAACAACAAAGCCTAAAATAAGGAGAAAGAAGAAAATAATAAAGATCAGAGCAGAAATAAACAAAATAGAATTTAAAAATATAGAACATTAATGAAACCAGGAGCTGATTTGATTTTTTTTTAACCCTTGCCTGAGGACATGCTGATTGATTTTAGAGAGAAGGGAAGGGAGGGTGAGAGAGAGGGAGACAAACACAAATATGAGAAACATGAACTGGTTGCCTCTTATACATGCCCAGACTGGAGACCAAACCTGCAACTGAGGCTTGTGTCCTGACCAGGAATCAAACCTACAGTCTTCTGGTTTACAGGATGACACTCCAACCAACTGAGCCACACTGACCAGGGCCGAGAGCTGGTTCTTTGAAAAGATAAACAAGATCAATATTTCTTTAACTGGACTCAAGAAAAAAGAGAGAGGACCCAAATTAATAAAGACAGAAATGAAAAATAACAACAACCAAAACCACAGAAATACAAAAGACTATTTTAAAATGCTACAAACGATTATATGCCAGCAAATTAGACAATCTGGAAGAAATTAATAAATTTCTAGAAACACAATCTTCTAAACATACAATCTTCTGAAACTGAATCAAGAAGAAACAGAAAATCTGGACAGATTACTACAGAGAAAATCAAATCAGTAATCAAAAAACTTCAAACAAAAAAATTCCTGGGAGTGCAACCTGGGGGACTTCCGGCAAGATGGAGGTGTAGGTAGACACACTGTGCCTCCTCACACAACCAAACGAGGAAAAACAGCAATTTAAATAAACAAAAACAGCCAGATATGACGGAAAATCAAACAGAGAGGAAATCCAAAAACCAAGGAGTTAAAGAAGACACATTCATCCAGACTGGTAAGTGGGGCGGAGCCCGGCGAAGAGAGCACGCTGCAAGCCGGGTGGAGAAAGCTCGCAGTAAGACCACGGTTTACAGAGAGGTACTGGCAACGCTGCAGCTGCCAGGAGAGACCCGCAGCGGGTGTGCCTAACCAAAACTCGGCCAGCACCCAGCCCACCCGGACCAAGAGGGGCCCAGACTGGTGGACCAGGCAGGTCCTCATTCGAGTGCAGACAAACCAGGAGGAAAAGCAGGGAGCAGAGCAGACCGTGAATCCCATCAACGCAGGGAAAAAAACCCTCAAACCACCAACTGAAAACACCTGTGGGGGTTGAGGTGGCAGTGGCGGCAGCGGGAGGAACTCCTGGCCTCACAGGAGAGTTCATTGCAGAGACCCATGGGGACATGGAACTGTGCAGGCCTGTCCACCAACCCCGGAGCCAGCACAGAAGGGCCCAACTTGCTTGTGGGTAGCTGTGGAAGTGCGGAGAGCAGAGCAAGCGCCATTGTTCTCTCAGGACCAGCCCCCACAGGCTGCATCACAACACAGTGCTTCCCCGCCCTGGTGAACACCTAAGGCTCCGCCCCTTAAAGTAACAGGCACACTGAGAAAAAAAATGGCCAAAATGAAAGAACAGATCAAAGTTGCAGAAAAACCACAACTAAGCAACCAAGAGATAGCCAACCTATCAGATGCACTGTTCAAAGCACTGGTAATCAGGATGCTCACAGGATTGGAAGAAAGGTGGTTGAAATTAGTTGAACAAGTAAAGGATAATATAAAGAAAATGAGGGGAAATCTGCAGGGAACCCATAGGGATGAGAAGGAAACTGGGACTCAAATCAAGGGAGTGGAGCAGCAGAAAGAAAAAAACATCCAACTAGAAAAGTATGAAGAAACAATAATTCAAAAAACTGAGGAGAGGCTTAGGAACCTCCAGGACATCTTTAAACGTCCCAACATCTGAGTCATAGGGGTGCCAGGAGGAGAAGAGGAAGACCAAGGGATTGAAAACTTATTTGAACAAATAATGAAGGAGAACT
This sequence comes from Micronycteris hirsuta, assembly GCA_004026765.1. NCBI lineage: Eukaryota > Metazoa > Chordata > Mammalia > Chiroptera > Phyllostomidae > Micronycteris > Micronycteris hirsuta. The sequence goes on from PVJI01000580.1 coordinate 93,446, forward strand.
TCCCCAAGCTGGTGAAGGAAATAGACTTCCAGGAAGTCCAGGAAGCTCAGAGAGTCCCAAAGAAGTTGGACACAAAGAGGAACACACTAGGGCACATCATAATTACATTACCCAAGATTAAAAATAAGGAGAGAATCTTAGAAGCAGCAAGAGAAAAGGAGACAGTTACCTACAAAGGAATTCCCATAAGACTGTCAGCTGATTTCTCAAAAGAGACCTTGCAGGCAAGAAGGGACTGGAAAGAAGTATTCCAAGTCATGAAAGGGAAGGACATACATCCAAGATTACTCTATCCAGCAAAGGTATTATTTAGAATGGAAGGGCAGATAAAGTGCTTCCCAGATAAGATCAAATTAAAGGATTTCATCATCACCAAAACCTTATTATGTGAAATGTTAAAGGGACTTATCTAAGAAAAAGAAGATCAAAGCTATGAACAGTAAAATGATAACGAACTCACAACTGTCAGCAACTGAACCTAAAAAAAAAACAACAGAAGCGCCCTGGCTGATGTAGCTCAGTGGATTGAGCATGGGCTGCAAACCAAAGGGTCGCTGGTTCGATTTCCAGTCAGGGCACCTGCCTGGGTTGCAGGCCAGGACCCAGTGACCAGTGGGGGCCACGTGAGAGGCAAACACACATTGATGTTTCTCTCCCTCTCTTCCTCCCTCTGTTCCCTTCTGCCTAAAAATAAATAAATAAAATCTTTAAAAACAAACAACAACAAAAGCAAAAACAAACTAACCAAACAACTGGAATAAGAACAGAATCACAGACATATAGACCACATGGAGGGTTATCAGCAGGGAGCGGGTCTGGGGAGAATGGGAGAAAAGGTACAGGGAATAAGAAGCATAATTGGTAGGCACAAAATAGACAGGGGGACTTTAAGAATAGTATAGGAAATGGAGAAGCCAAAAGCTTATATGTACATCTCATGGACATGAACTAAGTGGGGGCATGCTGAAGAGAATAGGATACTGGGTTGAGAGGGAAAAAAAGGGAGAAAAAAATGGGACAACTATCAAATCAATAAAGTATACTTAAAAAATGAACTCCATCTACATTTGTCAACAAGGATAAATATTAAAACATCGAATAGGTAAAAACAAATTGAAAAATTATACATGCTGTATAATATTATTTATTTAGAATTTTTAAACTCACAAAACATCATTATATAGTCTATAGAGATACATATCCTATGTAGGAAAGGCACAAAAACATTCACGAGAATGACATGCACCAACTTCAGGATAATGGTGCCTCTGGAAAGACAGGGAGAAAAAACAGATAAGCCGTACATTATATTCATATGAAAGAGTACGGTCTACAGCAAATATGGCAAAATGTTGACATCTGATTATCTTAATGGTGATACATGGGTCATATTTTTATGTACTTTTTAAATGTTTAAAATTAATCACAATGAAAAAAAATGAACTAGGGAGCCCTTTTTAAAAGGTGAGTTCCTCAGTAGAACAGAGCCTGTATCACAGGAATTGGGTAATAGGAAATGAGGAGTAATAGATTAAGGCATTAAAGGAGGAAACAACTCTGCATAAATACGGGCAGAAGATTTGAATTATGAGCAAAAAATAATAAGAGCAGTAGCTGGCCTATTTTTGTGAGAAGGGAAATAAATAACAAGAGTAGCAAATGAGATTTTGAGTGGCGTATCTGATGGTGGCCATCAATGTCTGCCATTTGTTATGGCGCCGTGTGAGAGCAAGTCAGAAAGAAGAGCTTCGCTTGTTGATTTTGGATACCTTCTCACCCCATCTCCTCTTCTCCATGTGATGGAAAGAGGAAACTGTGCCAGATGTTAGCTTATCAGCATTCTTGACACTATCTTCTCACCTTTATGATCATACATTTGTCTCTTTGGCTGGAATCCAAGTCTTTTGGCTGTCTTTGTTCATGGTGTTGGCCTTAAATTGGGATTTGAGTGATAGAAAAATTGGTTGAGGCTCAGGTCTGCTGCAAGAGATGATTAAGCGTAACAAGAGAGCTGCCATTATGAACACTGATTGCCCCTAACCACCTACTGTCCAGCCATACTTTTACTTTCTGTGATTATCACTTATATCTTCATCTTTTCAAAGCTTCACTAATATGATTTTAATTGACCTCATAACAATACCATGAAATGGGCGAAGCTGATACCATTCTCATTTAACAGATGGGGAAACAGCCTCAAAGAGATTAAACGGGTTAGCCAAAGTTACAAGGGGAAACTCTCATTTTCTCCCTGTCATCTGGGCTTAGGACACTGAAACCCTGTAAAAGTCATCTCTGTATGTTCCTATATCCAGTGAAGCACTAATTCCTGTAGACTGTTTCTACAAAGTGTTTCCATTTCTCTTCTCCACTTCCTTTCCCACCCTCCAGGTTTGGATCCTCATCTTCCCCTGCCTGAATTACAACTGGTGAGCTGGGCTTCCAGATGCCATGTTTTCCTCATTTCTCTTCATCCTGCATTCTCCTTCTAGACTAAACTTCCTTAAAGATTGCCTTCATATGTCATTTTCCTGCTCAAAAATCTTTGTGACCCTCTCTTTCCTTCTACATAGAATGGGAACTCCTCAGCCAGGATTTCAGAGCTCTCCTTAATATGAACTCACCTTTTCAACTGCTCAAAACCAGTGCTTTAAAAGGAAACATGGCTACCAAACACATGAAAGAATATGCAAAGAAATACAAATTAAAATGACAGTGATCTTCGTCTGTCAAATCAGCAAAGTTTTGTTTTGTATTTCGGGTGATACTGCTCAGTACTGGCAGGAGAGTGATAAAATAGTCTCTTATCCTCTGCTTTTAAAGTGTTAATTGGTATGATCTTTTTGGAAAGCATTTTGGTTATATGAATTAAGAGCTTTTGACCTAATCTGTTTCTGGAAATCTGTGCTAAGGAAATAATCTGAAATCCATAACAACCTTTACGCCTAAAGATATTAACTGCATTATTATTTATAGTTATGAGCAATTAGATATATAACCTAATGCCATTGATACAGTACACACACCTAGTGAATGATTATACTAACAGTACATAAAAGCATGGGGGAATACTTATGCTATGATATCAGGGAAGGGAGAATTAGTGTTTTATAATTAGGAGAAATCTTACATTTCAGTGCTGAATTTGTTTTCCTTCTCTCCCGGCACAGTATTTCACACCTTTTTCTCTCTCTTCAAAACTCCAAAATTTCCTCCTCTTCCTGAATTTAAACAGATGAGTATCACTTATTTATTAAGAATATATATCACTGAATTATCCAATTTACCTCTCCCATTATACTCTGCCATCCTTCCCGTTAAAATGAATTAACTATCTCTATTCCTACCTAAGGCCAATTTGGCCACAGGATTCCATTCCCTCTCACTTCAGAAATTTTACTCCTGGCATTCACATTCATATTCTCTCTCTCTCTCTCTCTCTCTGTCATTTTTTCTATTAGCACAAGAGCATGATATAAAATTTCACATTTCACCTGGCTGGTGTAGCTCAGTGGATTGAGTATGGGCTGCAAACCAAAGGGCTGCTGGTTTGATTCCCAGTCAGGGCACATGCCTGGGTTGCAAGCCAGGTCCCCAGTGGGGGCCATGTGAGAGGCAACGACACATTGATGTTTCTCTCCCTCTCTTTCTCCCTCCCTTCCCTTCTGTCTAGAAATAAATAAATAAAATATTTTTTAAAAATAAAATAAAGTTAATTTCTTTACAAAAAATTCACATTTCAAAAAAGAATTCATTCTTTGGGCTCATGTTGTTCTCCAGCTACCTCTTTGAAAGTAATCTCTACTTCATTATCTCCTATTCTCTATTTCTATTCTGCTCCCAAACTTCACTGAAATGGCTCATTGTCAAATCCAGGGGCCAGCTGTCTCCCTTCACCCTAGTCTCTCAGAAGTATTGCATGGAGCTGACCACTCTGTCCTTGTGAACTCTTTCCTTGGGTTCTGAGCATCCCACTCTTCTGTTTTCTTGCCACCTCAGAGCCTACTCCTTTTTGGTCTCTGTTGCTGTTTCCTCTTCCTCTACGTTTATTGCTCAGCCTTCAGATTTGGTCTCTTCTCTATTTGGACTCACATCTGATGAGGTTTATTTCCATCCCCAGGGCTTTACATACCTTCTGTATGTTGATTCCATGTAGCTGTCTCTAATCCCAATCTCCTGCCTGATCTCCCAGTGAAACCTCATTTTGAATGTGTAATAGGCACACCAATCTTACCATGTGTGAAACAGGACTCTTGATTTTCCTCCCTTGAACCTGTTCCCCCACAGGAAAGTTACCACTATTCTCTCTCAGGTATTCAAATCATTCACTTTTATTACTCTCTTTCATGTATCATATACTAACCCATAAGCAAGCTGATTGGTTCTGCCTTTGAAAATATCCCCAAAGCCAACAATTCTCACAACTTTCAACACAGTCACTCTAGGATAAAGTCACATGTCTTTCATGGACAGTTTCAGTAGCTAGACAACTGCTCTCACTGTTTCTACCCTGGTCCTCATACAGTATTATAACCCTCCAATGACTTTCTTCTGTGCTTAGAAAAAAATCCTAAATCTTTACCATGGCCAGTGGGTGCTGCCTTGCTCTCATCTCTCATGGTGCTCACTCTACCCTAGTCACAATGGTCTTTTCACTATTCCTTAAACTCATTCTTGTCCCAGGGACTTTATGCCTAAAATGCCCTTTTCCGGATCTTCAAATGGCTTACTCTTTCCCATCTTTCAGGTATCTGTTCAAACATCACTTCCTCAGAGAGCCTTCCCAAAACACCCTATATAAAATAGCTTCCTCACCCTCCTTCACCCACAATCCCCTTAATCTGGTTTATTTCCTTCTCAGAGGAAATTTTTAGCTGCTTGATATTATGTTATTTATTTATAATTCTCTAAAACTATAACTTAAGCCCTTTGTAGGCAAGGATTTATTTGCCTTGCTTATTATTGTATCACCAGCATCTAGAATAGTGTCTAGTAACGGTAGGCGCTCAGAAATATTTATTATGTGAACGAACAAACTGTTTACAAAAAAAGTCCGCTTAAAAGACTAAAGAAAAAATATCAGAGAGACAAGATTATAGGTTTTTTCTTTCACATATTCTTTATGCTTTCCAAGATTTCTCAAATTTTCTATATTGAATATATTATAATCAGAGAGACTACAAACTATTTAAACTAACAAAATATATCCTACAGTCCGGTCAGGCCCATTTTATCACTATCCCAGCACAAGCACTCGATGCACACTCATTTCAGCACCGTGCCTTTTCTCCAGCCTTCCGTTCTCCCTTCACCTCTGCTAGCCCTTCAAATATCAGTTCAAGGCCCACCTCCTCCACTTCTCCATGCTGTCTTCCCCGAGTATTCCTATTCTTACCGATGTCGCACCACCCCCCACCCCAGACTTTGTGTTTAATTGCATGTACTGAGCTACATTTATTCATTCTCATTCATTAACCAATTTTTGTTTGTTGGTATAGGTGTGTGTCAGAGAGAGAGAGAGAGAGAGATGTATATATGTATGTTTGGTATGAGGTAATTTTCCTTTCTCAGCAGATTTGTCTTGGCCTGCCTCTCTCCCTTCCCTCCCCCCATCTCCAGTTCCTACCAGGACTAATGGCAGAGTAAGCACTCAATAAATACATGGTGGTAGAACTTGGTGTTGAAGCTACTGGGTCTCAAGCCAGGATCTGAAGATTCCTGATGCTCCTTTCATGACACCATGCTCCGTAGTGATACTTAAGTTTACATTTACTTACTGTGTGCCATACACTTGCCTTCATTTCCCATTTATCTCGTAGGAACCACTTTCATATTCATCTTAAGACTGAGGTAACTGAAATCTGGAAAGGTTAAGTAACTTGCTGAAAGTGACAAAGCTTGAAGCAGCAAGGCCTAGATTAAACATAGCCCAAGCTCTCTACCCCTATGACAAATGAAACCTGATTTCCTTCGACCCAAGTGCCACAAATGTACTTTCAGTCTAGCTGCATGCTCTTGGTCAAGATGCTTAACTCACCAAACCTCAGTTTCCACATTCATAAAATGGAAACCATACCTCACAGACGGTTCTAAACCCAAGATAGTGTCTCGCATAATGCCCAGAATACAGCAAACACTGCGCGAACGGTAGTTATCATTATTAGATACGCTACCGCCTTGATATCTGCTCTTCGAAGCTGGGTAGGGCCACCCCATCTCATTTCTGTCATACAGCAAAAGGCCTTGGTCAGACGCATTCCCAAAGCTGGGGGTCAGAGTGCTGCTGGGGGTGAAGGTGCTATTGAAGAGCTTAGATCAGAGAAAACAAATAAGCAGCCCTGCCCCGGGTTAGCCCAAGCTCAGATTTCCTTGTCTGAATGCATAATGATAGGAAGGGGGTTGTGTTACAAAAGGAGCTGTTTATGTTTGTCATCCAGGCCCACTAATCTAAACATCTCTCACTCCTTAGGAATTATTTTAGGACCAGGAAGCAGCACGCTGTTTATTGAAAGAGTCACAGAAGAGGATGAAGGTTTCTATCACTGCAAAGCCACCAACCAGAGGGGGTCCGTGGAAAGTTCAGCATACCTCACTGTTCAAGGTAAACAGCTGCTTCAGAAAGCAACCAGAAACTGTTCAGACATCTATTTCCCTGTTTGTTTAACTTTTCACCTCCCAGTCTCCTGTTGCCCCTCCTGTCTGTGCCTTTCCCTGACCTCCTGCCCTGCCCCCCATCCCTCTGGGAAGAGCCTGTCTGGTTCCACTTGGCAAGACAGAAGGTGAAGACACTGGCTGGCCACCCTAGAGAGCCCCCATCTGAACGTAGTCTCTGTGGAGGGAGCAGCTCCCAGAAGAAAACCAGCTGCCGCCAGTGTGATGACATTGACCCGCAGACAATGACTGAGTGGCCACACCTGTGAGAAAGAAATCCAAAAAGGAAGATGGGTGTAGATGGGGAAAGAAACATGACACATTGGAAATTGTTCATTTTTTTTCCATTTCTAATTTCCATGAGTTAGACATATCTTCCAAATTTTTCAAAAGGTGCTTTTTAACATGAAGTAGGCAGCAAAATATTATCAGAGAGAAGCAACACAATAAACAGACCACCTTTAAAAAAATATTCCAAGTGCTTCTTCTTTATGGGCTTCAGATAGTTTGTTGAGCAGCAAAATCCAAAGAGGCCTCATCACACCTGGGGCTGTGGCCATGTGACTTCCATTTAGAAAATAGTTTAGACCTCAATTTCAATTCTCCAGTGCCAAGAATCACCCAAAACATAACAGTTACAGAACCACAATATTACATTGGCAGCCCTTAGATGGAAATGTCTATGGCACATTAAGGTTTTACATGAAAAGATGGAATTTGTTCAGTAGCCTATTTCCAAATGCTCCCCAGTAGACTTCAGAATATGTAAGGAGAAGGCAATATACACCCGTTTTTCTGCCCCAGAAATTTCCATTGCTTAAAGATTGTAACTCTGAGAATTCAGACTCCTTTAAAAGAGAACAGCATCCCCACACTTTTACAAGGAAATTATTTTAGAGGGTCTCCTGACAAATCCGAAAGTAAAGTACTCTCCCACAAATGTAGGTTTTCAGAAGAAGCCAAGGTAGCATTCCCAAATACTTTTAGTGATGGTCTTGTTTGTCTCCCAAATAACCCTTTTTTTTTGCTTTATTTTTTAAAATATATTTTATTGATTATGCTATTACAGTTGTCCCATTTTCCCCTTCTTCCCCTCCACCCCCATACTACCCCACTCCCTGCCCTATAATTTTTGTCCATGGGTCATACACATAAGTTCTTTGTCTTTTACATTTCCTATACTATTCTTAACTTCCCCCTGTCTGTTTTCTACCTACCATTTATGTTACTTTTTCTCTGCCCCTTTCCCCCCCTCCCCCTACCACTCCCCTGTTGATATCCCTCCATACCTCATATAAATCCCTTTAACATTTCATATAATAAAGGCTGGGTGATGATGAACTCCTTGAACTTCACCTTATCTGAGAAGCACTTTATCTGCCCTTCCATTCTAAATGATAGCTTTGCTGGATAGAGTATTCTTGGATGTAGGTCATTGCCTTTCATGACTTGGAATACTTCTCTCCAGCCCCTTCTTGCCTGCAAGGTCTCCTTTGAGAAATCAGCTGACAGTCTTATGGGAATTCCTTTGTAGGTAACTGACTCCTTTTCTCTTGCTGCTTCTAGGATTCTCTCCTTATTTTTAATCTTGGGTAATGTCATTATGATGTGTCTTGGTGTGTTCCTCTTTGGGTCCAACTTCTTTGGGACTCTCTGAGCTTCCTGAAAGTCTGTTTCCTTCACTAGCTTGGGGAAGTTCTCCATCATTATTTGTTGAAATAAGTTTTCAATCCCTTGGTCTTCCTCTTCTCCTCCTGGCACCCCTATGACTCGGATGTTGGGACGTTTAAAGATGTCCTGGAGGTTCCTAAGCCTCTCCTCAGTTTTTTGAATTATTGTTTCTTCATACTTTTCTAGTTGGATGTTTTTTTCTTTCTGCTGCTCCACTCCCTTGATTTGAGTCCCAGTTTCCTTCTCATCCCTATGGGTTCCCTGCAGATTTCCCCTCATTTTCTTTATATTATCCTTCACTTGTTCAACTAATTTCAACCATGTTTCTTCCAATCCTGTGAGCATCCTGATTACCAGTGTTTTGAACTGTGCATCTGATAGGTTGGCTATCTCTTGGTCACTTAGTTGTGTTTTTTCTGCAACTTTGATCTTTTCTTTCATTTCGGCCATTTTTTTTTTCTCAGTGTGCCTGTTACTTTAAGGGGCAGAGCCTTAGGTGTTCACCTGGGCGGGGAAACTCACGTAGTTGTGTTGTGACGCTGCCTGTGGAGGCGGGTCCTGAGAGAACAATGGTGCTTGCTCCCCTCTCCACACCCACACTGTCACTCACAAGCAAGTTGCACCCTTCTGTGCTGGCTCTGGGGTCAGTGGACAGGCCTACACAGTTCCAAGTCCCTGTGGGTCTCCCCAATGAACTGTCCTGTGAGGTCGGGAGTTCCTTCCGCCCCCGCCTAAACCCCCACAGGTGTTTTCAATCGGTGGTTTGAGGTTTTATTTCCCCGTGTTGATGGGTTGCATGGTCTGGTCCGCTCCCTGCTTTTTCTCCCGGTTTGTCTGCATGTGACTGAGGACCCGCCCGGTCCACCAGTCTCAGCCCCACTGGCTCCGGGTGGGCCGGGCTCCTTCCACGTTTTGGTAAGGCACCCCTGCTACGGATCTCTCCAGGCAGCTGCAGCGTTGCTGGTACCGCCCCACAAACCGAAGTCTTGCCTCACTCTCTCCTCCCGGTTTGCTGTGGACTCCTGCCCTGTTCACTGCGTGCTCTCTGCCTGGCTCCGCCCTGCTTACCAGACTGGATGAATGTGTCTTCTTTAACTCCTTGGTTGTCGAACTTCCTTTCAGTTCGATTTTCTGTCAGATCTGGCTGTTTTTATTTATTTAAATTGCTGTTTTTCCTCATTTGGTTGTGCGAGGAGGCACGGCGTGTCTACCTACGCCTCCATCTTGCCGAAGTCCCCCAAATAACCCTTTTTTTAAAGTATTGTTTCAACTTTTCTGCTTATACAGGGAGAAAGTGATTTATTAAGTGTGAATCTCTCTTTGATGCCTCCTTCTTCAAAGGACTGTTAATTTATCTCTTAACAAAGATCTCAGATGTGACTCTCAGAGAGGAGCTGCCCTGGGGCAGGGAGGGACCTGCATCTGAGAGAGGGGTAGCAGCAAAGAGCAAGGAAGTCTCCTGATGCTCAGTCCAGAAGACATTTTCCCCATATCCTCACAACAACCCTGCAAGATATTTGGAGCAGTTCTTATAAAACCCAGAGAGGAATGAAATGGTTAACCTAATCCTATAGCCAGGAATGGCAGATGGGCAATGACTCACTCCAACTCACGGAAGGGCTGCCCTCCCTTGCCAGGTATCTGTACCTACTTCTGTCTGAATGTGGGTCAAAAATGGCCGTGAACACAGCCTGCAAAGTCTTTTGTCCAGGCCCCTCCCTGTTTCATTGAAATCTTCCTTACCCTCCAGGATGGTTTACATGCATTTTACCTGGTAATGTCTTCCAGGATGAACAACTGAGTCAGATGTTCTCTGCACATACTCTTCTCTGCTCTCCCACACCATGGTTCCTAGGTCTTTAGTCACTCATTTTATTCTGCATTTTGTTATTTAATTATTGATATGCTTTTCTTCCCTACTGAATTTTCTGACATATCATTGTGTCCCATACCCATACCCAGAACTTAGCAAGAGACTAATATTTATTTAGTCCAAAGAAGTATTATAGTATTGTCTTCAGTCTACAGATAGGAGGAAGGAGACTCAAAGAGGTTAAGTTACTTGCCCAAAGCTGCACAAAGAATAGGTACTGAGGCTAAGACTTGAGCTCACATCTTTGGAAACTTGGTTTCCATCCTCCCCCCCATTCTTCTCATTCCTGAGGTGTCTTGGGAATTGTCTGCAAGGCCTTAGCATAAAATTGAGTTTTTAGACTCAGTTATCCTATTATTTGGTTTTCTCTCTACATGCTTTTATATTTATTACACTGATTCCTTTTCCCACTAATGTTATGCTTTCCTGAAAAGTTGGACAGGAATACTGCTGTCACTGATAAGGTTTGACAGTTTCTATCAACCTATATCATTTTCTCTTGAGGAAAGGGGAGATAATCGTCACTTGAATTGCCCATATCAGCTGCCATTGCAGATATTCTGATCCCCTATCATCTCCTGACATCATCTCTTAGCCTCCCAAACAGACTATCTACTCCTCTTACCCTCCAACACACTCCCAAACCTAGAGCAATCTTTTTGAATGAGTAATCTGACATGTTACCTCCCTGCTTCAAAACTTGCAGGGGTTCCCAATTGCCTATCCCTCTCATCTAGGTACACGGGTCCTCCACAGTCTCCTCTCCATCCTCATCCCATATCCCTCTCACACCCAGCCCTGCAGCTGGACTGCACTACTTGTGATTCCGCGCACACACTGTGCTCCTCCTAGTCGTCTGCCTTTACACGTCATTTTTCTTTTGTCTGAAGAAGCTTCCTTCCCTTCTTCCCCCTGCCCCAGACAATCCCACTCATGCTTTAAAATTCACTTTCTCTACACCTGACTACCTGTCTCACCATCATTTGCCCTTCCATGCTCCCATGGCACTTGACATGAACCTTTAATGCAATGCTTAGCATTGCCTATTATTCACTTTGCCATCCAGACAGAGCACTTGATAAATGTTTGTTGGATTTCTTTTTTTTAAGTATATGTTATTGATTATGCTATTACAGTTGTCCCCTTTTCCCCCCTTTATTCCCCTCCGCTCCACCACCCCCCATTCCCCGTCCTTTAGTTTTTGTCCATGGGTCATACACGTAAGTTCTTTGGCTTCTACATTTCCTATACTATTCTCAACCTCCCCCTGTCTGTTTTCTACCTACTGCTTATGCTACTTATTCTCTGTACTTTTTTCCTCCTCTCTCCCCCTCCCAGTCCCCTGTTGATAACCCTCCATACCTTATATAAATCCCTTTAACATTTCATATAATAAAGGCTGGGTGATGATGAACTCCCTGAACTTGACCTTATCTGAGAAGCACTTTATCTGCCCTTCCATTCTAAATGAAAGTTTAGCTGGATAGGGTATTCTTGGATGTAGGTTCTTGCCTTTCATGACTTGGTATACTTCTCCCCAGCCCCTTCTTGCCTGTAAGGTCTCTTTTGAGAAATCAGCTGACAGTCTTATGGGATTTCCTTTGTAAGTAACTGTCTCCTTTTCTCTTGCTGCTTCTAAGATTCTCTCCTTATTTTTAATCTTGGGTAATGTCATTATGATGTGTCTTGATGTGTTCCTCTTTGGGTCCAAGTTCTTTGGGACTCTCTGAGCTTCCTGGACCTCCTGGAAATCTATTTCCTTTGCCAGATTGGGGAAGTTCTCCTTCATTATTTGTTGAAATAAGTTTTCAATCCCTTGGTCTTCCTCTTCTCCTTCTGGCACTCCTATGACTCAGATGTTGAGACATTTAAAGATGTCCTGGAGGTTACTGAGCCTCTCCTCATTTTTTTGAGTTCTTGTTTCTACATTCTTTTCTAGTTGGATGTTTTTTTCTTTTTGATGGTCCACTCCGTTGATTTCAGTCTCAGTTTCCTTCTCATCCCTATTGGTTCCTTGCACATTTCCCCTCATTTCCTTTAGCGTATCCTTCATTTGTTCAACTAATTGCAACTAACTTTCATCCAAGTCTGTGAGCATCCTGATTAACAGTGTTTTGAACTGTGCATCTGATAGGTTGGCTCTCTCTTCGTCACTTAGTTGTATTTTTTCTGGAGCTTTGATCTGTTCTTTCATTTGGGCCATTTTTTTTCTCGGCGTGCCTGTTACTTTAAGGGGCAGAGCCTTAGGTGTTCACCAGGGCGGGGTAACGCAAAATGTTGTGTTGTGACACTGCCTGTCGGGGAGGGGTCTGAGAGAACAATGGCGCTAGCTCCGCTCTCCGAACTTCCCCCCCTACCCACAAGCAAGTTGTGCCCCTCTTTGCTGGCTCCGGGGTGGGTGGGTGGGCTTGCGTAGTTCCAAGTCCCTGTGGGTGTCTCCAGTGAATTCTCCTGTGAGGCTGGGAGTTCCTCCCACCACTGCCTCGACCGCCACAGGTGTTTTCAATTGGTGGTTTGAGGCTTTATTTTCCCTCAATGGTGGGTTGCATGGTCTGCTCTGTACCCCAGCTTTTTCTCCCAGTTTATCTGCGCACAAATGAGGGACCCATGGGTCCACCTGTCTAGGCCCCGCTGGGTCTGGGTCGGCCAGCTGAGGGTTTCGCTGAGTGCACTGGCTGAGTTTTGGCCAAGCACGCCCACCGTGAGCCTCCAAGCAGCTGGAGCATTGCCGGTACCACTCTACAAACTGCATCTTGCCGAGTGCTCTCCACGCGGCTCCGCCCCACTTACCAGTCTGGCTGCACGTGTCTTCTTTAACTCCTTGGTTGTCGGACTTCCACTCAGTTTGATTTTCTGTCAGATCTGGCTGTTTTGTTTTTAAAATTATTGTTTTTCCTCTTTTGGTTGTGCGAGGAGGCACAGTGTGTCTCCCTACGCCTCCGTCTTGTCCAGAAGTCTCCACCTGGATTTCTCTATTTAGAAAACCACCACTGAATATCTAAAAAAAAAAAGAAATACACCGATATATTGTTTAGGGTCATCGAGATAAGCCAAATTCAGTTTGTTGTTAACTCAACACATTTATTTGCCCAGGATTATGCAGAATATGGAAGTGTAAGCCATGATCTACTAACTTCAATGGGCTTTGAAGACCCAGTTGGAAGGAGAGTAAGGTGCATGTGAAACAATTAGAACCAGTTCAATAAACACTTTGATTGCTTCTTAAAGGTAAAGTAGAAATCCTAGTTTATATAAAACAGACTACCTGATGCTGCTAATAAGGGCTCAAGATGTTCATAGAGGCAAAAAAAAGATATGGTGACTTGACCTCTGAGGAGGCCTTGTAGAATATTGGATTGGCACGGTGAATGAGTCAGGGGGAAGGCAGCAAGTTGTGAAGCAACTTTGGACTTTCTACATTGAAATCTTCTTTGGTAATTACAGAGTCTAAATAATTCTAAACATTTCCTGTTGTCCAGGCCATTGAATTTTATGAGGAATCTGTGTTTTTGGTTTTTTTTTTAATTCTTTTATTTTTAGAGAGAGGAGAAGGGAGGGAGAGAGCAATGTATGGTTGCCTCTCACATGGCCCTCACTGGGGACCTGGCCTGCAACCCAGGCATGTGCCCCGACTCGGAATCGAACGAGGACCTTTTTGGTTCCCAGCCCACACTCAATCCACTGAGCTACACCAGCCGGGCAGGAATCTGTGTTTTTGATTCATGACCTCTTCTCCCTCAGGTGGCATTAATTTTTACCGTCACTTAGAGAAATGGCGGGATTTGCAGCGCAGCCACGGATGCTCCACACACCCTTCCTTTCACAGGTTACCAACCAGCTGCCGTGCTGTTCAGTTCTTGTACCTGCTGTTCATAGTGTTTCCGCCTTCTCACTTGCTGTCTTTTGTAATTTTTTCTGCTTTGAGAGTGATGGCCGTATCCAAACTCCCCATTCAACTGTTGTGGTTAGCTGAGAAAACAGGTGACCTGCTCTGCAGTCGTCACACCTGAGACATTACATCCAAATCTAAGAGAAGCATAAATAAGTGGTACCATAGTCCTAATACGGTAATGATAAAACAGTACAAGGAAATGATGATGTTTTTTCTAAAATGAGACAACTTAGGCTGATTGTTTTCTTCAAATGTTTAAGGAGTTTTCAGATCGAGGAGACATTTAACTCATTCTTTGACACAGAGAAGGAGAGAACCAAGGAGGGAGATGGCGGTGAAGTTTCAAGGAGGTAGGTTTCAGCTCCATTTAAGGATAGCTATCATTTTCAGTAGGAAAACTTTTTGAAAGTTGATATTATATGAATCTTATGAGTTAGATGCAATCTTAAATTGAAATACTTTGGATTCGCTGAATAAAAATTTGATCTTTGGATACTGTTCAGAGCAGTAGAATGCAGTACCTGCTTACTAATTTTATCACTGAAATTAGATTCCTTCCCTAGAGTCTAAGGCACTATTCTCCTCACTCCAGTAGCTGTGAGACGTTCCCTGGCTTTAGACTGATTTCCTAATATATGCAAATCGATCCTTCCCGCTGACCTATCTTGTCAGGTTGAGTTTAGGAAATGAAACCAGGAGAATAAGTTGTGTCTGTAGTTATGTTTAACAGATTTAAAGAGGTTCATGAATTGGCCAGGAAGGAAACTGTCTGCTCTCTTTATTTCCTTTGACACACGATTCTTATACTCATAGATAACACAATGTGTTATTTTTGTATCTGAAAAGGATGCGTGGACTGTGGAGTCAAAGTAGCTTCTTTAAATAACCATGACTCTTATTCGCCTCGGGCCGCACACCAGCACGAGAGCAAGCGCACATGGAGCTCTCACAGGGGAAGTTCTAACATTAACAACAACAAAGCTGTTACTAACCAAAATAATTTCTGAAATTAGCACAGCATTCAATAGCAAGTGGAGCTCAATGGACTCTTGCAATGAAAGTATGGCTCATTTTCATCCAAGGACTTAAGATAAAACTATATTTTATAATTATGGGAAGTAATAATCACAATATCTATAAATACATTCCTATAAGAGATTTTGACCTTGCTACTGAAATGCTATTTCGGTAGCATTTATAATTACACAGGAGGAAACAACTTGAAGAATAACTACCATTCTAAACATTTTTTTGAGGATGACTGATGGACACAGAAGGATGGCTGCCTCGGTATCCAGCAGGTCTTCCTGCTTAAAATGGCATTAAATGTGTAACTGATAAATTGTGGGCCACCATGACTACACATGAACACATCTCAGAAAAGGACCCATACAGCAGAAAGTACACACTGTGTTCTTTAATAAAATTCCAAGAGTAAAGAACAGGAAAAGATCAAAACAAAACTGTCTTTGATATGCAGCCACTCCTTTATCTCACCCTGGCCAGCTTTCAGTTTTAATTTCTCTTCCGATTCCGGACTGTCCTCCATGTTAGCCCCTTGCTTCATGAATCATACCCCCAAGTTCACCCCCATGGCTCTCCTGGCACTAGGAAGGATGTGATAAACTAATTCGAGTGATGATGTTGGCGATTGATAGTACTCCTCTCATGGGTGTTGGCAATTCAAAAGGACTTTCCAAGGGGAGAATAGTGCTCAGAACAGAGAGCTGAATTATTTGCCCACTAATTGTACACAGGAGGGCCAGGGGACAGGACAGGGCTGCCTTTGGGCACAAATCCACAATGACATAAAGCTGGACTTGAACAAGAATTCAAAAAATGGTGATGGAATTAATTCAGTTATAATGTGTTATGTTTATGGAACATGCAATGCACTTTTTAAACATGCATTAACCTCTTTAACTTTTACAATAATCCAATGAGGATTTTTTTCCATTTACAAGTGAGCATCCGAGGCTCAGAGGGGTTTAGAACTTGGTCCAGAGTTACTAAGCTAGGGAGTGGCAGAGCTGAGACCTGGGTCCATGCTTAACCATATAGCACTACCGCCTCTCAGCTCCCAGGCAGCAGAGCCCAGTGGGGAAGAGGACCCAGTCTGAAGCAAGGCGTGTCACTGCGCATGAGCTGTGGAACCCTGGGCCACGCACTTACCTTCCTGGTGCTTCAGTATGCTCATCTGCAAAATGCATGTTAATAATGGTACTCCAACTTACAGGGTTGTGGTAAGGATTAGCACCTTTAAAACACTATCTAGCATATGATAGAGCCTTTTGAAATATTAGTTAACATCGTTATTTTTTAATATGATACACCAAATCCCATTTCAACAAAACCTTTATACTATAGTTTTCCCAGACCTAACCAGTGAGTCACCAAAATGGTGCTCCAAACCACAAAATTCGTATTTGACCTAAGGATTTAACTTGCCACAATAAAAGTGTGTTATAGAACTGATGGCACATAAGAACAATTTTAAATATCTTTACCTAAAATTACTCTTGAGCCCTGGATGGTGTGGCCAGTGGATCAAGCACCGGCCTGCGAACGAAAGGGTCGCCAGTTGGATTCCCAGTCAGGGCGCATGCCTGGGTTGTGGGCCAGGCCAATTCCCTGGTAGGGAGAAGCAACCACATGTTGATGTTTCTCTCCCTCTCTTACTCCTTCCCTTCCGCTCTAAAATAAATAAATAAAATCTTTTAAAAAATAAAATAAAAATAAATAAAATTACTCTTGAAAATGTACTTCAAATTTAATCCTAATACAGTAGCTCCATACACCATTCTCCTTAATAGGGATTCCAAATTGGTGTACATAGATTCCTATAAAGCTTCAAAAATAGTATGAAAGCCAATTTTAATATTCCAATGAGCCTTAGAAAAATTACACCAACCTAGAACCACACATCATATGGGCCTGACATCCCTGAGAGCCTAAGCGAACTCCTAATCACTGTTAAATCCCACCCACACTTCCGCTGGCCTCCTTTCCCCTGCCACATGCAGCTGGGCCATTTCATGTGCTGAACTCATCAGCTGTCACCAGCAAGTTGAAGCTGGCTCTAGTCAGGCTAGTGTGTGGATGTTTGACCTCTGAGCAAACATCCAAGAACTGTATAGGAAGAGATGTTGCTGATTTAAGTCAGTCTAGTCTACCCAGCCTAAGGTCATCCTGATGGTTACTTCCAAATAAAGACAGAGATCGAGCTATCAAATGAGAAAGAGCATATATACTACATTACATCTTATAAAATTCTTATTTTAGTGTTCAGTAAGGAGGAATAGATTAAATAGATCTTTCCCTTTTAATAAATGTTCTTCTTGAAGATGTTTTTAATGAGTTGATTCTTTAAATGTGTAAGTGCACACAAACACATGGAACTTTGCCTGAGTAAGGACTATGGAATTACTTTGGGGGTCAGCTTCCCGCCCCGTGGAATGCAGCAGGAACGTTCCCACAATGAGAGGGAGCCTCTCTCAGGGCACTCCATGCAGGAGGCGTCTGTGGGGGTTTTATGCAGACATGCCAAGCGAAGGCCAAAGGCCACTGTACCCTCAGCAGGTCCCAATCAGATTCCACAAAATTTGCTTGCATCATAAGCAAAGAAGCATGCGTGCGTTTCTCTGCATGTGTGCGTGTGTGTACAGCAAGGCAGCGTCAGACCACTCACTGTTAGGGCTGAAATCCAAACTTATATTAACTTGAGCTTACCGTATTCCCATGGAAAGGATGCACACTGAGAAAAAAGGTGATCATACTTTGAAACTTCTTCAAGGAGGTTGTTCTCAATCAATTTTATGAGGTTCCAGAAAACTTAGCCCTACCTAAGCTGACTAAGCAGCAAATGGAGCCAAATTCATTTATTCACTTAACCGATATTTGCAGGACGCCTGCTACATGCCAGGAACTCTTCTTAACACTGAGGGGTAGCAGTGAACTAGAGGACCATGCTCCTACAGTCTACTTCTGTTGCTTCACCCTGAACTCTGAACATAGCCATCAGTTCAGATATGAATGCCAGACTGTGACCTCCAGACCACGCCCTTTCACTTACCACTGTATACCAGCACCCAGAACAGAACTTGGAATATAGGTCTCTTTCCTATATTTACTGGATTAACATACATGAATAGGAATTTGACTCTGAGTTCTGTGAATGCTTCATGAAACTCTTTGGAGACAAAGCAAAACGTTTTATATCCACTAGTTCACCCAATCCAATGAGTAGGGATATAAAGATGAATAAGATGTGGCCTCAGCTTCCAGGAAGCTTACCGTCTGGTAGAGAAACAGCAGAGGCCAAAGCCTAGTGGAGCAGAGGGCTGGCATAATTAAAAAACTACAAGTATTTTGATGTGACTGGAGCAAGTGGGAGGATAGCAGGAGATGAAGCTGAAGTGATAGGATAGGTTGGGCATATGGGATTGAAAGATTTTTTTTTTTATCCTGACAGTGATGGGGGGCGGGGTTGGCAAAGATGGAATTTAGGTAGAGGAGTAACAGGATTAAATTTGTCATTTGGGAAGATCACTCTGGCTACAGTGTGGAGGAGAGACTGGGGGCAGTCAAGGCTTGTTAAGAAGCTAATGCGGGTGTCCAGGTGAGAGCTGATGAGCCCTTGATTTAGGCAGTGATCGTGAGAAAGAACAGGAGGTGATAACTTTGTGAGCCGAACCTGTGACGGACTGGATGGAGAGACAATGACGGTTTCCCCTGCAGACTAAAAGATACACTGCAGGGACTGTGGCCTGTGGAGAGCAGATGTCCTTGGTGGCTGAATGTATATGAGGGAAGAAGGAATCCTAGCTTGTGTATGTGCTATTATTCAGGGCAGAGAACCTTCACACAGGTGCTCAGATTGTCTGTGGTCTGGTCCTGTCCTAGGTCTTACATTATACTGCCATCAGTCCCCTGCCATTTCTGAATTCTGGGTCCTGGCTCATACCGTTCCCTCTGCCTTATAATGCCCTCTCCTCTCTGCACCTCCTTAGATCAAGTCCATTTCAAATGTCACCTCTTCCCAACAGTGTTAGATTCCCTCAACCTCAGATTCTTTTTCTATCTAATGCCTTTGTAATTCCTTTGTATTAAGTCTCTGGGTTCAGTTTGTGAGAGAAGTGCTTTGAGAGGGATGACTTTCCCTTCTTTATCTTCCTGTCTCCTCCAGCCTGGAAACGTGTTGAACTGAAATGAAGAGCCAATAAGATGACATACTCATCTAGGAAATGGGGGTGTTATTGCCACCTACTTCCGAGGGTGATTATGAGGGCGTGGCACATAAGTGCTCCATAAATGATACCATCCAAACCATCATTTCTAAAAAGAGTAAATTTCACTTAGTCTTGGCCTAACTTTATACTAAGCCTCTGTCTCCTTTTAATGCAGTTGAAGGATACAGGTATTACTTTAGAAATTCCTGGGAAATTGTCCACTGGAGGCAGTAAGTAGGGAACCACTATTCTGGCCCCTAGGCCTTCCTTTACAAGTCCCAGAGTTTCCTCTCTGGAGGCTTCTGGTGAATCCTTTGGGCCTTTTCTTTTGTGGTCATGGTCGAACAGTACTCAGCTTTTTATCTCTGTGATTCTGGGAAATGAGGTGGTGGGGAACAATCCCGCTCAGGCGGTTACCTCCTCTCACCTCAGCCCCTGCAGGCTGACCGCTGAAAAGGTCAGAAACAGCCCTGGGCCGTGGGGGGGCGGGGAGGTGAGTGAGCGGCCAGCTGTTCCTAAAGCAGTGAGCAGGCAACTGTGACAGGCCTTGAGTTTTAGTTTTATTTTTAAATCTACTTTGAAGAATGTTGTGAGTCCCAAAGGAACTCTTATGTAATATTTTTCTTTTTCTTTAGAATTTCCTCTAAAACCCATTAGGGAGATTTAGCATATTCCAGATTTAGCACTTTAATGGGCTTTTGTTCCTGCCATAATTTTTCCCCACTTTTAATTTCTTCTCTGATTTTTAATTAGCTATCTCTGAGATGATGACATTTACAATCTCAATAGCTACATTTCTGGAAAGACTTTTAATTGATTTGTGAGTTTACTGTGATAATACCATTCATGGACCCTGCCAGACTCAGAAGGAGAGAGAAGATCTACCCCAGACACTAATTCTTGCGCCAGCAGACTGCATTCACCATGATGAACCTATCAGGGGCACTGGACCTCTGTTACAAAATCACAAAGGCCCTGAGCTCAAGAGTTGGTGTGTAGCACCGTCTTGGTGTTTTTGTCTTTCCAGGAACCTCGGACAAGTCAAATCTGGAGCTAATCACTCTGACGTGCACCTGTGTGGCAGCAACCCTCTTCTGGCTCCTTTTAACTCTCTTCATCCGAAAACTGAAAAGGGTAAGGACATTTCAGATAAGTTCTGTGCTCCTTTTTACTTAATATTTTAAAGTGCTCTCCTGATGTCCGGAGCAAGTACTGAATAAATGTTAGACCCTTTCCTTCCCTTTACCTCTGACCTGGTGAACACTGGAAAATGGAACATAAAAATGTCTTTCAACCATAAAGTGGGGCATTCAAAAGGAAATGTTAGAGCAATGGACAGGTGAATATTTCCCAGGGCCAGGAAGGATATTTTTGATATAAAAATATGTAATAAAGTCTTAAAATTAAATTTAGCATAAGACCTATGAAGCCTTAACTTTCTCAACCTTATTGTCTGCTGAGAAACAAGAAGAAAAAAACAAAGCAAAGACACAACTCTGACTTGTCTCTCGTAATGCAGAAACATAAAGACGTGCACTGCTACGATAAAATTCCGTTCTTTAGAATGTGAGGTTCAGGTTGGAATTCGGGACATCAGATTTCTATAATTTGGCCTATAGCATAACTTGAGAGCTTCTCTGAAGTTCAGTGGGGAAAGAGTCAACACTAATTCTTTCATTTACGCCTCCGATATTAATTATGAGCCTGCTCTATGCAGAGTGCCAGGCCCCATGAGACCCTCTGATGACAATGGAGAGCGAAGGCTACAGTGTGCAGTCTGGGGCTTTAGTCAGGTACACAGACAAATGCAAAGCATAACCGCAGTGAGTTGACTGGAAGATGCACCAGGGGGCGGCGGGGAGGCAGGTGGTCAGGCAAAGAAGGAGGGTAAGTGCTGCAGACAGAGAGGAGTGTGTATGAAGCAGGGGCAGGGCAGAGGGACACCGTGACAATGAGTGGCTGACAGAAAGCCAGCATGGTCACAATGGCGGAAACAAGGCATGAAGTGTGTACGGCAGGAGAGGCGAGGACAGGCTGTCACGCCTGACCAGGCAGGGCTTTAGGCTGTAGGAAGGAACTTAGTCTGTGTTCTGGAAGATAATAGGAAGCCTTGGAGCCGGGAGGAAGGTTGTGAAGCAACAGTAGGTAATTCTAAGTGTGAGAAGTTTGTGCCTGCAAAGATGACTTGGGCCGCTGTGAGGCGAAGGGACCGGAAGGGCAAGAGCGAATCGAGAGGTACCTAGTGGAAACTTTACAGTAGTCCGCGTAAGAGATGGTGGCAGCTTAGTCTACATGATTAGAGTCAGGAATATTTAGGAGGTAAAATCAAGAAAACTTGAGGAGTGTCAAAGAGGCCTACTCAATGTCTAAAAATTTGTCAGCCCTTATTAGTGTTCCAAGCCTATGGGAAGCGTTTTATGTAGTATCTCAGTTAATCATTCAAGAAATACAGAGGTAAATATGTTATTATTACCACTTTATAGAGAGTGAAACAGAGGCTCCGGGAATTAAAGTAACTTCTCCGAAGTCACACCGCTAATTAGAGTTGGAGCTGAGTTTTGAAGCCTGGTTGTTCGACCTTAGACTGGATATTCCAAACCAACGCTGTGTACTTTGCAGTGTTAGTACGAGAAACAAGGCCGGCAGCCACCCTCTATGGTGAATACATAATATTAAGCTTTTGCTATGTGGAGTGACTGGTTTTGAGACAAGACAATTCAGAACACTACTTTAGAAGGAAACAGACCAAACAATAGCATTTGAAAGGGGAGATACCTCATATAGGGAAAGAGAACTACCAGAAAAAACTTGCCAAATCTGTAGAGGAGGTACAAAGACTATAGGAGTTCAAAGGAGGAGAGCGGGAGAAAAAACTTCAGAGAACCCAAAGTTTAGAGACGGACTTTGAAGGGTGTAACTGGAAGGAAAGAAGCAGAAAAACACAGCCCTCCTTCTCCTTCCCGCTCCACCGATTAGGGAGGGAGTCCGGTGACTTTGCCTATAGGGGTAGAGTGGAAATAAAACTGGAAAGGCAAACTGGGATGAAATTGAGTGGGTCTCTTGTATTTCTAAAAATCTATGCCATTTTGGTGTCAATAAGACAGGGTAAGAGCAAATGCTAGAATGCCTATAGAATCTGACAAGTGATTGGTTGTGGGAAGCAAAGAGGAAAAAGGCATCAAAAATTATCTCTATGTGGTTTCTCTAACCACAATGTAAATTTATCACTGATAAAGACTACTTTATCTATTTATCCCCACCCTGTATGAGCCATAATTATAATCCAACATTTATTGATGCTTAACAGCTTTACATGGATTATTTCATTTGATATTGGCAACAACCCTATGAGATAAGTACCATCTTTATCACTATTTTAAAGATAAGGATACTAGGCTTAGAAAGGTTAAGCACTTTGCGGCTTGTTCTGTGCTGGCCAGTAGTTGAGCTGTGATTCAAATCCAGGCAGCCAGCCTCAAGGCCTGGGCACTGACAAGCTGAGTTGTGCAATTTTCGTGCCAAGCACCTAGCGCTTGTTCAGTGTTAATGGCAATCGAAAGAGTAAATACGTGGCAAGTGAGATTCTACTACCACACTCTCCTCAAAGCCCTAACTTTCTTTTGGTGTTTCCTCTTATCTGCCTTATTGAGATACACCACAAAGTTCCACAGGTGCCACGCCGGGAGATTGTCTTCCATGCCTGCTCCCGGGCCCGTCAACGCCACTGTCAACCTCCCCTCGCGTCCTGCAGAGCCCCAGACGTCCTTGCCGGGCTCAGCAGCCCTGTGCTCTCGGGAGACAGAGATCGCCTCTCAGAGCCCTGGCCACATTGGACATTGCGAAGTTCCAACACACCCGTGCCCTGGCGCAGGGACGGTACCCCTCTCCCGTCTTCCAGACGCTCTGTGTCTGACAGGCTGGGCCCTGGCAGTCGAACCCAGGCGGCAAATGCTGTTTGTGACAAGCGTGCTCCCGATCTTTCTCTGTTTATCCATTCTTTGTGGGGGCCAGGCAAATCTTTCTGCCTTGAGCTATTTGTCACACATTTTAGTGATAATTTTTGTGAGAAAGAGACTGATTGCAAGTGATGGATGAGGTGAGCTGTGACAGCCCAGGACAGGGTGAGTCAGGACTGAAGAATGTGGGTGGGTGGGAAACGGTGCTTACGGAGAGGCTGTCTCCTCTCCTGAACTCCAGTCTGGTTGAGAGAGAGACCCTGAAAGGAAGGGCCCTAAAACTCATTTAAATGAAGTTTACATAACTCTGGCAAGAGTTATCGAAACCCATATTGTATGGGTAAGCATACTTCCTTTCTGTGCTGCCCACAGAAATTCGGTCCATTCTACAATTAACTAAAAGGAAACACACACCCATGGATATGAATCTAAGACACTAAATGTAAATCCAGTTATTTATGATCTCAGATAAAGAGTATTTTCTGGGCTTGATATGTATTACCGAGATATAACAAGCACCTGAAGTTAGACGTCACCTTACTCACTTGACATCCTACCAATGGTCAAGGAACTTGGAATGAATGTTGCTGTAAGTCTCACTCCTTAGTATTCGAAATAATCAATTTCAACTTCTTACTGAAGGTGTCTTAGTCTAATCTCACTAATGGACCTTATATTCTTTACAGGCAGCTACAGCAACTAAGGGCCAGGCCTTCTGAATATATTTAAACACTTCATATGAAATGTGCCTCTGGACTGTCCCAGGGAAGGACCCTGGGCTTACTTTGCCACCCTTGGCCTTTTTTGCAAATGTAGAGAAGCCACAATCACGAACCCCACTACCAACCCAGCTGTGATGTATATATATTCCTGCTTACACAGAATGGTCATGGAAAGTCATTTTTAGTCATTGTTTGGAATGATTTTATAAAATGCTTTGCATTTTTTAGAGGACTATGCTAATCATATGCTAATTGTTTAAGAACAAGCAATAAGGTTCCTGGAGAAGCTGAGTGCATTTTATCTGAGATCGTACTCCAGAAATGCAGGGTAGAGACAGTAATGGCTGTTTAATAGATGTCACATGCTCAAGTGTGATGTGCATATGTATGCCGAGGGGTACTTTCTGTACCTGACCGTGTGGTTTTAACCAAATGAACCAAAATAGCAACAGATATTGCCAAGTATTGTTTCAAATTGGATATCAGGAGATTTCAAAGTTGTTTCCTTGTTGTTGACCTTGAGATCTTTTCATTTTTCAGTCTTCTTCTGAAATAAAGACTGACTACCTGTCAATTATAATGGACCCAGATGAAGTTCCCCTGGATGAGCAGTGTGAGCGTCTCCCGTATGATGCCAGCAAGTGGGAGTTTGCCCGGGAGAGACTTAAACTAGGTAATATATTTGTTCAACAGATTCCTAAACCCATACTGACCACCTACTACATGCAAAAGGCTGCATGGAGGGGTTCAAAAGCAGACTAGATTTGGGATTCTCCCCACGGGCTGTTCACAACCTAGCAAGGGAAATGGACACAGAGGCACATGATTCTATGAGCATACTGAGAAGACAGTCAGGGGACAGGAGCACCTGCGTGTTCTTTCATCAGTTACCAAGCACCTCCTCCGAGCAGCAGACACAAAGGTGTTTGAATCTTTTCTTCCTAAGGAGATCACCAGGAAAGTAGACAAGTGAAAGGAAAGGAGGAGAGGTTAGTTCCATCGGGAACTTGACAAGTACTGGCGCTCTTAAATAATGACATTTTTGAGGAGTTAGAAACTTAGGACCTGGAACCCAATTCAGGATGCTGAGGAACAACAAAATCAAACATTTGGAGAAAGAGTTGGTACTCTTCAAGGCTGTGGGTCCAAAACCGCTCTGCAGAAACCCACCTCTTACATACTTTGAAAGTCCTAGGAATTCATTTAAATTTCTCTTTAAAAAAAAAAAAACCTCCATGTCCCCCAATTTGAGTATGTGTCAAGGCTACTCTTTTTTTTTTTATCCTCATCCGAGGATATATTTTTATTGATTTGAGAGAGAGAAGGGAGAGAGAGAGAAACATCAATCGGTCGCCTCCCCTATGTGCCCTGACCAAGGATCAAACCCACAATCTAGGTATGTGCCCTGACTGGGAATCAAA
This sequence comes from Micronycteris hirsuta, assembly GCA_004026765.1. NCBI lineage: Eukaryota > Metazoa > Chordata > Mammalia > Chiroptera > Phyllostomidae > Micronycteris > Micronycteris hirsuta. Next base: position 118,860 of record PVJI01000580.1, read on the forward strand.
CCCACAGCCTTTGGGTGTACAGGACAACACTCCAACCAACTGAGCCACCTGGTCAGGGCTGTTTCACTTTTGAAGAGCAAAGACTGTTGTGTTCCAGGTAACACAGATGCTATAAACACCAGGCAAACGTGCTTTCCCTCAGCTTACGCCAAGTTGTTCTAGCTTGGACACCACAGTGCACATTATTCTCCGATCCAGTTGCTACAAAACAATGGGACCCTCAATTATTCCTGCTTAAAATATTTGGATTGTGGATTCTGAAAGTTTTCCACTCACTCCTATGCATACCAGAGTCATTATAGCTGCATCTAAGAAAAGAGATGATGCATCCAGTGTCCCCAGAACTTGTCATTCAGTGTAAAGAGTCTGTTGTTCCAAACTCAGTGGCATGGCCCCCCTTCCTCCTTCCCTCCCACACGCGGACTACATGGAGGTGGAGGTGTGAGTGACAGAGAGGAAGAAGTAGCTTTTTTCATTCTTTCGGGCCTTGAAATGATTCTACTTACATTTTTTCCTATGTGAGAAAGAGTACTTGGCCCCAAGAGTATGTCCTATTTGGCTTGAAGATGAAAATTAGAAATCAGTAAAAAACCTGGAGAGACAGACAAAAGCCATTAATGGCTGCTGACAGGAAAAAAAAATCAACCAAACTTGGAGTAGTTAAGGGCAGGTGGCAGCTAGATGAGTTCCTTCTGCAAATCTAAATTATATGGCGGCTAGCCAAGCCCCTTCAGTGACCTTGGCACAGACTTGGGGTAATTTTCCCACAACCATAAGCCATTCTCAGGCCACGTTGCTTTCCAGAGTTATTAGTCACAATCAAATATGCTCCTTCCAGTGTGGGACACGTGAGCTTTCCATCCCATTTCTTCATTCCTTGGCTAGTGTCATTGTGATCCAGAACACATCCAGGAAGATTGCTAATCCTTCTACCAGAATTCCCCTGGGGCTCTGTGGATTTAGATAATCCCATTTTAGGAGATTCTCCTTGTTGAAGAGCTTTCTCATGGTTCTTCCCAGAGCTGTCAGATGCTATGATTTGGCTAATGTACATGGAGTGTCTTTGATGGGTGAGAGGAAGTGTAGCAAGTCAGCTGACCGTCTTTCAATGCAGAGTGTGTCTGCAGGGCCAGAGAAATTCTCCTCTAACTAACTTGGGAGCAAAGAGGCCCAAGATTTGTTTGTTTGTTTTTTTTTTTAAGCCAAATAAATGACAAAGAAATCTGAAGCAGTCTGGCAAGTGAAAGTAACCAAGATTGTGTCTGGACAGATGGGGAGAAGAGGCAGGTTTGATGGACAGAATACAGCGGAGTTATAAACGTAGAGAAATGCACAGACCAAGCTGCTTCTGATCTCAGCCGTCCGTATTTTGTGGATTACTATCAGCCCTGGGAGAGAAGTGGGAATTTACAGTGCCTGATAGCTAGATACAGTTGGAGCTTGGGTCAAAGGTGTTGCTACCATTGAAATTCCTGGAATCCAGTAACAAAAGAAATCTGTTACTGATTCCTCACTAAACCTCAGAGAAAATTCCCTTCCTGTAAATTTATAAATGTCTGACACTGCCCCTTTCTATTGGAAAATAAAGCCAGAATTAGCAAATATTGGAAACAACACAGGGAGTCTGGAATTTGGCAGGTGGATGATGCCTGGGCCCATGCTGCCTCTTGTAAGACGGGCACTGGATGCCAGAGAGGGGCTGAGCCCCATGCTGCCACAGGGGGTCGCCAGATCTTCCCAGGGATCCTGGCCAGTCATTCTTGGAAAAAAATCCAATATCGTTTCATTGTATGAAAATGACCTAGTGCTTTTCCAAACTAGTCAGTGGCATTTGGGTAACACCAAGGAAGACTTTAAATGAAAAGGAGGATCAGGCTGTTCAAGTCCAGTGTGACTAGGCTCCATTGAAACTGGAACTGTGGGTCTACCAATGGATTCCGTGCAGAAGGATTCCAGTGCAGGATTCCAGAAGATTAAAGAGCCCACAATAGCTTCATGCTGCTTTGCGAGGCAGCAGTCAGCTTCCAAGAGAATAAAAGGAAAGACTAGAGGAAGCCAAGTGAAAATGAATCGATTCTCACTGATAGACACAAAGTCCCCCAATACTGGTTAAAACTGGTCTTGTGGCGGCTACAAAGGGAATGCATGGGGGCTGAAGTGTGGCAAGAAAAGGATTGCATTTGCTCCAAACAAGCAAGAGTCTTTGCAGCCTGTGGGGAGGTGTCCTGAGACAGAAATTGTCTTACTATTTCTCAGACTCAGGACACTTTTCATATTAGGTGGTATAAGGAGGCAGTTCAAAAGGAAAATGTTGTTCTTTCACCCTAAAAAGCAAAGAATAAGCCTGTGACCAAATGCGGCAATTTTTACCAGTCTGGAGAAGGGATCTGCCGGTGCTCTTCCCATACATGATCCCCACCTCTAGAGGTTCTTCTGTGTAAACTAACAGTCCCCCCGTTGGGCTATATCTTGGACAATTTTATCTGAAGAAGGAAGCACTGACTCCATCCCAGCCCATGGTGTGTGCTCTGAGAGGAATGATCTTTGTCAGTCACTACAGGTGCATGGGTGGTAAAAGCATGCAGAGGAAAAGCATGCGATCCCACCAGTGTTGCCTTCCTAAGGCAGGGTGCATCCCTGTGAGGTAGATGCAGAGACTGCTCTAAAGAGGCTTGTATGATTGCCTTGGTAGCTGAACTCTTCCCATGTCCTGTCCGGATGCCTAGGGTAGTTGGTAACGGAAGACACTAAGCAGAGGCAGGGTAAAGACATCGTTGTTACTGAGAAATTGTACAATAAAAGTATGAAGATTTTTACAAAAGGAGTGACTTCTTTTTTTTTTTAAGATTTTATTTATTTTTAGAGAGAGGGGAAGGGTGGGAGAAAGAGAGGGAGAGAAGCAGCAATGTATGGTTGCCTCTCACATGGCCCTCACTGGGGACCTGGCTTGCAACCCAGGCATGTGTCCTGACTAGGAATCGAAATGGGACCCTTTGGTTCCCAGCCCGCGCTCAATCCACTGAGCTACACCAGCCAGGGTAGGAGTGACTTCTTTTGCCATATCATGCTTGAGGTGAACTATTGCTCTAGGTTCTGCCTTGCTCCCTATTTCCTGATAAGCCAAAAGGAAGTCCCGGGGGACTTGCTTATAAAAGGTAGCTAAGGCTGTCCAGGGGATGCCCTCCTCACAGAGCATCACTCTCAAGGTCTCTATCTCATGGGCCCTTCTATGCACCAGGTACTGGGCTCGGTTCTGGGAAGATTCAGATATGATCATTGCTCCTCTCAGTCAAGTCATCTCATGCAAGGGTGAGGAAAGAAACCTGTGAATAGTTGTAACATTACATAACAGGCACCGTGAAAGAAACCTTGCTTTGTTATGGCATTTGGCAGCCAGCTCTCTGTGGTTGAAACAATTACTACCAGTGGTTGATAGGCTAATGTGCTGAACCATGAAGATTTATAATCATCATGTGAAGACGTGGTAGAAATATCGGGACTTTTTTGCCTGGCGAGGAAGTCGGAGAAATGACATAGTGGTTATTATTATTTTTAATCTATGAAGCATTATTATAACCAATAGCAATAACTAACATTCTCAATTTCTCACTTTCTGCTGAAAACAGATAAAAAGAAATGCCCTTAAGTGGCAAGAAAATGGGCCTACATTAAACACAGGGGAATAAATACTCTTGTTAATAATGTTATTAAGCAATGGAAGAAACTACCCAGGATTTGGTGGCCTCTCCCTTCCAGGAGGATTTTGTGAAAAGGAAACTGGCCAACCGCTGCACCAAAGGCCTCAGAGGGGCCTAGCACATCTGTGAAAAATGAGGGTGTCATAGATACACAGTAAAGAGATGGAAAGAAGATACTTCAGAAATGTGTCCCTTACTTTGACTCTTTTGGGGTCAGTTATTTAGAGATCCCATTCAAAACTGCATGCCTCACATACACACATAGGAAAAAATGGCACTTCCTTCCTGAAAAAGACTTGAACTCACCCTGCTGGCTTGGCATACAAATCAATGTATTCTTTTCATTGTAGGCAAATCACTTGGAAGAGGGGCTTTTGGAAAAGTGGTACAAGCATCTGCATTTGGCATTAAGAAATCACCCACGTGCCGGACTGTGGCTGTAAAAATGCTGAAAGGTAAGGAGCCGGTAGTTTGGCTTTCAACTGACCCGTTACATCTCCTACATGTTGATATAAGTTGGATGTAGCCTAGAAACCAATTCAAGCTCTTTCTGCTCTGGCCACATAACTTTCTTCTACTGCTGAGACTGCCTTTACTTCAGGAGTCTAAGATCGGGCCAGCGGGAGTTCAGAATAAACCTTGTTAATGAAACAATCAGCGTGGCCTATGGGAAAATGATTTCTGTCACCTCAAAGACAGTTCTTCTAACACATCTCAGGCTCTAGACTATCAGGGCATTATAATGGAAACTTAACTACACATCATAAATCCCAAAGGCTTAGCCTAACTATAAAGTAAAACTATGAAACTAAAACAACTGAAATGACCAAAACCCTAAACTATTTTATACTGTCAAGTAGCAACCATAAAACATCTTCTCTTTAGAAATTAACAACAACAACAGCTAATTATCTTTCTTGCGTTGAAAGATGCCGCCGCTCTGTGAGGTGCTGGGAGGCAGAGTAGAGGCAGATCCATAGAGCTATGACCCCCACCACAAGGCCGATCGAAAGTGAAAATTGTATAGACTAAACAAATCAAAGACTCATGGGTCCTTTCAAGTTTAGAAAATATTCATTTCCTCATTTATGATGGAATTCTCATGTTACTTCAATGCATTTTAAAGTCCCAAAACTAAAAGAAACAGGACTGAAAACCCAAAGGGCAGTTATCAGCTTTCCAAAGTCTCCAAGATACTGGCAGGGGTCCTGAGGCACTGGGAGTTATGCGCCCAGCTCAGCAGGTTCCTAGCAAAAGCCTCCAGGAGAAAAAGGGCCATTTGCTTAGGGAGACCTCCAGGCTCTTCATCTTCTTCCTGCCCTGACACCATCGCCACCACAGTATCAGGCAATGATATTTTCCACCTCAAAAGGCTGTCCTTGTGGAAGGAAAGCTTTGAGAAAACTCTATAAAGAACTGGACAGTTCTGCTCTGAAAGTAGCCAAGAAAGAGGTTTTGCATCCACAAGTCAGGACTCTCTGTTTAAGGTGGACAACCTGTGAGAAGACCTACATTCCAGCACCCAAACCTGCATACCCCCACCCCAGATTCTGACGAGAAGAGGCACCAACATGTCTTTTATATGAGAAAGCACCAGACTAGGTACTTCAGTGTACTAGGGCGAACCACTGCAAATCGCCATTTTTCTCATTTTTTCCCCTATGGCCTTGTGAGGTAGGTATTATTATCCCCGTCTGCAGATGAAGAAATACGGCTCAGAAAGGTTAAATAGTCTCTGCAAGGCTGCGCAGCTCCCAGTGTAGAAGTAAGGGTGTGAGTGCAAGTCTTTTAGCTTTGAGAGCAGTGCTTCCTGGAAATGCCTGTTGCTCCAAAACCCTGAAAATGATTCTGCCTGTTCTGGAGGCAATCTAGTATCCAACCCTGAAATACACGGAAACTAAATCTGGAAGCATCTGCTTCCTCAGCTGGTCCCATTTCCCTGCTTACTACCACCCTCTGTCTCTGAGAAAGGCGCGTAGGCTGTGCTAAAGGGGCGCAAACAAATGCATGGGGGGACGATGAGTTTGAGGAGGAAAATTCTGACCTGAGACTTTTTTTTTAAAGGCCCAAAGAATCTACTTTATGTAATGCAGAAATAGTACGTGTAATATCTTTGTAAATGCTTTTCTTTTTTTAAGCCATCAGCTTTGGGTGAAAAAGATTACCAAATCATCCACTACATAAAATTCCTAAAAGCTATTTTCATTCAGCTCCCTTATTTTTAAATTGGTTGGCCATCTGTTTCTGGGAGAAGCTGAAAAGGCAGAATGTCAAACAAAGGCCATGAGTCAGAGCTCTTTCAAAATGCCCTTGAGCAAAACCTTTAACCTTTTGGGGCATTATGCCCACGTCTGAAATGAGAAGAGTAATCATGTTCTTTATTTATCTAATAAATATTTGTTGAGCATTTTCTGTGAGCCAGTCCCAACTTCTCTGGGAGGCTTCCAAAGTTTATCTAATTATTATTACAAATGATTTGTGCTTATGAAACACCATATCAGTATCTACCACAATGTTAAATGCACACCCTTTGACCGATTCCAGGACCATCTCACAGAAATACACACATGTACAAAGACTACACACAGGCTGTCTATTACAGCATTATTTGCAACAGCAAAAAATCCCAAAGCTGGGTAGTCTAAATGTTAAGAATGTCATAAACCAATTTTAAAAAATGGAAAGAACCTCTGATATATTAAGAAGGAGAAAAGGCAAATTTTAAATATATATATATATTTAAATATATATATGTAATCCCATTTATGTAAATAAAAAAAACCTGTGATTAGGTGTATATCTATACCTAGATAATAGAGATAGAGATAGAGATAGAGATAGAAAAGCACACAAAGGTCTGAAATTCCAAAAGATTAACAGTGGTTACTTTTAAAAAGTTAAGTGGGCTGCACTGGCTTTCACTTTTTACTCTATATACATCATACCATCGAAATATTTTACAGTAAGATTATATGACTTTTTTATTTCTAAAAATAACTTAAAATATTTAAATACAATAGAAATTAACCAATAAAAACAGACAGAACTTAATTTAGGCTTTAGACTCTGCTAGTTCTTAAACTGATGTTCTTTATCTCTGAGAATGAACTTGAAGTCAGATGCTATGGATCCTTACAACTGGAGAGAGCCCTGTGGACTCCAGAGTGGAAAAGATTGTATATAGGGAGAAAATAGCACATTGAAAAGGTGTTTACAGAAATGGCCATTCCGCTGTTGCAGGTTCTTGTGCTCTTTCTTTGTAATTCCTCAAAGCGGGGAAAGTTGAGAAAAAGAAGTGAGCTGTGGCCACATCGCTGCCTGGAAGGTTCGGATGGAGGGAAGCCTGGAAGGCGCTTTCACAAGGCTCCCTGCTCTGAGTCAGCGCGTTACTGAGCGGCAGTGGGTCCGCACAGGGGAAATGTGCTGTGACTGACCCGCCACTGCTCTGGGCCCTACTGCAACCAAAGGCTGTTGGCTCAGGAGGGGAGGGAGTAACGAAAGCGGTCCTGGGACTGGGCCTTTTTGCAGAATGTGGGGAAGTTAACGAAGCAACAGGAGGGCAGGGACGCTGTCTGGGACAGAGAGTCCCATTGTCCTGTGGCCTTGACTCATCCTTGCTTCTCACACAGAGGGGGCCACAGCCAGCGAGTACAAAGCTCTGATGACTGAGCTCAAGATCTTGACTCACATTGGCCACCACCTGAATGTGGTCAACCTGCTAGGAGCCTGTACCAAGCAAGGAGGTAAATGCTTCGTATCCCAGTTCACATGCTAAGAGCAGAGTTCTCCAACACGCAGCTCTTTCTCCCCACCCCTGTCTCTCCTCACCTGCTGGGAAATGGCCTGTCCGTAGGTCCGGAGGAAACAGTTTGTCACTTATAAAAGGGGGCCCACATCCTAGAAATGCCTTCTCTGTATGGTTAAATTTAAAGGTCTTGAAGAGGACTATCTTATACGTGACCTTCCACAGGCTCAGGATCAAGTGGAGGGCATGTTTAATTTGATGGTGACTGTGAAGGAGTGTGACCACAGCTGAAGTAAATGCATAGAAGGTCACACACTCCTGGAAGCTTCACCTAAAGGAATGAACATTCCTGAACACCTTTCTATCTTCCCTTATGGCGCGGTCAGTGCTTGGCTGTGATCGCTGCTTGAGACAGAAGGAAAGGTGTAAGGTACCTGTGCATATAAATGTTTTCCAAGCTCAACAAAGGTAGTAGAGATGAAGGATAGCTGGGAAAGACCTACCTACCGGCTGGAAGTTGCAGTGGGTAGAGAAAGAAGCTACGCGCCTGGGAGGCCAGAACTAGAGTGAGTCCTAAGGACGCAAACACAGCCCACCTGTTTCTCTATCATCCTTGAGTATTGACAAGTTATAAGCTCTTTCTATGCATTCATCCTGCCTCTGGTCACTCTCCTTCAAAGTCACCATCAAAACTGACCAGGGCTAAGCAGAGAACCCGCCTCCATCTGTGTCTCTGAGCTCTATGTAGCCGGCTTCAGGATGGAAGCCCCTCCTGAGGGCAAGGATTGCTGGACCCCTGGCAGGCAGTCAAGATGCGGAGAATTCTCCTAGGTGGTGGGGAGACATTCAACCTGTGGACGCAACCTCCTGTTCTGTAACTGGAGCAAAGAGAAGGTGCTCTCAGGATTTCTCATGTACACTTTTAAACCAACACAGTCCTGGTGACTCTCTTGCTTTCTTTTAACCAGGAGTTGGCAAACCATGGGTCTAGCCTGTGAGCTTAATTTGACCGTGTTAAGTGGTTGAGGGGAAAACTCAAAAGAATAACATTTTGTGATGTGAGAATTATATGAAATTCAAATTCATGTGTTCATAAAATGTTATTGAAGTGCAGTCTGTCATTTGGTAGTATTGTTGGCTATGGCTGCTTTCACACTACAAAGGCATAACTGAGGCGCTTTATAGCCTACAAAGCCTAAAATATTTACTGTCTGGTCCTTTACAAAAAAGTTTGACGGCCCCTGCTTCAGCCTTTCTTACAAGCCCCAGGGCAAAGGCTGCACAGACACCCCCAGCAGCCGTGCCAGGGGAAGAGACAAACCAGGCAGAACCAGCCTATTTTCCCAATGGAAGGAAGGGCTGCTCGACGGTCCTGGGGTGGGTATGGCAGTGTCCTGAGGCCCTGTGCTCGCTGGGGTCCGGGAAACAAGCAGAGGAGGTAGCTGACTGTTCCAGGTAGAGCCCTGGCTTTGGACCTCCCCTCCTCAAAGTTCTTTCCTTTTCCTCTTTCTTTTTTTCTGTTCCTCCCCTAGCCCCAACCCCCGATTGTCTCCTATTCCTTTTGCATTTTTTAAGTATATTTTATTGATTATGCTATTACAGTTGCCCCATTTTTTTTCTTCCCCTTTATTCCCCCCCCCCACCCTGCACTCCCCACCCTGCACCCTTCTCCCACCCTTTTGGTATCTTTTAATTGAAAAAAATGTCCCACCCTAAGTTGCATCTCTAGACCCCACTAATATAAAGGCAAGTTGGTCTGAGGTTTCTCAGGCCCACCGAAGGCTGGCAAATAGCTGGCGGGCTCAGTGTGGCTGAGCACGTGTTGTTTCGGTTGCAGGTCCTCTGATGGTGATTGTTGAATATTGCAAATATGGGAATCTATCCAACTACCTCAAGAGCAAACGAGACTTATTCTTTCTCAACAAGGTAAGGAATTTAGGGGTTGGAGGTTAAGACAGCAATGACTTTCCATTTAGGCTGTAGCAGCATGAAGCAAGAGAAACCTATATTTTCCCATTAATGACTAAGTTTAAAATTCAATGTCTGTTTTTCCCTCCTTTCTAAAATATTCTTCCCATCCTAGCATATCACACTCTTTTGGTGGACAACAGAGAGAATATTTGGTCCCAGTGTATGCAGTAATAATTTGGGGTTAAAATGTACTAGCCATCTATCTAAATACCTAGAAAGTCACGTCAATGATTTTATCTCTCTCTTCTTCTCCTTCTTCCTCTCCCTCCCCAGATATACACAGGCAGACACAAACCACTTAGTCACTTGTTTTTAAAAAGATGATAGCAAGTGTAATTGTCTCAGTTTGTTATACTAGGGAAATTAAGGACTCAGTCAGCTGAGTGACTTCACAGTCTGCAGTAGACCAATGATGAGTCCTGAGAAAACATGTTCTTTCCTTCCTACTCCTCTTTGCCCGACTCCCCCACACCCTCGCACCCTGTCACCCCTACACACACCGAACCAGCCTTACCCACTAAAATAAAGCTACATAGTAAAAGAAACACATGGGTCCGAGTCCTAAAGGCAAACCAAGTTTAAAAGAGATGATTGAGTGGAGAAGAAAAGAGCTGAATAAAACTGCGCCAGTGTGCCCCACCCCACCAGTGTCTGTCCTTCCCTGGTCTGGAGGAGTTCAGGAAGCAGCGGTTCAGCACTATTAACTGATAGTCAGCAATGTAGGTGGTGAATCCTTGTAGTGTGGTGCTAAGCACCCGGACTCTAGAATCAGACTGCCTGTGTTTAAATGCTGTTTCTACCACGCACAAGATCTGGGACCTTGAGCCAGTTACTCCGTCTCTATAAGTTTCAGTTTCTCATTTATTAAATGGAAACAATGACAAAACCCAACTCATGGGATTGCTGAGAGAATTACATACAGTTAAGCACTCAGTGAATGTTAACTATCATCACCATCATTATTGACCCACTGAGATGGAAAGATTGGGTGAGTGCAACTTAATGCCACTGGTCTGTATGATTTGTATTATAGACTAAGTGGCTAACGTCCATGAACGGTGCCCATCCCTGGCACACGGGCGAGAGTTGTGATGTGGCATACAAATAAGAACTACTGGACAGCTGGCCCAGTCTCTCATCTCGTAAACTTTGATCCAGCCAAAGATTCAGGTGTTCTACTTGACTGGCAGCATATATGCAAAAACATATTTTCTCGACTTTTAAACCATGCCCTCTCATAATTAGAATTTTAAAGCTGAAAGGGATCTTTGTGATCAGCTAGTCCACACTCTTACATTATAGATGTGCCCAGAAGAGTCAAGTGATTGACTTAAGAACAGATACCTACCAAGCGATGAAGTCGGGGGGAGAAAGAACCCAGCTCTCTCGTCTCCCCTTCCCATGCCTTTCCTGTGCGTTACACTGGATAAGGAGGGGAAAACATAAGAAGACGTGGAAAGCGGTGCCCTGGGTTAAGAGCAGCGCAGACTCCCCTCAGTCCCTGAAATCCTGGCCTGGCTTCAGGAAGAACTAAGCCAGCAGAACACCCCAGGGATCAGGGCAGGATGGAACGCTGGGGTTCGTGCGTCCTTTGTTTTGAAGAGTGCGCTTCCTTCTCTGGCTATATTTAATGATTCACCACCCTGTTGGTGGAGCCTAGTGTTTTCGTGGAAAACACATGGCTGTATTTCATATTTGGAACCTAAAGGAATATAAAGAGAAGGTGAAAGAAAAACCAAAAGGCAAAACAAAAATGGGATATTTTATTTTCCAAATAAATCGCTGTATTCTGACAGAGTCCCAAAAGTTCAGTAAATCAACCTTTATTTAACAGAAATGGTGACCAATAAGCAAAGCTGAATACACCATTGATTGAGAGTCGGGAAGAGGGTGAGGGGGCTTGAGTTATGGGCTTGGAGACGTGCCGGCTGAGACTTCTGGGAAAGTGCGGAGGAGGGGCCCAGAGAGCGCTGTCACAGACCTGAGCCGTGAGTGGGCTTGTGAGCATTTTCCTCGCCCACACCCTTGCCAGCACCCTCCCTCTGCTGCCTTCTGTCCTGGAGGGGGTCTCATAAAAAATAAAATTCCAGTCCCCAGCTGAGTGGAATCAACTCTAACTGCCTCAGGGAGATGAGGGTGGGTCACCTGGCGTGGCAGTGGGTGTTCACTCCAGGCCTTCCTCCCCTCCTGCAGCACAGGAAGGTCTCTTTCCAGGGGCAGGAGCCTGATACCCTCAGTCACTGCTCCTCCTGAAGCTCCCCGCTCTGTGCTCTGCTTGCTCCCACTGCGCCCTCTAGTGGACGGATCACTCCTACTTTGCGACATTTCTAGGAAGAGCCGAGGAAGGACGGGAAGCCCGGTGAATCCTAGCACTGCCACAAGGCACTGGTGGGTCAGGGGACACCACGGGACCCCAGTCCCTCTAGGCGCCTATCTCAGTTTGGGCATCTAGCCGAATCGAGCTTAGGTACCTGGTCCCATCACGAGGCCACTGGGAGTGCTAGATCTCTGTTGTCGCAGTTGCTAGATGAATTACTAAATGTGGTAAAAACTCTTTTCTGGTCCCAAAGGAACACCCGGGGCAACAGCTTCTGTTCTATGAGTCAAAACATAATGGGATGATAGAGCTTTTCAGATGAGGAAAATGAAACCCAGAAAAGTAAGGTGATTTGCCCAAGATCACACTTTGAATGCAGAGCCAGATCACTCACCAGGGCTGGATGCTCAGTCCGGGATGAAAGGCCTGGTCCACCCCTGCTGGGGTCAAGCTGTTTCTTTGTTTTCATTGGAGGGGAAAAAAGTTCGTATTCCCCCCTTTCCTAAGGAAACCAGAGAAACTGATAGCTATAGCCCTCTCCTATTCCTCCTCACAGGGATTACAAAGTGAAGCCCAAAATTAACTGGGGGTCCCTTCCTATCATCCATATCATCTCTCACAAGATGGTGCATAGTACAGAAATGTGGTTAAGGGCACAGAGTACGGATGGATGAACCTCAGTTCAAGCTTCACCATTTACTAGCTGCTTATGACTTTGATTACTTGACTTTTCTGAACCTATTTTTTTCGTGTATAAGCAAGAACTATCTCACAGAATTGTTGGAAAGATTAAATGAGAACATGTGCCTAAAATTCTTAATATTCTGGCTCACACTGAGTAAGCTCTCAGTGAGTTCCAGCTGATATTAATACTCCTTTGTCCTCCCTAAGATACTGTCTAGAAGCCCAGTCAAGAGCAGCACAGACTCCGCAACCCCGGGAGCAGGCGGGTGCCCAGTCACCACAGGGCCCTTGCTGCTTGCTTACTCTCCTCTGTGTGGAAAGACCTTCTCCCAGCTCAGGCAGTGGCCATCATGACAGACTGTCTTCCCCATTTCAGTCTGGAGCTCACTTTCATCTGTGTCCTTCTTGTTCTGTGCAAAGGATGCAGCATTACACGTGGAGCCTAAAAAAGAAAAAATGGAGCCAGACCTGGAGCAAGGCAAGAAACACAGGCTAGATAGCGTCACCAGCAGCGAGAGCTTCGCGAGCTCTGGGTTTCAAGAAGATAAAAGTCTAAGTGATGTTGAGGAAGAGGAGGGTAGGTATTAATAATTCCTTCCTGTCCTACAGTCTGAGATATTTTTACAACATACTGTGAATCTCTGAAATTTTTTTCTTATTTATCACCCTAATAAACATCCGTGGGAGACTTGAAGGGTAATGTCCTGAGGAGATAAGATTTGAATTAAGATTATTTACAGAGTTACTAATTTAGACAGGGAACTCTGTGCAATTGTCTCCCTTCAAGCCTTTCTGTCTTAACCGACCCCTATGCTTTGGTGAAATGGGCCGGAGGCCTGGAAAAATCTCTGCTATTTGTACCAAAACTCAAATGCTCTTGAAAATGAACTCTGATCCGCTCGTTGCATTGTTTTATGTTTTACTAATATTGTTCCAATGAGCTGGGGTTTGACGGAATAGCAAGCACCATTACAGACTGATGGTTTTAATGCTTTCCAGATTCCGATGATTTCTACAAGCAGCCCATAACTATGGAAGACCTGATTTCTTACAGTTTCCAAGTGGCTAGAGGCATGGAGTTTTTGTCTTCGAGAAAGGTCAGCCTTGCTTTTCTCTGTTGTTCTTGCCAGGCCTGGACACGTGGACACTCACATGGATAAACATACATTTGCTGTAAATCCACTTCTCTCAGTATTTGTTTATGCTTATGTCCTTAAATGTGAAGTAAACATCATGGCAAATGACTGAGTTTGTCCTGATAGGAGTGAGGAATTTTGAGAACACCGAGTCTTAGATACCACGGGGTAGAACTTAACTCCAGGGAAAAATCTCACCGGACAACCTTGGCCTCCGTTCTCCACATTGCCCTCCAGCGTATCTGTAGCACTGGCCGGAGTGCCAGCGTACAGCACTTCCCAGGAGGGCCCTGTGAGTCTGACCAGCTCTGCGGCTGGATCACTATCTGATTTCCTCAGCTGAGGTTCAGAAGTTGGGGGAACGTCTTGCTCCCTGGAAGAATTCGGTTGCAGCTGCATTGACCAGGAAGCTGTGCTGCTAAACAGTGGCAAAGCAGGTTCAGACCTTGCCTTGACTTTGGGGTCTCCAGGGGCCTCTATTTGTAAAGAGGCCTTCCATGTTTATGGTAACTCCATGCGCACTAGGGGTTGCTTCCGTAATGTCACAGATCCTCAAAATAAGAAGAATAATGACACCGAGAAGCCACAGGAAATTAGTCAGTTAGATTGAGGAAATGCATTGATTATGCAACTGCTTTATTATAGTGCATTCATCGGGACCTGGCAGCACGAAACATTCTTTTATCTGAGAACAACGTGGTGAAGATTTGTGATTTTGGCCTTGCCCGGGATATTTATAAGAACCCTGATTATGTGAGAAAAGGAGATGTAAGTCAGTTTGATGTGCATTTGACTATTTTATACCCTATCATTTTTAAACCACAGACCAAAGTCCTTGGTGAATGTTTACACTTCCTCGACAGTGGTCCCTGAAAACCATCATGTGCTTTCTGGGGAGACAAGCAGTCCAGATGGGCTGTATGCCAGAGAGACCCCCGTCTCCCGTTCTGTTCTTCCTCACTCCTACTCAGTCCCTGTCCTCTGGGCAGTGCTGCCCGAGCTCGCTAACCTGGGAAGTGTTTAGCAGGGCCCTGGGCTCCTCCCCTTGAGTCCTGGGGGACTTGTTGGAACCACTGGAAAGAACAGCCTGGACTCTTCCCCTCAAGTAAACCTGGGTGATTGATTCAGCAGGTGCATACATCTCAGGAAAGGGCGGGGGAGGGTGGTGGTATTATCTCGCTGTTGAGGAAGCTCTGTGTGTCCCATCCCACCCTGCCTTCCCTGCCGAGCATCCCCCTGCTGGCTCACGCTGGCCTCTCTTCCCTGCTTGTTTGTGGACATTGTGTTATGTTTCACTTTTGGAAATGACCTCCTGTGTCCTCTCTCCTCCCGCCTGTACCCTGAGACTTGAAGCCTGTGTCTGGGCTCTGCTGGTTGCTCTACATAGCGCTTCTCAGACTTCGGTGAGCACACAGGTCACCCGAGGGGCTTATGAAACAACAGTTTTGCTGGGCCCCAACCCCAGAACTTCTCGTTAAGTCTTGGGTGGAATCTGAGAATCTGCCTTTCTAAAAACTTTCTAGATGCTGCTGACACAGCTTGTTCCAGGACTCTACTTTGAGAACCAATGCTCTACAGTCTCTTTTTATAAAAGAAAAAAAAATCAACGTACTTTCCTGGGGAGCCCTGATGTGCAGAGACAGCAGCTGCCTGCGTCTCCTTTAGCCTCTCCCTGACCCTCCGCGTGCATTTTTCTCTGTCTCTCCATTGTCCCGTACTTCCAGTCAACTCCCACGTATCTAAAGGGGCAAGGCCTAGCTCACTGAGATTCCTGCTACCTAGAAGAGAATGAAACTTTGTCTGCACACTTGAAAATCAGCCACGTGGTCTCCTGAATACTGCCTCCCGCCTTCTTCCTTCCCAGTGTCTTTGCCCACTACCCCATTCAATGACTTTTAAAGTTCTGTATTTTTACATAAGAATGCCTTTCAAAATCCTCCTTCCTAAGAAAAATTCCTGGAATTTATGGATTTTCAGGATGTCTTCTAATTCAGAGCACTGTTTTCCAGGTTGCTATGCAGTGCAAATTTGGGGGGAAAATGATTTTTACAGAGTCATAGACGTACAATCTATGAGTTAGGACATGCGACACATGGTGGGCTTACTGAACACGCATTATCTTCATAGGAATTGATTTAGCACATAGCTCTCTCTTTTGGTATAATGCTGCATGTTATAAGAGTTTTCTCTGTGTTTTCTCTGTGCTCACTGCTCTAGGAAATGATTTTTGGGTCAAGTGTTATCTGGGAGGTGACCCTGGGGGCACTTGGGTTGAATGTGCTGTGTTTGCGTGTTCTTCTGCTCAAGGCCCCCTTGCCCTTTTCCAGACTCGACTCCCTCTGAAGTGGATGGCTCCTGAGTCCATCTTTGACAAAATCTACAGCACCAAGAGTGATGTGTGGTCTTATGGAGTGCTGCTGTGGGAAATCTTCTCCTTAGGTAAATTTGGGGGAAGGAAAAGATCAAGTAGACCCGAACCAAATGTCTGCAGAGTGTCCTCTGGATAGATAGAACCTTTAGGTCAGCATCTGAAAGAACTGAATTCCCTCAGAGGCATGGGCCCACGCAGAATCTCCGATGCGGAATGGTGCGTGCGTGTGTCTCCCGTATAGTAACGCTGCTTTACACGAACACAAAGTCAGACAATATGAAATCTGAAGTCAGGCTTACATTCAGCCAGCCTGGCTACTCCTTTTTCTGTCCGTTGCCTGCTTCTCCTAACTCCTCAAACACCCCAATCCTAAGGCCCTTCCCTCCCTGCTCTCTCATCATGCATCTTCTCAGAATTTTCTAGAAAAGGCCCCAACAAGCACAGGTCCCACAGTGTCAGGAACAGGAGGCCTTTCTAGCGCCTCCTGCACATTAACTCAGCTGGTCCTGGACACTGGTTTGTGTGGGTTGAAAACACAGGAATACTGCTCGTGTTTATTCTGCTTCCAGCAACATCCACTGTGGGAGGCTGGAAACTGTGTGCAAGGCCCCAAGCACAGAGCCACATCTGCCTGCAGACACACACTGCTGCTCTGAAGCCTCCCAAATGTGGGGTCTAGCCAAGAGTCTTTTGGACTTTGCCAAAAATTTGCTTTTCAGAGCAAATAAAAATCACCCAGTAACATCCCTGGTTTCCTGTAATGTGTGAAAATCATTCCCCTGCTTTCGATGACAGGCACCTGTTGCTTCCAGTCTTTGAAAGCAGCTTGGCGGCCACGGTGGCCCAAAGTGACACAGTGCCAGCACTGCACGCCTCCCAGCTGCTTCCTACCAGCAGTAATCACTAGAAAGCACAGACAAACAAATGCTGAGGCGGACGAGGTTCGAGTTCTGACACAGAGCAGACCAGGAGGCCCGGTTCGCCACTACCTCTAGCCCAGACTATCCCTAAAAGGAAAGGTTACACAGGCATCCTGAACAGTAAAACTAGCAAAAAGCAAAGTCTGGGCCCCTCTGGGACCCTCTGGTCCACAGACTCCTGTCCACAGGCAACGCCTACATTCAGCCTACGCCTGGAGCTCAAGACCCCCCTTTCCCTCAGGGCTATCATAGCAGGTAGGCTCCCTAGATCCCAAGTTTACAAGAAAGTAGCGAATAAAAGTCATTCTCACTGAGGTGTGAGTAATCCACAAGTGACCTATTCAAGTCCCTTGGTCTTTTAAAAATAAGGTCATTAACCCAGGGAATGAGTCTCTCAGATGGGATTTTTTTAGATTTCCTTATGGGGCGAGGGAAGACACCCTTTAGATGATGCCCTCTCTCCTGACCAGACAGACAGGAGTAGCCACAGGGATGACCCGGGGGCATCAGGCACCCGGCGCCATGGGGCCAACCAAGCACAGGTGTGTCGCTAATGAGGGTTTGCTGAGCTTCAGTATGAATTGTGTTGTATGTGGAGACCCACTGCAGCCATTGGGGATTTATTACTAAAGCATCGCTTTAAAGGGAGGAAACAGACACCTTTTGTACCCTGAAGCCATAACGCGCCCTGTGCTTTCTCCACTGTCTCGTGTAGGTGGGTCTCCGTACCCGGGAGTGCAGATGGACGAGGACTTCTGCAGTCGCCTGAAGGAGGGCATGAGGATGAGGGCCCCTGAACACGCCACTCCTGAAATGTGAGCCCGTGGTCTCCTCCATTCCCACCCTGACAGCGCTTGTCCCCCAGGACACCTCGGAAAGGGGGTGTTCTGCTGAGTTTTAGCCTCGATCAGGTCCAGCTGTGCGAGCGGTGTTTTCCAGAAGTGAGGCACATTGTCCTCGCTCCATCCTTACCTGTTTCTTCTCCTGATCACTGGCATGACTTTTCAAGACCTCTGGCTGGGAACCGAAGTCAGAGACTCAGTGCCAGTCTGGATCCAGGCAAAACTAACAGACCACTCAGGAACTGAATGTTAAGACCTTGTCCTGGTGCACAAAGTGGAAGCCACAGGGATGAAGGGCTAGAAGCCACGGAGACCAGTCCTCTCTCCACACTAAAGACCAGTGAGGGGGTTTGGTTTGGAATGTAGTGGAAGAGGTATAGGAGAGGAAGAGAGGAATTTCCCCATGGAATTAGTAATTATGTTCCCCAGAGGATCCTTGTGCAATAAGACTGCTTTAGACTCAGTTTAGGAATCGGCTGGGCAGCCGTCTGGAGCTGCTTCTTATGGTGGCTTCCTGCCGTGCAGCCCTGTGACTCCAGGAAGATGCTGGGCTCTGTGTGAAGGTTTCTCCATTGTTCAGTGCTTGCTTGCCTCTCTGGGACGCTCTTTTTTTCCTGAAGCTTTGTGGATGTTTTGCACTTTGAGTCCTGAGCAGGAATGTGATGACATTTGCAGTTTTGTTGAGCTGCTGACAAGGACTTGGGCCTGCCCCCGGGCGGCACCACCTTTCCTGAACTGACTGGCGGCTCTCCTCACCCCAACCGCACAGCAGGTCCTGTCAGAAGCCCTGGGATGGCCTTTGAGGAGGAGTCAGAGAACGAAGGAAGTGTGGGCTTGGCCAAAGTGCAAGGTCGAGGTCTCTTTCCTTCATGTCTGGAGACAAGGCTAGGTCAGATGCAGGATGAGGACAGGGGACTCAGGCCCGTGAAGGCCAGGTGAAGGGAGCAGCCTCAGTGCAGAGAGGGAAGAGGGGACAGAGAAAACTTGTTCTTGTCAGTCTTACACAATGGTGTCCTCATCAGGAATATGCAGGGAGCTTGAGGCAATGCCCCTTTCGTAGAAAAAGAGAGAGTAACCCTTGGGCAGCATTGGAGTTGTAGTGTTGGTAGTGTTGAAGGCATCGAGAGAATTTTTTTAAGGATTTTTTATTTATTTTTAGAGGGGAAGGGAGGGAGAAAGAGGGAGAGAAACATCAATGTGTGGTTGCCTCTTGTGTGTCCACCCCCTCCTGGGGACCTGGCCCGCAACCCAGGCATGTGTCCTGACTGGGAGTCGAACCGGCGACCCCTTGCTTCTCAGGCTGGCACTCAGTCCACTGAGCCACAGCAGCCAGGGCACATTGAGAGTTTTTAATTACCTGCTTTGTTTTACTTGGTGGAGAGAGGCAAACACTAGGAGATCTGGTTTAAAATGAAATTACTTCACATTTTTGGTTTTCTAAGTGTTTTCCTCCATACTGTCTCATGTAAGTTCCCAGCAACCTTGAGGAGCAGGCAGGCAGATATATAATATGACTTTGATAAGTGATAAAACTAAGCCTCTGAGAAGTAAGGTGATTTGTCTGCCTAATCAGCAAAGTAGTAGAGGAGACAAATTTAAAAGCCAGTCCCTTGGGCTGTTCTCCCTAGATCCCAGGACTGTTAAATTAGGGATACACCCAACATGCCACAGAAGAAATGTTTTTCTAATATGTCCACTCATGCTCTGAATTAAGTAGTTCCTTCCAATTTTCACATAATGTGGAAATCACAAGTGAGTTCTTTATTACTAACAGTAATAGTAATAATTGTAGTCATTATTGAACAATGCTTAATACTTATTTAGTGCTTATAAAGTGTCAGGCACTGTTTTTAGCACTTTTAAGATATGTTAATTTTCCCAATGCTCATAACAATCCTGTAAAGTAGGTACTATTATTATCTCCATTTTATAGATGACAAGACCAAAGCGTAGAACATCTAAGCGATTTGCCACATCGCTAGTAAGTTAAGCAAACCCAGTCTGAGTGCAAAGTCCACAAAACTGTGCTGTATACCTGCAGGGTAAATTTCCAGTTCTTACCCAGCTCCTGGCCCAGAATAACTGCGGAGCTACAGAGTCATATCGACTTTGCACTAAAAGCTCCCCTGGACTTCACCAAACCTTCGAGTCTTCACATAAACCTCTCCCACGTAGCCTTGGTACCCGACACAACCCTTACAGTTGTTGCTTAGTTCTAGGGGTTTATTTCAGAAATGATAGAAAGTGAGAAGCAGTTTTTTGAAATGTTGGTTCAGAAGGTTGGAATTCAAACCTTGAGCCATTCTCAAGCATTTGGAAGCTGCTGGGGTGAGGACGAAGTACAGCTCTCAGAACGGGGACCGTGACCTGCAGTTGGCCTGAAGCGGCGTGCACTTGGTAGCTTGGGTGAGAGCTCCCACGGGAAGCTCTTCCCATAGGTTCCTCGCCCCCGGCTTGTTGCGAGGACTGTCGGGTTGGGTGCAACTGGTGTCCTTTTACTGTATTAAACTTGTTCACTCAGTGATGTCAAACTGTTTAATGCTCAGTTGTAGGTTTTCTGCCCAGAGCCTGTTTAATCAGATGTCTTTCAATATGGGAATAAGTGGTTAATGTTTTTTTTTCCTTTTCCTTCGATGTTTGCTAAGATAATTTGCATTGAATTTTAGGCAGGGGAAATGGAAACTGGAAATCAGAAACCAAGAATCAAAATACAGAATAGCAATAGCGGTAGGTGGTCTGTCTTGCTAGTTTCAGCACTGAGAACCGGAAGAACCCGGCTCACAGTCCTGTCCTCCCAGCAGCTTGCTCGGGGTG
This sequence comes from Micronycteris hirsuta, assembly GCA_004026765.1. NCBI lineage: Eukaryota > Metazoa > Chordata > Mammalia > Chiroptera > Phyllostomidae > Micronycteris > Micronycteris hirsuta. The sequence goes on from PVJI01000580.1 coordinate 139,358, forward strand.
AAATGGTGCTGGCTGGAGATAAGTTGGGGCCTCTTACCGGTACTCCTGCCTCAGGGCGCCTTTTTGTTTTTCCAGCTCAAGCCTTTCTTGCTTTGGCTTCCTTTTATAGGTCATCTACTTCTGTGTGTCACGTTCTTCCCGCGGCCTCCGAGAATCTGTTTACTGCTACAGATAAGGAGCCTTGGACGGTTAGGCTTGAACGTGGTCAGGTGGGAGCAGGCCGGCCTTGGCCACAGCCCATGCCCTTGGGGTGAGGCATCTGACTTAGTTCTCTAGTGACCACCTGCCTCTGTGGGAAATACATTTTTGCACCTATCTTAACATTAGTAAAACGTGTAAGCTTACCTTAAAATGAGATTCACATAGGATTGTGCCGACTGTTTGTCTCATGCTAGTTCAGACCTTTGGTCACAGCAGGCTGGCCCAGGTGGCTTGAATGAGTGCCTTAAGCCTTCACTCTGAGGCACTGATGGTCAGGGACTGTTAGGGACCTTAGGCTCTGCAGCCCTGGCCTGTGTCTCCCAGAGAACAAGGACAATGGCCCAGGGTTCGAGTTCCCACCCTCATTCCCAGTCTCCTCTGTCTGTAACTGAGTCCCAGTGCGGCGGTCTCAATGCTGGCCCACACATCACACTCACTAAAGGCCCCTCGCAGCTCTCGGCACTGGTTGGCCCACTCCACACCCCTTGGGAGTTAGGCAGAATAGGTACAGGGAAACACAGGGGTGGGAGGGAACTAGAATCACCTTCTGAGAAGAGTAGGAGAATCTGTAATTCAGACAAGTGATCTTCACGAACTTCTGTTCCCATCAGAAGCTTCAGACATCTGCTTGCTGGGTACTAGTCAGAAAGCAGAACCTCGGTACCAAACTGTGAGGATAGCTTGCTTTTAAAGACCAGTGCCTGGGGAGGATGTCTGAAGGCCACATAGTGCACCACTCCCCAGGGCACCTAGAAGTTTGCCCCTGTGTTATTTCAGAACCTTGGGACACACCACCTGGACCACACTGTTTTGCCCTCAGAATTGTTTTACTGAATGGTATTTTTTTGCTATGAAGGCTTTGGACAACACTAAAAGGCAACAAACGTACGAGACACTCCCACAAAGTCATTATTCCCTAGATAGTAATGATGTTGACAGGCATCTAGGAGGGCCTCCTTTCAGATTTCAGTTCTGGAAATGTCCATCCTTCTTCCAAGTTAACTAATTTGTTTCGAGCTTCTGGCTCGTGTGTGTCAAGTAATCGATCGTGCCTTCTTTTTGCCAGCTGCCTGGGACTCATGATATAAACTTTGCATATTAACTTTGTAGTTCCACCCTTTTAAACTCTGTTTTACCTTCCTCCTAGTACTCTCTTTCTCTCTCTTTTTAATCTTCCTACACTCTTACTGCCTTTACCAGCCACTTCATATGCTTTGAAACCTAATAGGGGTATCCTTAGGAGACAACTTGAAAGCATGCAGCAGGGAAGCAGCAGAGGTCAGAGGGCACTGGTTTCCTCAGGTGCCCTCCCCTCCCTGAGGACGGTCTGACCTCCTTCAGCTTGTGTACCAGGCCCTGAGCTGAGAAAGGAGCATGGCCATAAGGTCCCCACCTAGTTCCAAATTCTGAGCCTGTTCAGATTTTGTAAAATAATACAATAAAAATAAATATATATTTTATTGATTTTGTTATTACATTTGTCCCAATTTTTCCCCTTTTACTCCCTTCCAACCAGTACCCCCCATTCCCTCTGGCAGTCTCCCCCTCTCAGTTTGTGTCCATGGGTCATGCATGTAAGTTCTTTGGCTTTTCTATTTCCTATAGTGTTCTTAACACCTCCGGTCTATTCTGTACCTAACAATTTTACTTCTTAATCCCTGTATCTTTTCCCCCATTCTTCCCCTTCCCCCTCTCAACTAATAACCCTCCAAATGATCTCCATATCTATGATTCTGTTTGTGTTCTACTTGTTTGCTTAGTTGGTTTTTTTAGATTCAGTTGTTGATAGTTGTAAATTTATTGCCATTTTAAATGTTCATCGCTTTGATCTTCTTTTTCTTAAATAAGTCCCTTTAACATTTCATATAATAAGGGCTTGGTGATGATGAACCCCTTTAGCTTTACCTTGTTTGGGAAGCACTTTATCTGCCCTTTGATTCTAAATGATAGCTTTGCTGGATAGAGTGATCTAGGTTTTCATCACTTTGAATACTTCTTGTCAGTCCCTTCTTGCCTGCAAAGTTTCTTTTGAGAAATTAGCTGACAGTCTTATGGGAACTCCTTTGTAGGTAACTATCTGCTTTTTTTTTTTTTTTTCTGCTTTTAAGATTCTCTCTTCATCTTTAACTTTTGGCATTTTAATTGTGATGTGTTTTGGTGTGTCCTCTTTGGGTCCATCTTGTTTGGGATTATCTGTACTTCCTGGACCTGTATGTCTATTTCCTTCACTAAATTAGAGAAGTTTTCTTTTAATACTTTTTCAAAGAAGTTTTCAATTTCTTACTCTTTCTCTTCTCCTTCCGGCATCCCTATGATTTGAATGTTGGTATCTTTGAAGTTGTCCTAGAAGCTCCTTAACTTATCCTTATTTTTTTGGATACTTTTTTCTTCTTGCTGTTCTAATTGAATATTTTTTTCCCTTATGTTCCAAATCATTGATTTGATTCTTGGCTTCATCCACTCCACTGTTGGTTCCCTGTAAATTTTTCTTTATTTCACTTAGTGTAACTTTCATTTCTGCCTGGGTCTTTTTTATGCTGTTGAAGTACCCAGTGAATTCTTTGAGCATCCTAATAACCAGTGTTTTGATCTCTGCATTTGATAGGTCGCTTACCTCCATTTTGTTTTGTTCTTTTTCTGGAGTGTTGTTCTGTTCTTTCATTTGGGCCCTATTTGTTTGTCTCCTCATTTTGGCAGCCTCCTTGTATTTTGTTCCCATGTATTAGGTTGAGCTGCTTTGACTCCCTGTCTTAGTTGCATGGCCTATTGTACAAAAGCGCACCAGTAAGTTGGATGGGGTGGAGCCTTAGGTAATCGCCAGGGCAGAGCAACCTATTATAACCAGGTTGATGGAGTCTCTCATATGGTGTCACACTCTGTGGCTCTGTGTGGCAGAGGGCTCAGACAGAGGACAATGCGGCTGCCTGACCTCTAGAGTTTTGTCTGAGAGGAAGCTGTCCCCTAGCACTCGCCCTGATGTCAGACACATCGATTTCTCCCCGTATGCCATTGGTGTCCCTCCAGCTGCTGCGCTGGTGCTGAAGCCCAGAGGGAGTGAGCCTGCGTAAGTCCTAAGTCCATTGCAGGCCCTTTAAGAGGAGACTCCTGGGAATCCTGTAGTTTCTTCTTCCACCCCACCCCCACTGGTTTTTACAGCCAGAAATTATGAGGACTTATATTCCTGGCACTGAAACTCTGGGCTGGGTGGTCTGGTGTGGGGCTGGGATCCCTCGCTCTTGAGGTATCCCTCCTGATTTTTATCTACCACATGGGGGAGTGGGGCCACCCATTCTGCATCTCCCCATCTTCGTGCCACTCAATGCGTCTCCACGCCTCCACCTCTCCGCTCCTCCTACCCATCTGGATGAAAGTGATTTCTTTAATTCCTTGATTGTCAGACTTCCACACAGCTTGATTTTCTGATAATTCTGGGTGATATTTGTTTTGTAGTCTAGTTGTAATCTTTGCTGTGGTTGTTCAAGAAGGCAAGACATGTTTACCTTTGCCTCCTTCTTGACCGGAAGTCTCCCCATTCAGATTTTGATCCTACTCAGTCAGAGTCCTCTCTAGTCCAGATATCTTCTGAGAGAAGAGATTACTTACAATAAGCATCTGTTGAGCAGAGCAAAGAGCCCAAAGAGAATAAATCCTTAAGCCAGTGTGTGTGTAGACTGCTGGGGTGTGTTTTGCCTAGAGGGGCAGGTAGAGATCTAAACTCCCTGCAGACACAACTGAGAGAGGGGCCCAATACCTTCACTTCTTAGATGTCAGAGGAGATAATCACAGAGCAACCTGCTGACATTGAAATCTTGGTACAAGATTCAGCTTCTGTAATATTAAGACAAACATTTTCATGTCCAGAAGCCTAGCTTGTACTTTTTGCCTTAAGTGGTAGGAAGCCAGTTTGTAATGGCAGCTTTGAAATGCCGGGGGTGGAAATCAGCCACATGCAAGAACCTTGCACACGGCCCAGGGAAATGCTCACACTCAAGGTGGTGTGAGTCCTGTACACAGGGCCTTTCCCATCAGTCTCCACAGCTGAGCTCAACGGTGGAACTGTGAGGACTTGGAAATGCCACATGTCAACCTCTGTTGCAGCCCAAGAATGCATTGAGTGCTGCAAACTGCGCACCCGCTGATATCTGTGTCTATGTTAACTTTTTACTTTTAAGGACATTGCCTTTTGGCAGTGAGGGGAGAAGTGCTACACTTCAGATCTAACGGCAAGTGAACAGTGGTTTTTCCTTTCCAAATAACTCGAGGTCAGGGCTGGGCTCTGGAGGGAGGTTCATTAGTCTGCCTGTGTAGACATATCTTCCACTACCAGCCCAAACAGCCACTTACGTGTTGGTGCTGCATGCTCAAATCTACAAATACAGGCAGATATCATGCAAAAAGCAAAATCCTTCTATGCGTGACAATACCCATCACTTCGCTGACATGACGTGGAGGGTGATCTATGTGATGACCCTGCTCTCCAGCCGTTTCTGCTGTGCTCCCACCGACAGCTATCAGATCATGCTGGACTGCTGGCACAGAGACCCCAGAGAAAGGCCGAGGTTTGCAGAACTCGTGGAAAAACTCGGCGATCTGCTTCAAGCAAATGTACAGCAGGTAAAGCCAAACTTGCCTAGAATACCAGCAGCCAGGTGCCTTTGAGTGTAAGCAAAGGGGGTGTTTTAATAGCTGAGATCAGCAGTTAAAAAAAGTGGATATGTGTGCATGCACACGGGCACACAGTTATCTTTCATAGAATTATCTTTCCAAACCCAACTAAGATTGTGAAAATGCCATAGTTGAAGCTGCTGCAATGATGCTGGTTCACAGAAACAAGTTGTGGAAATTTCTGCACTTAGAGCTTGATCTTTGGTATTTTAGGATGGCAAAGACTATATCCCACTAAATGCCATACTCACAGGAAATAGTGGGTTCACATACTCAACTCCTGCCTTCCCTGAGGACTTCTTCAAGGAAGATATTTCGGCTCCAAGGCTTAATTCAGGAAGTTCTGATAATGTCAGGTAAGATCCCCCCCCCAACCAAGTTTATAATATTTTCAAACACATACAAAAAAAATTGTACCTCCTAAATTTAACCGTAGTTAACAGCCCTATCTTGTCTATGTTTATAGCAATATATTTATACACAGTATCTGTGTGTGTATTTTTCTTTTGGCTGAAGCATTTGAAAGAAGACATAAGCCCTTGTAACACTTTGCCCCTCACTACTTTGGTACATAAAGGTGTGTCTTGTAAGAAGGACATTCTTCTGTGTAACCACACCAAAATTATCACACCAAAGAAATAGGTAATTCTTTAATATTGTTAGATATTCATATTTCCCCAAATGTCTTTTATACCTTATTTTCTTCAGTTCCTTTAGTCTCTTATTCTGGAAAAATTCCTCTATCTTTTTTTCAATGACATTGACTTTGTTCATGTGTATCACATGTGCTTAGCACTAAGTTACACATGTCACACGTGTCACTAATCATTATACATGTTATTGCACATCAGCACTAATGATTGCACATGTGTGATACTCCATACTAATGGCTATATGTATATCGTGCACATTCCGTATACTAATGGTCACACAGACACACGCTGCGTGTGGATGGGCACTGGGCTAGGCTTTTTGCATAGAGCACCTCCTTTAATGCTCAAAATAATCCTATGGAGGAAATATTCTTATTCATGTCATACAGCTGGGGACATGAAGGCTCCGGAGAATAACTTGCCAAAAGTGTATGCCTAGAACGGGGCAGAAGAGTTTCTAACCCAGGTGTTCTGACATCCCCTCCCTGTTCCCATGTGATCGGGACGCTTTTTAGGACTTCGACTATCCTGTGGGCCTTCTAGCACCTTTATCTGCAGTCGACTAGACCCCAGGACTCTGCCCTCAGTTCAGCCAAACTTGGCAGGGGACCAGGGAAGGCACTGTCACGAAGAGCTGCACAGTCTGGAAAGACTGACAGCCTAGAAGCCCAGAGGCCAGCCCAGATTTGTGACAATGTGTAATAGGTCAGTGGCCCTGCTCATCACAACCAGCCCAAGAAGCTGAGACAGATGGGTCATCTATTTCTTTTTAAGATGAGAAAACTAGCTGGATTAAATAAATTTGCAGGGTCTGATTGAGTCAGAGATAGGGGAGGGGAGTGTCGAAGTTATTTGGGCCCGTCCAGTATGTTGCTTAGGCTTAGGCCCAATAGAGAGCTTGCCTAAGAAACTGGGCCTTTCAGATGGTTACAGGGTATCAGGCTGAAAATTTGTCTTATGAGCAGCCATATGGTGGATAGCTGACCGTCCTCCCTAACGGATCACCACCAAACGCCAGGAGGTGGTTATGGGCAAATCACACAAATATTACCCATTTCTGCCAATCTGTAACACAGAACAGAATATACAAGACTAGTCCAGTACCCATTGTGCCATTAAATCAGCTGTTTGACCTTAACAGTTCATTTCATTTATTCCCTCATGTTCTTTTAGAAGTAGACAGCTACGTGATAAAGTCACATCACTTCTCTGGGCATTATTTCCTCTCCTTTGTATCGTGAGGTGTTTAGACTAATGACTCAGGTCTTTTCTAGGCCTCCCATTTTCTGATTCCACCAGGGGAAATTCCACCTGCCCACTACTGGGGGGAACTTCAGTCTCAGGAGTAAGGTGATTCCTTCTGGTGCTTTGGTTCATCTTTGCTGGGATGTGGTGCCCATGGTCTCCTGACTAATCAAAGCTGGATGCATTTTCCTGTCTTGATTGTTCTTTCTGCTTCGTCATTAGATATGTAAATGCTTTCAATTTCATAAGCTTGGAAAGAATCAAAACATTTGAAGAACTTTCACCAAAAGTCATCTCCATGCTTGATGTAAGTAATGGAATTAGCCTACTCAATGCACCCTGGAAAACCTTTTGCCAGACTCCACCCAAACAGAAACTCTAGTAGTTTGGTGGCTCTCAGTCCATGTGGGCCAGTAATGAATGCTGGCTGAAATGGCAGTTTCAGGGAGATTGACAACAACACAGTTATACAGAGCTCATTTGAAAGCAGGTAATTCCATGGTTTGAAGATGACCCAGAATTCACTCCAGGATCCAAGCCTTTGCCTCGTCATAATTTAGTCCCTTAGGAAACTTCATTGTGTGTTTGTAAGCTTCTTGGCTACTAGTGATGGAGCCCTACTTTCAGAGGAACAGAGGCCTGGTGAGTGGCCGGGCCTTTCTGATGTGAGAGACAGGGCCTTATGAGAACTTTCTCATAAGAATAACCTGAGACTCTGGAAGAAGTCTGTCTGGGCCTATGCTCCTTCTCACTTAGTTTCCAGAGGCTGAATAGTCATGTTGCCAGCCAGACACTGGGAGGAGCAATGCATGTCCTTTGGCTCACAGGAGGGTTCAACAGCTTGTCTCTTTAAAGCTCTCAGGCCTGGGGTTGAGGAGATGCGGGAGGAGAGGGAGTGCTGGGCAAGCATGTGCCTGCGGCATCACAGAGCCTCACCCTCACAGTGCGATCTCCAGGAGCTCACTGCTGCCCCTGAGTGGGCTACAGCTGCTGGCTCTCAGGACCAGCCACACTCACCGAGTTCACCTCTGCACTGTCACGGGATCCCCAGGGGACTCACGTGCACATTAAAGTTTGAGAAGTGCTGGGGATGGCCGTGTCCCACAGAGGGCCTAGAAAACCAGCTATAGTGGGCAGGAAATGACCACAGTGTGGCCTTGAGACAGAGCACAGCCACCATGAAACAAACAAACACAGGGGAGGGAGGTGCAGATGGCTGGGGTGGGGGGAAGTGGTGGGGGCAAAATGGAGGCAACTGTACTTGAACAACAATAAACAAACAAAAAACCCAGCAAAACTGCTTCAAACACAGCAAGAGGAAAAGATTATTTAAACATTTAAAAAACATTATAAATAAGCCCAGAATACAAAGGTAAAGTAGCTGGAAATCTTGTTTTGCTGCTTAGTACATAGGTTTTCGGTCCAGGGAAATGATACTGAGCAAACACGGAGGATTTCTCTCAGTGTTACCCACCCTACCCGCACCCAGTGGGACTACAGCAGCTTCTGTGCTGGCTGAGGCCCGTTTACCGACAATTAACAACATGAGCACAGCCCAGCAACAGGTACGAAGGGTGGCAGGAAAAAGTACTTACTGGAAATGGTGTATTAACAGAGTAATGAGACTGCATAAACTTGATGCTAAAGATGAACCAACAAGAAAATAGAATTGTTGGAAACCATGGCCAAGAAGGGCCTGAAAATTCCACAGAATCTTCAAGAAAAAAAAAAATAAGCCATGTCTTTATAATAAGCCATGTCTTTCTCAGAATTTCTGCATATCATGGCCACCAAATAACAGCATTCTTATAGCCAATATTCACCTGCCAGAATCCGTTTTAATACGAGTCTGTCCAAAAAGTATCCAGCCGTGCACTGTGAAAAAGAGAGACACTTATTGAAGAATATACAAGACACATTGTACACAGGACGATGACACCTCAGTCCCCTTCAAAGTCGGCACCTTGGGACCTCACACAGTTCTCCCAATTACTGTCAGCTGCCCTGGCATATTTTCCTGAATCTCATCAACAGTCTGAAATCTCCTCCCTTTCAAAGGTCATTTTAATTTTGGGAAAAGCCAGAAGTCACAGGGCACCAAATCTGGGTTGTAGGGGGGTGACTTGATGTTTTGCCAAAAAACTCTGCACAGGGTGTGATGCATGAGTGAGCGTGTTGTCATGATGAAGCTGCCAATCACCAGTTGCCCATGGCTGTGGCCTTCCGAATCACCCAAATAGTTTCCATGGAGGAATGTTCAAGCTTAATGCAAAATTTCATGGAGACTCATGGTTCTACTTGCTCGGTCATTTTGAATGTGATGGCCACACAGTACACATGCTCACTCAACAGCGTCCACCACCCCCACTGACTGCTACACTGAAGCTGTCATTGTTCACACGTGTGCATTCCAGTCCACTCTCCTTGGCTGCTGGGTAACATCAATGTCACACAAGTCATTCATTGTATTAACAAGGGCTGGACTTTTTCCATACAGATCTTGTATATTTATAAGATAATTTGCATGAAAGTTTCCTATGAAAAATGCTCTTCTGTTACCTGCAGTTTCCCCTTTTGTTTTCATTTATTTTCTCCACCATTAGGAAGAAGGGCCTTAAAGCATTTCTTGCAACTGACAAAGTTTAGACTTACCCATATGGAGACAATGCTTTGTTTGAATGGGCAGGGATTGTGGAAGGTGAAAACACAGCCTGGAATAACTTTAGATGTGCATCCTCCTATCCCCTCCCCCCACCCCAGGTCTGGTGTGGGTCCTCTGGGTCAAGCAAGAAGTATATAACCTCTGTCTTTCTTCCCACCAGGATTACCAGGTGGGTGGTAGCACTCTGCTGGCCTCCCCTTTGCTGAAGCGCTTCACCTGGACTGAGAGCAAACCCAAGGCCTCGCTGAAGACTGAGTAAGGACGCTGGGTGTCTTTCCTATGATCAGTTGATGGGGGGATGAAGAAAGATGCTGGGAAAATGGTTTAATGGGGATATTTGAGAGCCACTTGTCCTCCTGAACCATAGCGTTCAGGCACTACAGAAAAGTATGTTTTTTCCCTCAGAGGGGCAAGAAGGAGGACAAAAAATCAGACATATGAGCACTAAGTCTGGAAAGAAAAAGTGTGGTTTAAGAAGAGAAAATATGCAGAAATTTCCAGCAAAGGCAGGCAGTCCAAATACAAAACGCAGTGCCTCAGGAGAAAGGAGCCCGATCTGCCCAACTGCAAACAGAGCAAACATCAGACATGCTGTGAGCAGGGAGAGAATTCGCACCCATTGCTATACCCAGGGCCAGCGGCATTTGTATAAGAAGGGCCACGGTGCTGTTTCCCACTCCTAGAACAGGCCATCCTGAGAATCCAACCCTTCGGAGGAGGGCTTGCTTCCTGTTTGATCCTGGCATTCCTGCTCACACACTGGGGCCCGCAACAACTACTCTCAGAGTTACTTCAGCCCTTGCTCTGTACTCCACAGGCCCCGGGTCACTTCAGCTTCTCTGTGCTAGTCTCTGCCTGGGAAGAGAGCTGGGCAGGGAAAGGCTGGGCTTGTCAGGCACTCCATCCTTTCCTGGTTCCAGTGCCTGCGCATCTCGCCCACAGGCAGAACCTGCTCCTCTTTCGTCAAAGTCAGGGGGCAGCGGACTCTATCTCAAGGGCCAGGGGGTAAACAAAGACTCCGCTCTGCCACCCTGCCACTGGCAGTGTAAAAGCAGCCCCGACAATACGTAAGCAAGAAGGTGTGGCTATATTCCAATAAACTTCAAAAACAGGCAGGCGGCCGTGGCCAGTGAGCGCATGAAAAGATGCTTAGCATCAGTACTCATCAGGAACATGCAACTCAAATCCACGATGAGATAGCACTTCACACCACTAGGATGGCTAAAAAGTCTCTTGGAGAGGATGTGGAGGAACTGGAGCCCCTGGGCAGTGCTGGCAGGAGTGTGAAATGGTGCAGCCGCTGCGGAAAGCAGTCAAGCATTTCCTCAGAATGTTCAGTAGGGTCACTCTGTGAGCCGGCCGTGCCGTTCCCCCACCCAACGGAAATGAAAGCTGTGTCCGCCACAGACTGGTACACGAGTGCTCAGAGCAGCATTTTCATGACAACCAAAAGCAGAAACAACCCAGGGGTCCAACAATTGATGAATGAATAAATAAAATGCAGCATATCCATACAACAGAATATTATTTGACAATAAAAAGTATGAAGTACTGTGGGGGTTGCTGGATGGAGGGGGGACAAAGGGAGAAAAATTGGGACAACTGTAATAGCACAAACAATATCGATACATGCTACAACATGGATGAATCCTGAAAATGTTGTTAAGGAAAAGAAGCCCATCATAGAATACCATCTATCGAGTGAGTCCATTCATATGAAATGCCCAGGAAAGGCAACTCTGTAAAGATGGGAAGCAGCTCAGGGGTTGTCTGGGCTGCAGGGGGCGTGCCATGGCACACCTATGCGTCGGTATGGGTTTAAGGGGATGACGAAAATCTTCTAAAATTGAGTGTCCTTATGGTTGCACCACCTGTGAATATATTAAAAACCATTGTACACTTTACATAGGTGAATTATATAGTGTGTCCATCACATCTCAACAAAGCTGTCATTTAAAACAAAAGCAAAAGCAAACAGGTGGCCAGCCCACAAACAAACAGGTGTGTTTGCTGGTTCTGATCTAAATCAAAGGAGAGCGACTAATGCCTGCAGGTGACACAGTTAGCAGAGTTCACCAACCACGACAACTTTGTCGGAGAGGAACACGTCCAGGCAAATGTCTGCGCATGTTTGCTTTTCCCGTGAGCACAGCAGTGGGCCCAGAGTCGAGTGCCCTCAGCGTACTCAGATGACAGCAAATTGGGGGGCACCGACGAGGAGTGGGGGGACGTGTAGGGCACCACAGTCTGCTGTTTCCTACTTTGGAACACTGCAGCAAATGGGCGACCACATTTATCTAGATCTTTGTAAAGGAAGGAACACCATTAACTGCATCCTCTACTCTAAGACTAAAAATACGGCACACGAGGCAAACGTTTGACATGCTAGTCCAGAGCCCACCCAACCAAGGGGTGGAGCAAGGCCCTTTCATCTTCATCCCAGCCGTTAGAGAAAACGGCTGAACAAATATGAAGGAAAGCAAAGCTTTTCTTTCTGTGTGTCTGCTTAAGCTGGATGTAACGTGTAGAACCCAGCAGCAAGTTTTTCACCAGTGAGCCTTGTCAGTGATACACGGTCCCACAACTTAGTTTTCTAGAACACGAACACGATGGCAAGACAACTGCACTCATCTTTTTGTAGGAACCTCTATTAGTTTCTTGAGACTACTGTAACAAATTACCACCAACCTGGTGGCTTAAGATGAGAAATTTATTCTCTTGCAGATCAAAGTGTTGCAGTCTCTGGGGGAGAATTCATTCCTTGCCTCTCCCAGCTCCTGGTGGCCCCCGGCACTCTTTGGCTTGTGGCCGTGTTTCTCTGCTCCACCTTCACATCACCTCCTCCAGTCTCTGGTTGTAAATCTCCCTCTGCCGCTTTTATAAGGATACAGGTGATTGTATTTAGGGCCCACCTAGATAATTCAGGATAAGCTCCTCCTCTGAAGAGTCTCATCTTAGTCACATCACTGGCCACATAAAGTACTATTCATAGATCCCAGGGATTTGACATCAATATTTTGGGGAGCATTTCTCAGCCTACCAAAGAAGCTAATTGAACCCAGAGTAGAGGAGAGCAATCCCCAAGTCTTGGAAGTCACTTTCCTGTTGGCTTTACAGTTTTGCATGATCTCATCACACACTGCAACCCCCAGCCAGCGGAACGCATGCTTCTGCCCGTGATACACAGCTGGTAGCAGAGAGGTGGTGTGCCCTCCAGAACAGAATCTGACCCGAGTCCAGGTGGGATTCAACAGGCATCAACTCTAGGACAATTTGAGCAAATGACACATTAAAAAAGAGAAGACTTGCCTGGCTGGTGTAGCTCAGTGGATTGAGCACGGGCTGGGAACCAGAGGGCCCTGGTTTGATTCCCAGTCAGGACACATGCCTGGGTTGCGGGCCAGGTCCCCGGTGAGGGCCATGTGAGAGGCAACCATACATTGCTGTTTCTCTACCTCTCTTTCTCCCTACCTTCCCCTCTCTCTAAAATAAATAAAATCTTAAAAAAAAAAAGAGAGAAGACTTTAGTGTGATTTCAAGAAACCGAATTTGTACATTTGATGTTTTTCTTCTTTTTTTTTTTTTTAGTGTGAGAGTAACCAGCAAGAGTAAGGAGTCGGGGCTTCCTGACCTCACCAGGCCTACTTTCTGCCATGCGGGCTGCGGGCGCGTCAGCAAAGGCACACGTAGATTTACCTCTGCCGACTCTGAGCTGGACAAGGTCTTGTGCTGCTCCCCTCCCCCGGACTACAACTCAGTGGTCCTATACTCCACCCCACCTGTCTGAAGTGGGACACACCGCCTGGTTTCCACCACCACGTGTATTTATACCCCGAGAAAACAAGCTTTTGCCAGTATTATACGTATATACATTTCCACCTCTACCTTTCCACAGGGGCCATATGCTTTTTGTGATTTTTAATAGTGCTTTTTTCTGACTAACAAGAATATAACCCCAGGTAAAGAGAGTAATGGTGACAAGTGAAGGCCACTACTGCTACACCCTCACATTGCTCAGTGTGTCGGAGAAAACTGTCGAAGCCCAGAGTTCCTGCTCCGTCCCCCAGGCCGGAGGGCATGGAGGACTCAGGAGACACCGACAGCGGGAGGCTGGCCGGCTGCTGCAGCCCTGGACCAGCTGGCCAAAGCAGTGCCTCTGGGGTCTTCCCGCAGACATAACGTGCAAGGGGAAGAAGGAGGGGAGAAATGAAGGAGAGAAGAAGAGGACAGGGTGTGAGAAAGGAGAGCGAGCTGGACCACATGGAGGAAGTAGGAGAGGGCTTCCCATAGGGCCACTCCAGTGGCTTCCAAAGCCCTGACCTGCCCTGCCCCATTTGAGAGCCCAGCCTGGGGTTCACAAAAAGAGGGGGCCTTTCCTGACTCTGGGAGGCAAGGAAAGAGCAAACATTTGGGGGGGGCAAGAAAGCAAATTTCATAACATTAGCTAAAGGACTGGTTCTTTGCCCATTCCCGTATATGGCACATTTTTTTATTTCTAGCACTGAGGGTGATACTCAAAGCTGAGCCCATACTACTGACCCCTTTAACAAGATACACTGAATACGGCCCGAGCTAAGCTGGTGTATTAGTTCAGGGCATGTAGCATTTATCTCATAGCAACCTAACGGGAATGTCTCTGGTCTGTTAGGGTCATCTGGGGGGCTTACGGCGCCAGCTTACAGAATAATGTCAGATTCGAGTATAGTCAAGACACTTACCTCAGTGTTTTGTATTAACCTGTTTTGTACAGTTAGTTATAAAAGGAAGCTGAGAATGAAAATACAGTCTTATAGAGGGCTTTCTCTATATCAAAACTAGGATAGAAGGAATGAAAAAGACAAGGCAGGGTGAAAGCCCCTCTCCACCAACCAACCCAACTCACAGAAACAACTGGAACCCAAATGATAGAAGTCAATCATGGTTTTGTTTTTGTTTTTTTTTAATTTAACAGCGATTCCAATGTCCAGTTTGTCTCCTGGGAAGATGTGATAGAGCATTAACCAAGGTTTATTAAGCACTTTATGCTCCTTGAGAAAAGAGGTGATATGTAAGATATTTCTAGAATCAGGACTCAGGATATCAATCAGCCATCAATAGGAGAAAAGCCTCTCTTCACCTGCTTTGGACCTTGCCTTGGTCCGAGGACGATGGAAATAGGGAACAGGGTGCACAGGGTGCCTTCAATGGTCTGAGGGCCCTGGTCTCCCGGATGGTTCTGTTTGATGCTCAGTATTTAGGACGTTTGGAGCCAGTCAGAGCTGGACAGGCAACAGTGAATTGCTGCTTCCAGTAGAGAAGATATGGTTCCCTTGATGCACGTAACTTAACTCTAGAACCCGAAATATAAGTAATGGAAGAATCATTCCTGTGCCAGGCTGGTCTCAAGGTTCTTGGCATGAAGAAATGGGGATTCGTTACATCCCAGGGAGACGGCGGCGCTGCAGACGCCTCCGGCCAGCAGAGCAGCGGGTCGGCCTCTCCACCGAGAGCCAAGACCAAACATCACCTGCACGAAAGCACCTGTGACAACTGGTGATCGTGTGAACCAGGAAACCAAGAGGTTAAACACGGGGAAGATAAAAGAAGACCTCAATCAATTCTCTAGTTTCTTCAAATCAGATAAGGACCCAACAATTAGTGAAAACCAAGAAAAAGCTTAGCTATACAGGATGTCCTGATTACAATAATCTCATTTTTAATCATTGAAATCTTAGTAATACCGTCTTACCAATAGAAAACAATTTATGATATGTTAATTCAGTTTCTTGACTCAAGTTTGTGGCCTGTAAGTCCATCTGTCAGAAAAGGTTCCCATCTGGAGTCTGGACAAAGGAAGGAAAACGGCAGCTTGCGGCAATGTGTACTGTGTGCAGTTGCAAGGTGCTTGCCACAGACGAGTCATTAAAACGGCACTGAAAATTAACGCACTAGCCAACTGATGGTGTTAACGAAAATCATTTGTCACTATGACAAAAATGGTTGGCAGTGACAGGAAAGCAGGAGCACTTCCTTCAGGATTTGTGAGATAACGTACAGGTAGCAGCACGCGTGGAAGGGGACAAACCACACAGAAGGGCCAATCCGGTTAGTTTAAGAAATGATGCTCAGACCTTAGTTTGAGCCCATGCAAACTTTTGGGTATCTGTCCAAATCCTGGAAAATGTTGCTTAGGTCTTCTAGCTCTGCCTTGTTCCCCAGCCTGTAAGAATGTCAAACATAAAACAAATATTTGCCAGCCCCTTTTAGTTGATTAAAGGGTGAATGCATCTTTGACTGACACGGTAGTAATTATATGTATATGTGTGTGTGTATGTTTTGTGCAGAACTATTTAAGGAAACTGGAATTTTAAAGTTACTTTTATACAAACCAACAATTATGCTGCAGATATACGATGTGATTTGGTCCTATATCTCTAGTCACTATGAATGTATTTTGTATATCTTCATATAATAAAGTTAACTCCCCAAAATATCTACATATTTTCTTCCTGATTTGCTCAGAAAAGAAAACAGGAGTCATACGTTTCCCCAGGGACGGGGAACTGGTGTTCTGGAAGGTCTCTTTAAACACCAGTCACTGAACAGCACGAGAAAGGTAAAGCGCGCACTGCTGGGGAGGGTGAAGAGCCTTCTCTCAACACCGCAAAATGGCTGCTCTTAACAATAAAATAAAATCAAACTGGGCAGGTTGCCCAGAAAACACTAAATGAGTAAGATCACAATTAAAATGTACGGGCTGAGTGCTGCCTGCAGATGAAAGTGCCCTCAATTTAAAAAGAGGCAGGCTTTTCTAAACACTAATTTTCGGCAAATAAACAATTACCATAATTACAGGGTGTGTGTGTGCATGCCCGCACACGTGTGTGTATTGTATAGAGGTTGTGTGCAGGGAGCCATACAAAATAATGGTATTTTAGGGGAAGAAAGCACACCAACTAAGTATTCTTCACTTTTGTGCATTAGATCCCAGTAAGAGAAATAAGCAATTCAGACCATCACTGTCAACCAAGAAAAAGTGACCGACAGACACACTGTCTTAGGAACTGGTCCTAACCGTCACCTTCCTAATACATAGGAAACTGGTTTGGAGAGACAGTGTAAGGGAAAACAGACCTTCTTTCTTTAGGACAAAAGTAAAAAGTGTAAATTAAAGGAATAAATGACTAAGCTCAGTAAATATGTGGTTAACTAAAGAGGGCGAGAGGCATTTCATCTTAAAAAATCAGTCTTTAAAAATATCAGTGGCTTTCATAACATGAGAGTAAAGTCACTCATCCAGGCAAATGATCTGAGGAATGCTTGAGGAATTGGTCTCATGTCATAGCTTAGAAATTTTCTCATGACTCTGGACACTTAACAGTTCATTTGGGAATTGATTTTTTAAAATTCCTCCAGCAGAAGGATGGCCCAGTAAGGTTTACTGGAGTCCTTGGTGTTAAATTACCAGACTTTGGGATTTCACAGGCCAGGAAATTTTTCAAAAATACCTTGGGTTCCAACACAAGGATGACTAGCTTTCTATTTTTTTTGAGCTGAAGACATTTAAGAAAGAAAAAAGCAAAACAAACCAAAAACCAAGTAGATGCCACTAACGTTCTATTTCTTGAGCTGGGTGTGTTTACTTTGTGATAATACATTGAGCTATACGCTTATTTGCAAATTTGTATATGCTATTCTTTAATAAAAGATTATCTTAAAAATCCCATTTTAAAAGGAGTAGGAGCTTAATCTCAGACTAAAAAATATTAACTTTATGTGCCAGCAACTATTCTAAGAGTTTTAGAAGGAAAAACTCAATTTTCAAAGCCATCCAATACAACAGGTACTGTGAGGGGGGGGGGAACCAAAAAAAACCCAGAATTATCTTCTGGAGGGCGGGCCCCTTGTAGTACAGGCTTCCCCACTAGGTGAATGTTTTAGGAGCCCATCTGTATCTGTGTACCAGCTGGTGTTGTTGTGAGAGGCTGCATTTGGCTTCAGTGAATTTTTTTGGAAGACTTTTTCAATGCATTCGCCCATTTCATGAGTGATTTACGAGCACACCTGCCCACACCGAGTGTTCAGCAGTTTTTGATCAAAAACACTATCACCCCTGTGCCCCACCCTCTCTATTCACCCAATCTTGCCTCAAGCGGCTTTGTTTCCCCAGATGAAAAAAGTCTTCAAATGGAAATGTTTTGAGGACTTTTGAAGCTGATGTGGGAGAGGTGAAACAACAAAAATGGCAGAAGCACTTAAAGGCATCAAAATTGATGTATTCAAAAACTATTTTGAGCAGTGGAAAAAATGTCTCACTAGGTGGACTGCATCAAATGGAAAGTACTCTGAAGATGACTGAAGTCTGAACATATAAGAATAAATATACAATTTTTAATAAATAAATTCCACTTTGGGGGTCGCCCCTTGGATTAGCAAAGCCTCCATGTCAATGGGAAAACTGAACTAATCAAAGGAGAACTTCAAAATTCCACCACACATCTACCCCCCACAGCCTCTGTGCTCATACTCTGCCTTCCCTCTTGGATGGCCAACTCAAAACACCTACTGGGGAACCTGACCCCTCACTCTCCTCAACTACCCACGGGCACTGCTCCAGCAATTCACCACTCCCTCACCCCCACCAGTTGCCCTTTCCTACTGAATCATCTCTTACCTTCAAAACAAAAACTGCACATCTATACCTTCCCCTCCAGCAGTCACCTCACTTCTCTGTTCCTCCTCACAGCAATGTTCTTGGAAAGAGTTGGTTATGCTCCTTATTTCCAATTCCTCCCTGCCAGGCGCTTTAAACCTCCGTGAGACCAGCGTTCGCCATCACATGCCCACTTTCAGTCACGATCTTTCCTGACCCATCAACAACTTGACACCTTTTTACTTTGATGCCAAGACATCACACCATTTCCACCCCCCCAACTCACTGGTCATTGATCTCTCTCTTACTGGTTTTCTTTTCTCTGACCTTTGAACAGTGTTCCAGTTACCCCAGAGCTCTGCCCTTGGACCTTTCCTTGGTCTACACTAACTCCTTTCATCATCTCGACCAGTTTCAGGGCTTTTCATAACAATTACGTGACCATGACTTATGAATTACATGTATGAGCTAGATCTCAGTTCTGAACTCCAAAGTCACGTGCATGCACGTGCTAAACCGACATCTCTTCTGGGTGCTGTGGCAGGCTGTGTTTTCCCGAAGATCCCTCGAACCCCACATGACCTTTGGCAATGTGCACCTGCCGCTTCCCCACTAAACTCCTTTCCCCCAGAATCAGAGCTGGCTTTATGACTCACTTGTAATCAACAGAATGTGGCAGAAGGGACACTACATGACTCAGAAGCCTAGTCAAAAAAAATCAAAAACAAAAAAAAGATCATGTGCCCTGGAAGGTATGGCTCAGTTGGTTGGAGTGTCATCCCATAAACTGAAAGGTTGCGGTTCCAATTCCTGCTCAACCATACGTAGGTTGCAGGTTTGGTCCTGGTTGGGGAACATACGATAGGCAACCAAATGATGTTTCTGTCCCTCCCTTCTCCTCTCTCTAAAATCAGTAAGGATGTCCTTGGGTGAGGACAAAAAAATAACCATGCATTTTCCACAGACTTTTGGTATATTCATTCTCTGAGAGCTCCCACCAGAGACCCAGTCCCCATGTGTGGACGAGCTTAAGCCACACGAAGAGGCCATAGCCGTTGCTTCCACGGACAGCCCCCAGCTGGGCCAGCCTTCAAGGAATTCAGTTCAGGTGCTAAATCAGATCATTTCCCGGCTGAGGCCCCAAACATAATAAAATAGAGAAGCCATCCAGCTGTGCCCTGCCCAAATTGCTGACCCATAGAACCCCCTGAGGATAATAAAATGGTGTTTTTTTTGTCATTAAATTTAAAGTTGCTTATTACCAAACCAGAACAAATGTGTACTAAACATCTTAAACTTAACAGGCCCCAGACCAAACTCCCAATTCTTTCCTCGCTTCCCCACCCTCCTTGCCCTCTACCCCAAACCCTTTGTTCCTACAAGTGTCTATCAGTTCAGTACGACCCTCCATCCCGCCAGGAGTGAACCAAAATCTTGTCATTTTGACTTCCCTCTTCCTTTCTTCCTCCACATCCAATAAATGAGGATATCCAGTGGACTCTACCTTTGAAATACAATCAGAATCCATTCACTTCATACCACCTCCACTGCTGTCACCCTACCCAAATCCCCACCGTCTTTCACTTGAAATAATGCAAGAGCTTCCTAACCAGAAGCCAAAGTGATCCTTTTTAAATGTCCTATCACACGCTTTTCTGCTCCAAATCCTCCTGCAGCTGCCCCTTTCCCTGGGAGTAAAAGACAAAATGGTCTTAAAATGATCTACAAAACACTACCCTCATTACCTCTGTCTTCATTTCTGACTCACTGGACTCTAGCCACGTGGCCTTCCTGCCACCCTTCCGGACCCGGAACTCTTCCTTCTGACACCTGCATGGCTGCTGGCTCGTTTGCTTCAAGTCCTTCTCAGTGAGCCCACCACATACGCCCTCCCAGCTGAAATTCTATCACCACCACCACAGTCCTCCGCATCTAGAGTGGCAAGATCAAACACAGGATGACCAGTTTTTAACATAACCATGTCCTGTGCAATATGAGACATACTTATGCTAAAAAAATTGTTTATCTAAAACTCAAACTCAATTTTGGTTTCTATATTTATATTTGCTAAATTGGGCACCCCCCCATCCACATCCTTTACTTTCTTTCTGTAACCATTAGCTCCTCTTCACATGCTATATACTTCATCTTCTTCCTGCTAGAATAAAAGTTCCATAAAAGTAGAAACTTTTGTCTGCAGTAGTCAAAGTTGTTTGGTGGGTTCCTAGAATAATGCCTGACATATAATAAGCACTCAATAAATAATGAATAAGTGAATCTCAACTCATCCAACTGCGGCACTGAGCGGCTACCCAGGCTCACAGAGGTCTAAGCGGTAGAGCCACCAGCAGCTGAACTCAGGTAGTCTTGTTCTCACGAGCTTGTTTCTTAACCACTATGCATACTGTTTGAAATAATTAAGGTCACGCAATTTTAAATTCTCTTTCCTCACCTCTCCTCCCACTGCATTTATGTAGAAGGATATTTTACAGATGTGTCCCTAACCATCTACTTGCTAAAGGTGGAAGGAAAAAAAACTACTGTTTTCACGGGAGATGTAAACAATAAAGTATTTGTATCTCCACTTGCCAGAGTGTATCAGATGTAACACTGGCCTAACATTAACAGTATTTTCAATGTTTTCTCCCAAGAAATTTAAACTTTAAAGATCCCTAAACATATCCTCAATTCTAGGCAGACTAGTTTCCCTTCTTCCCCATGAACCCACAATGGTCAGTTTTAATTTGTAACTGATTCCATGGATTTTTTCAAGATTCTTCTTCACAAAACACCTTCTACACTTATTCTCTTCCTTCTTTGACTTCCTAAAAACAACTCACCAGTTCCTTCAGCTGAAAATAACCCCTCCTTCATTACTCTAGTTACTTTGTACCTATGCCTAAAGTCTCTCATCACTTTGCATTCTGTATTTTTTCAACTTTTCATTTCAAACATACAGGAAAAAAGAAAACCCACAGTAACGACTGAATACCCAGATCCAACAAATATTGTATTTTGCCTTATTTTCTTTATTTTTATTATCTTCTGAATAATGCTTCTGAAAGACTTGGGGGGAGAGACACCCCTGACCTATACAGTAAATTAAGTACTGAAAAGACTAGTTATATATCATTCCCATCCTTTCGCACAGTAGGTCTTCTCTCTTAAACTTCACTGTAAGCCATGTAGTATATATGGGCACAACTATACATTGTGTGAATAACAAGTATTCATATTTGCATGTTTAGTGCCTAGAACACATCCAAGAAGGCATTTAATAAATATTTGATTAATCAATAAATCTGCCACCATTTCATCCAAAGACCAAAAATTCCCTCAAGACACACAGGAAATAAATACCCTTTTAAATTCCTGTCATTCAACAAATCATCTTTTTAAAAAACTGGTAACAACAAAAAAAGACAAATTTCTCTCTGTAATTCTTTATTAAAAATACTGCTGTACACATAGAGACTGAAAACAGGATTAAGGATGAATAACTCATATTGGGATCATGACATTAGAACTTAACATAGTGGTGCTTTTCGGGGAAGTTGTTGACATCCAAATCACAGAACCCAGGTCAAAAGCAAAATACAAAGGTACCCTCAAAAATATTTACAGTGAAGTAAATACACTAACAGAACTTAAAACAGGTACAAAAAAATGAAATGGCCTGATGCGACATGATTTCAAGGGTTGTCCTTTCTGTGCTTTTATCTATTGTAACAGGAAGGTATGGAAAGTTTATATCCTTAATTTGACTATTTTCAGATATTAAAATCTTCCTATTAATTGAAAAGACTTAACTTTTAGACAACCTCTTAAATGGAATTACACTATGGAAAAGAGGGCTCCCCCAAAAACACCTAAGCAGAAGTAAGAGTTCTATTGAAAACCATTCCCAGTAAAAACTGAATGAAAAATAAATATAAAACAAGGCTTAAAAAAATATGTTATTACCTGACACCAACTGTTTTCAGGCTGATGATATTTACTCATGAAAACGTATCAGCTGTCTACCTTTTATATTCAAACCAAGTCCTGAGGTTGCTAGGGGCTGAAGCAAACGAGCACGTATGATGCAAACATTCTTGGGTTTGTGATTTGAACCTGCCTTGCAGAGGAAAGTTTGCTGGTCTAAACAGAATGAGAAAGTCAAGCCCTATTTTACCCCTGCCCTTCCTTAGCTTTTGTAAAACGTTGGTCCACAAATTATATTTTCAAAAAGTTCCCAGACCCCAAAACTAAAATAGATGATCCCCTTTCATTTTCAAAGAAAACAATATTGGAAAAAATCTCCAGCCCGCTTATAAATTAAGCATTTCATATTTCTTCTAGAATACAAGTAGTTCTTTTTTGTACAAAAGAATTACAATATGATTTGTCAAAAAACATATAAAAAGACAGCTGCTCTTTCTCAAATACATGAGCTAATGATAAAAGACTTTTGCATGTTAATGTCTCCGAGTTCCTGTTCCTTTTACATAAAAGAACATCATGGTGGCAAATGTTAATTATCCTTTGAATAGTGAACATTATGTTCTTTTAAAATCCGTCCAGATCAAACGCAATCACTGATTTTCTTTTTCACAACTGATGCTACCACAGGTGGACTCAGACGCACTTGTTACAACATAAGAAGCGTGTCTATAGTCTTCAAAGCTTTCAGGTGAAGAGAGGTGCTTTTTCTTGATCCAAATCTCAAGGCAGAGAAAATTATTTTAAAGCTTATAAAAAGTGGACAGAGAAATATTAAAAACTTCTCTGAAAACTACAAATATGTATAATTATTAAAATTGAAGACCATAACATCAGTTGCAAGTGCTTGGAAGTCTTTCCTGATCTTCTGAGTTTCCACATTTTCTTCATAGTTGCATGGTGAGCACCCAGTGCTAATAAAACATTCAGTGCTGGGAAAGGATATAGTCTTCATTACTGTTTTTTAAGAAAATTCTATGTATTTGGCAGTCTTCAGTATCAAAGTATAAGTATTTCATTAGCTAGAAATTTCCATGAATACCCAAGTTTGGCGACAACTGCATGTCTAAATATTAAGAAAGGTAAGAGGAGGAAAATTCCAAACTTTTGAGATTGACTTATTCAGGAATATCCCACATAGTTATTATCAAAAGTACTATTACTTTGGGCTAAGCAGTGACTGCAAAGGCACAGCAGATTGTTATCCCTCCAGATTCAGGTTGTAATTCAGAAAGCTCTTGATGCCAGACCACTGCTGTGTTTAGTTCATCTTCTGAACAGTGTCTCTGCGTCTGTATCCAGTGTAAAGTACCATAATAAAGCTGTAGTTCAAAGAACAAAACTTTGTACAAAAAAAGCAAACTGGAAAGAAGCTAAAGCAATATTCTCCTGAACTCAGGCCTTTAACACAATATGTTTTTCTATCTAAAAAAGACTGCGTAAATGTAAATGTATCTGACTAGCAGGGAAACAACATTTTCACACACGGCTCTGGTTGAATTTGGAGCAAAGAGCTCTGAGTGCTCCTTCCGTTACTGTTTATCCAATCCTTATGGAAAGGACTCAAATCAAATAATAAGGAAATTCATATCTAACAATTCACTGGTATTTCTCATGTGTTTTAAAAACAAAACCACCCCCCCCACCGCCAAATCGCACTCTGAACTAGCAGTGGGTGGCATACAGAGCTTGCATACAATACCCTCACAAGAATTATGCGCTATACTGAACTCCTATGAAATTATTTACCTGGTCCATTACATTATAAAGGGCAACCCATCCCTGAAAGAGCAAATTCTGCAACCCTCAGTGACAAAATTGCTGCCCAACATCATTTCCCAAAAATGTCCTTGCAAATAGATTCCCTAAATAAGTATACAATATGGCAAAAGTTCAAAGATCAGAAAAAAGTCTTTAAAAAATTAAAATTAGTGCAGATACAAATGGAAAAAATCAAAGCTGGAATATCATTTGCCTAATGGTGCCCCTTAATCGAAAATAAATTCTTCACAGATATGGCCCCAATGGCAGCCACAGCTCTAGGATGATTGAAACACTCTTCCTTTCAAGCCAACAGTGTACCTGACTGAAATGCAAGCAGCTTTGTTCATCTTGTTTGTTTCCCAGATATGAAATGAGATGATGAAAACAGTTCAGCTGTAGTGCAATTCACTATTGGTTAAGTTCCTCAGCCATGTCCTGCGTGCAGTTAGCAAATACTACAACTGACCATTGGCAGCTGCAATCAGTTCTTGAAAAGTATTTTCAAAGCAGCGCTTTAAATCACTGTAAGTCACCACAAGTACACTCTTCTCATCTCTGGAAATGAGGCTTATTTTTTCCGGCACACCAGCATCTAGCTGAAACAGATACATAAAATATGGAGTTGACAGCATGTAGAAGATTATCTCCTTTATCTATTTTAACAAAACATTTGCAATGATAATAAACAATTTAAAATTTTTGTCAAATTCACTTCTAGAGATACATATTTTATATCACTAATCAGCAGGCATACACTTTTCAGCTCAGATGCTTTCACACAAATGCTGCCCTATGTTTCTCCCTTTCATGCTTTTTCATTTGATTTCATTATATTCCATAATTTATTTATTCCTCCAACATCCCCATTTTTTGTATCATGAATTACAGTGCAATGAGCATATTCATCTACTTTTTTCTATAGTTACTTCCTTAAGAGATTTAAAAGTACACTGAGTCAGAAAGTTATGAATAATTTTATAGCTTATACATACAAATTGCTTTCCAAAGGATATCAGACACCACTGATTTATGAGTTGTAGCAATTTAGCAGCAACTCCATATCAAATATGTGCTTTGCTGTTTTAATTTACAATGTTATTACATTACCAAATGCTTTCATACATTCAGTTTTGTTATTTCCACTTGAGTGCATGCCAGTTTACGGAAATAATACTTCAGCAGTAGTATTTTAATAAAGTTCCTATAGTATAAATACTAATCTTTAGTCCATCAACTAACTTACCTTGTTATGGTCTTCATTTTATTTTTCTTAGTTTTCAATGTTCATTTTTCTTTCTTTTTTCATTAACTAATTCATTAAAATATATTTAAAACTAATCTGAAGACTCAAACTCTCAAATCATTTTCCAGTTAATTTCACTCATTATTTTCACCAAAATAAGCTATGTTAAATTTTGATTTTTATATCATCAATATGGCAATTTCTCCTTTTCAATTTATTAGACTCTTTTCCAAATTTTAAAAATTGTCACACTTTCATATTTGGGGTAGATCTTACTTACTACTAGTTATTTTATAAAATGAAACAGAATTATATTTTCTTTTTTTTAATAAATATATATATATATTTTTAAGATTTTATTTATTTATCTTTAGAGAGAAGGGAAGGGAGGGAGAAAGAGAGAGAGAGAGGGGAGAAACATCAATGTGTGGCTGCCTCTCATGCGCCCCCCAGTGGGGACCAGACCTGCAACCCAGGCATGTGCCCTGACTGGGTATTGAAGCAGTGACCCCCTACTTCGCAGTCTGGCGCTCAATCCACTGTGCCACACCAGCCAGGACTCTTCAAATTTTCAATTATCCTAATATTCATTAAAAAACATTCTCTTGCCCTGGCTCAGTAGCTCAGTTGGTTAGAGTGATGTCCTGATAGGGTAAGGCTGCAGATTCAATCCCCAGTCAGGGCACAAACAAGAATTAACCAATGAATGCATAAATAAGTGGAACAACAAATCAATGTTTCTCTCTCTCTCTAAAATCAACCAACCAATCAATCAGTAATAGTAAAAAACTTATTCTCTTATGATATCTGGCCCAACCTTATTCCATCAGATCTGTGTGTCAGTGTTTATACCACTTACAGCTTTATTTTATTAATTAATTTATTTATTTATTTTAGTTTTACACAGTTTGAGTTACTGACATTATGGATGTCTTTTTAAGAAATCTGGTAGAATTATTCTCCACTCACTGCTCAAGAAAAATGTTTTCCCACTAAGGGAAAAGTGCAAATGAATATATAAATCATACTGGATTAGTTCAATGGTATATACAGTTTTATTTTCTTATTGTAGGTTATTGACAATACTCTCTAAAAAGTTTTAAGGTTTAAACAAGACAAAGCAGTGCTTAAAAATAAAACATCATGGTAATTTCCCTGGAGGATTAACACACTGTATGAGGGGGGCACCCCCCAAAACCTGGATTATCTACTGGAGGGTGGGCCCCTTGTAGCACAGGCTTCCCCCATTAGGTGAGCGTTCTAGGAACTCATCCGTATCAGTGCACCAGCTGGAGTTGCTGTAAAAGGCTGTGTTTGGCTTCAGTGAATTTTTTTTTGAAGACTCTTTCAACCTGTTTGCCCACTTCATGATAGGTGATTTATAAGCACACCTGCCCACACCTCACTGAGGTGTTGAGTAGTTTTTGACCAAAAACGGCATGACCCCTGTCACCACCAGAGACTTTTTTGTTATTGCCCGGGATGAGAAAAAGTCCTCAAAGGGAAACGTTTTGCCAATGTGGAAGAGGTGAAAGAAAAAATGGCAGAAGCATCAAAATTGACGAGTTCAAAACCTGTTTTGAGCAGTGGAGAAAACATCTCAATAGGTGCACTGCATCAAATGGAGAGTACTTGTGTAGGTGACTAAAGTTTAAACATGTAAGAATAAACACAGATATTTTTACAAAGAAATACCATTTTTGGGGGGTCCCCTCTCATATGTTAACAGTTCTAACTCACGTAACAGCAGGTATTTTTCTCCCCTAGTGCTTGTAATTTAGGGACAGTTGAGACAAGGAGACAGCAAGTGTTTTCTGTAAAGGTCCATTAGTAAATGCTTTAAATTTCAGGGCCACATACAGTCTCTGTCACATATCCCTTCTTAGTTTTTTGTTTTAACAATCTTTTATAAATGTAAAAACTATTTTTAGTGTGCAGACTATGCAAAAACAGGCCATCGAATGGATCTGGTCCATGGGCCACAGTCTGTCAACCCCTGATTTAGATATAAACCTATACACAAAAGCTAGGATTTACTTCTGGAGACCCATCCTAAACTCTGTAATTTTAAGTAATCCACAAGGTAAATGGATTTCTTCTTTCCTCTGTAAATTATATCACTTTCAGCCCTTTCAGAAACACAAAGTTTGCCTCTCAAGTACATTGTATATCTTTCACCTAATTCCCCATTTGTACAGCTGGGTCTACTGACATTCCCAGTACTGTGCTTTTTACGACTGTAATCCTTGATTAGTATATCCGTAGTCAACAGTCAATAAACTTTTAACACGCAGGACAGTCAACATGACTCAGAATGACTTAGAAGCAAGGAATTCAGCATTTTAAAAATACTTAAACATCAAAAGAATTATTTTGCTGTTTTCCCACTCACTGTTTTATTTGGTATAACAAATAACATGCAAATAAAATACAGTATAATGGGGTTGGAGAGGCAGTTATTTTGTGACATTACCACAATAAAAAGATCCACAGTGAAAAATAATATATTTAGGTGTTTAAAAAATCCTGTTCTAAAAATTAAGCAGAGACATCTAAAACTTTATAATAAAATGTCTTGTAGACTATAGTGGAGTACATTTAATTTCTTAAGTCTCTCAGTATTAGTAGGAAATGCAACTGTACAAATTATGGATAGCATTATGTCTTAAAAATCCAGATACAAATTACCTTGTTAAGACAAGAAATGATATGACTGAGGTCAATCCAAGGAGCACCTGCTTCTGTCACTTGATGAAAAAGATGATCCCTAAAGAGTTTCAACAGGTAACGGTCTCCAGTCTCTGACCAGGTAGGATCCTTCTGAAACCTGCAGAAGGTAATACTTTACCTCAGTAACTCATGCTATATGCCACAAGGCTGTATGTTTATTCTTCAGACTCAAAACTAGCTTTATTTTATTTTCTCCAATAAATAAAGGGGTTCTGTGTAGTTCTTTTTAATCCTCCAAAAGTTATAGGAAGGTTAAAATATTTTTTCATATTTTATGCTCATATTGCCCAGACTTATATTTTAAAAATAATCTCATTTAACATGCAAGTATATGAATACCAGCTTCCAATTCTCAAGGGTCATCACCCCCTATCCACCCCTATTTTAGAATCACTTCCTTATTTAAGCTCTTACCATTAGATACAATGGGAAAGAAAGAAATAGGTTTAGATATCCTTAGGTTATAAAAGATAGTTTAGGTAAGAAATTGGTTAAAGAGGTTATTTTTTCCCCCTCCCACCCTCAGGTTACAGAGCAGAGATAGTGAGGCATGTGTTTGCTGGTTTCCTAGTCTCACATGATAAGGTGAAAGTGCGCTGCAAAAAACTGAGAACTGACCAGATCACCAGGTTTGATTTCAGCGACCTCTGAAACTTAACAGTCTAGTAGGGAAAACAGACATTCAAATAACCAAAGAAAGCTGTAATTGCATCTAAATAATTTGATTAAGAAAAAGAGATACAGTACAGACAGAAACGATCAATACTGCAAAGGACACACATGGAGCACTTAAGAAACATAAAGACAGGCCAGTGTGGCTGAATGGGGATGAGTGAGAAAAGACTAAGGAAAAAAGGAGTACAAAAAGAGGGTTAGAGAGTAAGGGCAAGGAGGAGAAAATTAAAAGGAAAAAAAAGGCAGATCTGAAGCAAGAATAAGAAAGAGGTCAGACGATGCAGCCTTCAGTCATTTTAAAACACTAGTCTGCATTCTAAGAACAAGGGGGAGCTCACCACATGGTTAAACACATTTCCATGCATGCTTTGCAAACATCATTCCAGAGACTTCCAATTAAAATTGATTCAATACCCCCATTTACCTCTGTTCCCTTTCAAACCCTCACCAAATTAACAATAAATATCTTTAAAAGGGTATAAACACACAAGGACAAAGGGATCAGAAGCAACAATAGCAGACAAAAAAACTGTCACAGAAATTTGAAAGGTAGAAAGCAGAAGGGTGTGACTTAGCAGAACTGAACAAAACTGAACTCTAACGCTCAAGAGGGACGTGAAGAGAGATCACAAGAAGCCAGAACAGTGAGGCTCAGGGACTGACGTCATTAGGTATCACTAAAAGTGCCAGTGTGAACTGAGGCTGGAAACAGCAGAGTGATAAAAAGTTGCATACACAGGAAACAGATAACTCATTTTTCATCCCTGCCCCCACCAGAAATCTTTCTAGACAGAGCAAACAGAAAAACCTCCAGCCTCCAGTATGCCAGGCAACGCGGGAGCGGAGGAGCAGTGGGCGAGACTATTAAACCTACACTTTTCCTCCTCAGCTTCCCAAAGCTTGGGTGCGGGGTTTACACTATAGAGAGAAGGTTAGAAGATTCCCTTCTGGAGCTGCTGACCTGCCCAACAGAAATACTGACATTTGGGAGTCTACCAGAAACAAATAAAAATCACACCTAACAGCATCACACTGTGTCATCACACATGCTGCTTGTGTCACAGTTCTGCCCACACAAGGAGCTTCCCATGAGCTTTTAGGGCCTCATGTTTAATATAAATGGGCAGTCAAGCATCAGAAATGCTTTGGGAGAAAAAAACAAAACAAAACAAAGCAAATTCTTGTCTCCTATGAAACACTGAAAGGAACAAAACTTAAAACCAAAAATATCTGACAGCCTCAAAGAGAGCAGAAAGTTCTAAAAATTTAGAAATATGATAGCAGAAATTTAAAAATTCAAGGATTAGAAAAACCTTTAATTTTAAACAAAATAAGTTGATAATTGCCTAGCAAGCGAACAAAAATATACAATACAAAAAACAAAAGAAAATATTAGAAAATCAGTTACAAAGTCTAACATCTGAACAACAGGAATTCCAGAAAGAGAAGAAGTTATACACACCAAACCACATCTATATGAGTTCATGGATATCAGTGATAAAGACCTTAAAAGCATGGGGGGAGGGGAAGGATTTGGAAAGAAAATGGCTTTAAATCTGCCTGGAAGTTAAAAGACAATGGATCAATACCTCAAATTCTGAATAAAACTATCATTACTATCAGTCAGCTATGTACTACCAGAAGTACTAGCTAACACAATCACTCAAGAGGAATTAAAGTTATATAATTTAAAAAGGAGGAAATATAACTAACAATATTTGAATGTATGACTATATACCAGGAAACACAAGAGAATCTGTAAGGTAACAGGGTACAAACTTTACAGAAATCTGTAATTTTCATGTACATTGATAAGTAGTCTAGAAGACAGAATGAAGAAAAAACTCCCACTTGTAACAGCAACAAGAAAAAATACCTAAGAATAAGTTTGGTGTGCTATAACTATATAAAGAACAACTTAAACACTGAAGAAAGCAGAAGTCAACAGATACAATGACCTGACACTATCTTGATTAAGAGAACTTGACATATAAAAACACGGATACCCCTTAAACTTATTAATAAACCTGACACGTTACCCTCTCAATAAAAATACCATCAGGCTTATTGATTTTTTAAAAAAACTAAAACAAGCTGATTATACAATTTATACAGAACATTAAACAGTTTTAGGAAAACAGCAAAAACAACGCAAAATAAAATGGACATAAGAAAGAACTAATATTACTACTTTTTAAAATGTCAAAAATTAAAACAATGTGAAAGATACTGCCTTAAACTACTGAAGGAAAGCTAGGCTACTCAATCAGATATTTTTTGGGTCACTGGGTTGTCTTCTAGGACTCACACCTAATATCTTATATCCCAAATACATAGAAAAATTTTAATATGGAAAAAAAATAAACAGAGTCAAAAGAAAAATGAAACACCTGAAAGAAAATAATCACGAAGCATCTCTCTGGCTCCTATAATCAAAAAAAGACAAACCAACTGAAAATAAAAATGAGCAAAGGAAATGAACTGACACAGAAGGACACAAAATGAATCAAAAACATGAAAGACAGGCAACGTGCCCATTAAGGAAAAAAACAAAATAAAACTCACCTATCAGGTTGGCAAAAGTCTACAAGTTTAAAAAAAGGATTGTTGGCATTATAAACCCTTTTGTAGTAACACATTACAGTGACGTTCTCACTAACCTCTAACATAATCACCACTGGGCCTCCACGTATGCACACACAACGTGAAGGAGGCCAGTCCCTGCAGCACTGTTTGTACAGCAAACGACGGAAAACCACCCACATGCCCGTCAATAAGGAACTGGAGAAACAGGGCATCCATGGGATGGACTATTAAATGGCCGTATTATGAGAAAGAACAGCATATTTGGTTAAGAGCACAGACTCTGGAACCATAAAGCCTTGATTCAAAACTGGCTCATATACTAGTCATGTGAGCCTAGACGAGGGATTTGCCTTTCTATGCCTCAGTTCTCTGTTAAACGGGAATACTAACAGCATCTGCATCAGAGGGTTGTTATGAGGATTATGTTAGGTCATTTCTGTAAACAACTGACAATAGTGTCTGGGATACACTAAACATATCTGAACAAAATTATTTCTAAAATATATCATTATGAGAAAAGAAGCAATATACAAAAAGCAATTGTATGGTTTACAATCTGTATATATTAATAATCAACAGGTGTAGGTGGGAGTTTGGGCAGGGGAGTAGGAAGACATAGTAAAACCCTAGGAAGTATGTATAAGAAACTAATAAAGGTTGGTGGGAGAAATTGGGGAGACTGGGTGTGTCAGGTATAAAGGAGAGATTTTATTATTTTTACTGCAAACCCTTTCCTACTTTTTTAAAAAAATGCGTCCATATATAATCTATTCAAAAAGACTTAATTAACAAAAGAGAATTTTCTGAGGACAATCTAGAATTTTGTACCCAATAAAGTATGAAAGTAGAATAAAGATATTTTCAAACTCTCAAAAACTCAAAAAACTCACCTTTCTCAGGAAGCTACAGAAGGATGTGCTACATTAAATAAAAAAAGAATAAACCAAGGAAAAGAGCAAGAAGCAGGATATCCAACATAAAGGGAGAGACAATGAAAACTCCCAGGATAAAAGTGAAGGGAAGCTCCAGTTTCTAAAGTGTGAATGTGAGCAGGCTTAAAGCGCAACCAGCCCAGATAGGAACAGGACAGAGGCTCCAGGGGCATTTTTCTAAGGGGAGAAAACAAAGGAATTGGTAGGTTACCTAATTCTGACCATATGGAAAGGTGATTTATAACTCTGGCAGAGAGTTTGGAATGGACTGGCAGTAAACAGTTCTTCATTTGCTTAGTAGTTTTCTATGTAAGAGACTCATTAATGCCATGAAAACAAAAATTGAGGAACAAAGCACAAAAGAAAAATAGTTACGATTTACTATGTGGTGCAGCTATTTAGATTTATCTTATTATAATAACATTAATACTGAATAAAGACTTAACTCAACATTTATGGGAGTGTGTGTTTTCAGTTACAGGAAGGAGTATGAAAGATAAAGCATCTTTCACAGGACAAAATCATTAGCTGAGTTAAATAGTGAACAAAAGCAAGAAAAAGCACTATAAGAATCCATTTAAAAATAAAGAGATAAATGCCAAGAGAAACATAAACGTGTCTAAAAAATAGTTCAGCATATAGTCATGTTCTCTTTATTTAGAAAAATTATTAGGAAAAATACTAATTGAGTCTTTTAATTTTGAAGAAAGGTAAGTGGACTTGAATTCTATGGTCAAAAAAATCCCTCAAGCAATGACATTTATCTGTCTCTGTAACAGAGGTGACATTCCTGAACTGGAAATTACTGTCCTCACAGCAGCGCCAACATTGCTCTACCTGGCTTTGACAGTTACGCATTCAAACATTAATTCTGCTTCTTTCTTGAACATACGATTAACTTAACTTACAAACGAGGCAGAACTAAATGACAAATAATGTAAGGTGGTGACGCCTTTCCACTGTCACTGATATGACAGCTATAAAGAAAGTGCTTTAACAGAAAATAAAAGACATACAACAATCAGAAATTTTTGAAATCTCTAGTCTGAACAGGTAAACTGAATTGACCAGGGTTCCAAAAGGAGTCAGGGTAAAGGTAGTGCTGATCATCATAAAAGGTTTACCCACGTGCGAACCGCGCCGGAGTTCTAACACAGTGTGTTTTTTGTATGTCCATGTATGTGCGAAACCCTTAAGGACAACCACGCCTAGGCTGTAATTAAAAGACAGTGCCCTAATGACTAACAATAGGCTTAAGGTCACTCACATGAACATTTTTCTCTTTTTCCAAATAAAACCAGTAAGGATAAGGTATACTCATTTTTATTATGCAAAATCATGCCCCTGATTGAAAAAGTGTTGTAAAATACTGTAAATCCTTACTCCGGCCTCTCATTGATTGTTCCCAATTTTGCTAGAAGCCTAAACAGTCTTCCATTTTGAACTTCCTATAAAACATTTTAAAAAGAGACAGAATATTAATGTTCCAGCTAACTGAATATAAAAGCAAAAGTTTACAAAAACTGGTATCCTGCACCAATATAACCTTTAAGTGATAGATCCTTATATTCCAACCTTGTGGTTATACTTTGAAACACAATGTGTCCATGTCACTCAGCAATAATACTCAAGATTATGCAGCTGGCCATTTTTAAGAATTGTTAAAGTAATTCACATTAAATAAAAAAATCAAGATTTTTGTCACATCACTGTAGCAAGGCCATGAACAAAAAGAACAAATGTCACATAAAAAATTAAAATATTAAGCATTAAGTTAGGGCAAAAATATCTGCAAACAATCTGAGCCAACTATGCACTATATTCCGTGTAATAATTACTATGCTTTATACCTATTTTTACACACAGACTCAAGCCTGTATACAGGCTCTTACATGCACTCTTTACCTTGGCAAGGTCCTCCTCTATGACATCATTTCTCATTTGAGCAGCATCCAATTGAGTATAAAATCGAGCACCAATCATGGGCATGATGTCATTGACACTTCGCATCCTGTTTTGGTCAGTCAACAGGTATCTACCCAACATACAGAAGAATCACTTGAATGCCAAACATGCAATCAGAAAAACAACATAACCCACAAGCACGTAGCTATCAGTGCTGTTATCATATCAGTGAGCACAATTTTGAAAACGTTCTTTCATGCAAGTCAAGTTCACTTGTAAACTTAATAATTATATTTCTTTTCTCTGGAAAAATCTTAAGAGCCAATGGAGAAAACTGTAAATGTGTCTCTTTCTCTACATTTTTACTATTATGAAAATGAGAAAGGAAAATTGAATAGGTTTACACTTACCATTTCCATTCTCAAACCCTTCTTTACAATAGTGAGATGAAAAGATTGTTAGACACTTTGTGGAGAAGTGAAATAGGGGGTGATTGTAGGTGGGGAAATTTTTCCATTGTTCCTCAAAAATAATTTTTGAAACTAAAACTGGATCTTCAATTTGGATAAATCAAACAAGCCACAGCTTTTTAGGAAGGTGTCTTCAGCTCTGTGACTTCATTTACCAGCTGTCATGGTATATTTATGTCTGAGAAATCTTCACGCACTAACACACATCAGAAGAGACCAATTAAATTTCTTCTTCTGTTACAATTAAGGCAGAAAAAAATTACGTTTCAAAGAGCTACTTTCTACAGTACAACAATTATTATCAATCACCTATTTTTGCTCATTCTGATAGGTGAGTCATTTCCAAACCATTCTTATTAAAGCAGCCTCCCAATCTTTCACTTTCTGCTTATACTTGTCTTACTTTCTCCATAGGACTTATCATTATCTGCAAACATCTTACTTGTTCACATGTTCATTAACTCCTCCCCATTAGGGTGGAAGCTCCAGGAGATGGGAATTTTGTGCATCTGTTCAAAGCATCTTCAGCATCTGGCATATAGCACACATTCTTTCGTTGAATAAATAAATAGTTATATTCATGTGGATAATCTACATCTTAGCTATTCATCTGTAATTACTGACATATTTACATCTAATTACTCATACTTAAAGTTTTACAAGCTATGTGACTTTGGCAAGTTACCATACTATGCCTCAGTTTTGCTATCTTTAACATGGAGCTAATAATGGTACTTAATTTATAGGGTTATTGGGAGAATTAAATGAATTAATTGGTATCAATCAGTTTGAAAGTGCCTGATACATGGTTTATTGCCCTATAAATTTTAGTTATTGATTAGTATTGTATTAAAGTATGACTTTTTGTTTATTCACTTTTTATAAAGGAAAATTTTAATCATTTATATGAGAAAATTATATACTGAATCTCCATGTACCCATCACCCAATTTCAATAATTGTTAATGTATGGCCAACTTTGTTACATTTATATCTTTTACTCTCTCTTTTTAACAACTTTGGAGATGGTAACTTGAGATTAGAGACATCCTCAGTGTTGCAAACTAAAACTAAGAATCACTGTTGTGATAATATATGAAACAAATATTTTCACTTATAGGAAAAGTCATATGATTATAAACAGGAACCAGGTACCACTGGCTTCAAGTGCTCTGTCACAAACAGGACACTAATGCCAATGTAACAAAGCACAGGTGGGCAGCCCCATCCTCCATCCCTCAATTCCATACCCCAAGGCTAGTCCAAAAAGAAAAAGGATCATCCAGGGCCACGAGAAAAATCAGAAGGAACAGCTGGAAACTAAAGAAAGAGTAAAAAGGATCAATAAGCTCTAATTGCTTCTAGAACATAATAGGATGATAAATCTCAAAAGAGACTTCCTAGCATCTGTTCTCTAGAATAATTTATAAGGGTTGCCCACCCTCCGGAATTCCCATGAGTTAGAGGTATCTTAGACAGGAAGAAGTCTTTCTGTGGTGACAGTAGTCCACAGTGGGTTTCTCTTAGGCCAAATTCATTTAATCCTGCACACAAGGATTCCTTGGAGTCTAACAATACTGGAGCAGAAGCACAGAGACTTTTACGTGCATGCTATCTGGAATGGGTGTTCTGACCGCAGAGTATATCATGAGCTGCCCCTGGGGCTTACTTACGGCAGCGTTCACAAGGAGGCCGACTACTCTCCTGAGTAGCACTGCCCAACAGAACTTGCTGAGATGATGAAAATGTTCTACGTCTACACTGTCCAATATTAGCCAGGAGCTACGTGTGACTTTTGAGCTCTTGAAAAGTGGCTAGTACAACCGAAGAACTTAATTTTAAATTTTATTTAATTTTAGTTAGCTTAAATTTAAGAGGTCATACGTAGCTAGGTGCATACCAATGCAGCTTTAGAGAATGCCCTTTGGCAAAATGTTTAAAACATCAGAAATTGATTTAAAAACACTGGTTTATAAATTTATTCCAAGAAATAATACTTGGCAATAAAAATAAATTACAAGTTGCTTAACTGTGTTTTGCCTGATTTTAAATAGTGGAAATTAAAATAAACACAATCACTGTTAAAAGGTCCTTATGAAAAAGCTGTCTTATCTCATATGATCATGATACACACAGAATCATATATGAAAACTTACAAAATCAGATTCTTCAGGTCAGAGGAGTAGTTGATTGTCACCAATTCCATGGCTTTCTGTAAATTCTCTCGCTGAATTCCTGCCAAAGAGTTGCAAGCCAAAGCCAACACAACTTTTCCTAATGATATCAGATCTGCTTGCTGACATAAAAGAATAAACACAACTTTTAATTTTTATTTTATAGGTACAAAGTTAATACACTGACACTAGTGCCTGCATGGAGAAAGCACTTGTACAAAGAAGCTGCAGAGCACAGCACACGGGTCTCAAGTATTGGTGCTCATCTGAATTAGCTGGGAGCTTATCCAAAGGAATTTTTGAGCTTCTCCCCCAGAGACTGGCACTCAGCAGGTCTGGGAACAGGCCCGACATTTTTAAAGCACCCAGGTAGTCCTGATGAAGGCGGTTCTAGGACTATACTTTAAGAAATATTACCCTAAATAAACTTCACATGACAACTACAGAACTGGTGCCTTAAAATGTTAAAAAAAAATGTATGTAAGTAGAGCTGCAATACTCTTACCATTACAAGAAATTTAAGGTGGCTTACCACATACACTTGCTTTACTATGATCGCTACAATTTATAATATGCACTTTTTTATTTTCCATGATGCCTAAAACATAGTGGGCATTGAAGATTTGGAGAAAAATTATTCCATTATTCTCAACATCAGCCAACACCTGACTCAAGTATGTTCTTTAGAACACCAAAAACGCAGCCGGCCAACCCCATGACATCCCATCTGTTGATGTTCTAAACAATTTTACTCCCAACTGTAACAGATCTTTGAGCTCTGTAACCACTTATTTTCCCCTTTTTCTTTTTAAAGATTTACCAGTCTGAGGCTTTCCTTCTAAAAGGATTTTCAAAAGACAGCGGGCTGAATCAAGGTGAGCTCTCCACTACCTATCACGTTACGACTCCAGGAAACAAAATGTGACCCCACATGGCCCTGCTTGGCATATACTGGGGAGAATGCAGCAGCTCAGAGTTAAATGAAATCATCTGAAGTAATTTCTACAGAAAACTTTTGTAAATCTTCAAAACCTGAGATCTCATCTGAATTATTGGATACATTGTTCAGTTACTGAATACTGGTTTAGTGTTAAGGAGTTTTCAAACCTAGTTATACATTAAAATCATCTGAGGAGCTTAAGAATAAAAAATCACCCAGAAGCCATCCCCTCATCTCAGTTCTGGTGTTATCAGTCTGGGGTAAGATCTAGGTATTGCTAGTTTTCAAAGCTTCCACAAGAGATTCTGACATGCAGCGAAGGTTGAAACCTACTGGTTTCGTCAAATGTTTATAATGGTATATTTGCAACTTCAGGGGAGTATTTCAAGGCAATCACTAGTGAAACTTTAGCACTATATAGCTATCCTTAATACATTCTACCTAAATAATAAAGTGTAAGAGAAAGTCAAAGTCCATTACTAAAATAACATGAAAAATTTCAAATTTTAAAATTTATCCCAAACTAGCATTTGCGAATCTGACACTGTTAACATAAGATCCCATAATCAGTAGAAAAACTGATGATAAAAACAAGCTACTGTGAATCAGCAGGGCAAGAGATATCAAGGACTCATGTCAGAGAAACTATTTAAAACTTCATTAGAGGTAGTTAGGAGCCAGAGGCCAAAGGGAAGGTGGCATGGGAAAGGTCACTGCTGCCATAGTTTCTTTCTCTGGAGGGCACCGCAATAAACAGACTCAAGAAGGACTCCCTTTGTCATTCTCAAGATCAAGTAAACATTCCAAGTTATATTAATGAAATCATAAATCAGTGCGTGTAAACTCCAACTGGAAACTGCTCTAAGTGTTGCAATCCAACGTCATCAGCAAAGCAAACCAAGGGTTATTATTTATCAAGTATGTGTGCAGCATGTACCAACACACAGCCTCCTCAAGCTTAAAACAGAAGAATTTTCAGGTTAGCTCCACCCTGAATTGATGCTGTAAGTAAACCTCCCGCTTAGAATATCCCATTAGTCCCTGCCACAAGACAGGAAAACAAGTCCAAGAACACTGAAGGACTAATGGATTTAAAGAATAGCAGCATCTCACCTGAGTACTTCCTACCACCCTTCTAAAGCTGACTCAAGGTGGGAGTACCCACTTCAGAAATAAAATATATGTCACATAATCCAGACTAAATCAGAACTATTTTTTTAATAAAAGAGGTTAACCAAGTCCTGCTTAATTAAGAGTGTCTAACATCATAAAAACTAGGTAACTCTCCTTTCTTTGTTTCCCAGCTAAATATTGGGTTGGCCACAAAGCCCATTATGTTTTTTCTGTACGATGGCTCTAGTAGTGCTTGTCTTTAACCTCATTCGAAACAATTCTGTTACGACTGTATTGCGACAGCCGTCTTATCAGTATGAGTTAAAAAAGAACTTATCAAACTTTTTGTGCAGCCATTTTAATATTGAAGATGGAAGACGATACACAACATTTTTGGCGTATTATGCTTTATTATTTCAAGAAAGGAAAAAGGCAACTGAAATGCAGAAAAAGATTTGTGCAGTGTGTGGAGAAGGTGCTGTGACTGATTGAACGTGTCGAAAGTAGTTTGCAAAGTTTCTTGGCACTACTGACATTCTGACCAAATAATTCTTTGCTTCTTATGCATTGGAAGATGTTTTGCAGCACCTCTGGCACCTACCCAATAGAAGTCAACAGCAAGAGATAGCAGACATACTCAAAATATGCAGGTCAATAAAGTTATTGGTGAAAATGAAAAATGTGTCTTTTAAGGAAAAAACTAATGGAATTTTTGGCTAACCCAATAATTTTCCAGTTGTTATTCTGCTTCTTACCTCCATCTGATCCCAAGCCCCCTCCCCATGTGTTGAATCCTGGAGGTTTTTCCCCTCAACTCATTTTCAGTTTCTTCCTGATGCCTGATTTCTTGATTTTTCTGATTCTATTTATGGATCCATTTATGTGAGTCTCTACTCACATTTCTGACACAGACTATGCGACAATGTACTTCTTTCTCATGTGCCCTCTTCTCTATAAATCATGATTCCCTGTTTGGGACTATCTTTAATTCTCTCCTTTACTTTACTATAAACTATACAAAAAATCTTCTACACATAATACCCACCCACCAAAAAATAAAGAAAAGAAAACCTGATATATCCTTTACTACTAAAAATAAAGGGGAGGTGGCAACGGGTTGAAAGTAGCCCAAGTTTATGAATGATGGCAACCGCTAACTTACCCAGTCAGTTGCCCAAATGCTTACCTAAAAGTTCTTTGTTCGGAAATCTGGGACTACTTTTGCAAAGAAAAAATGTTAAGTAATTCTGTTGTGACACTCACAGAGAAAAATCAAACTGTTCTTATTTTATATTAGTAATTAAAATAAAAAGGAGCCCTGGCTGGTGTGGCTCAGTGGATTGAATGCTGGCCTGTGAACCAAAGGGTCACAGGTTTGATTCCCTGTCGGGCACATGCCTGGGATGCAGACCAGGACCCCTGTGGGGGACACGCGAGAGGCAACCACACATTGATGTTTCTCTCCCTCTCTTTCTCCCTCCCTAACCTTTTCTTTAAAAATAAATAAAATATTAAAAATAAAATAAAAAGGAACTCTATTAAGAATGAAGAATAAGAAGAATATGTAAAGATATTTTTTAATGCAGGCATGGGGTTTCCAGATATTTGCAATAGAGGTTGATGGCACTAGTTCAAAATAACGTCTAATTTCTCTTCAAAAATTTAATATTACTTTCCTGCATATATGAAAATCACTACTATTTTTAACAGTTAGTAATCAGTCACTTTAAGGAGCACAATGATTATGAAGAAAATTTTTCAGAGCCAGTAAGTCAACACATATCAGACAAAAATAAGGAAAGTAGGTAAGAAACAACCACCCTAGATTTAAAAAAAAAAAAAAAAAAAGAGGGAGCAAATCTTAGACAGAAGGAAGCTCCTGCCATTGGGGGGGGAGGGGGGAAGTAGCCACAGTCTTGCATGTAGAGGCCACTAGGTGATGCTACCAACCAGGACAATTTGGCTGCCGCTGAAGTTAGGTGGGCATAAACAGAATGGAAGGAGATGTGAAAAGTCTGCATACAACTAACTGAATGTGCTGAGTGGCTCTAAGTCTCCGGGACTGCACTGCCGGTGGTAAGAGAAGTTGATGCATGAATTGGAATACTAAACCCTACTTAGACTCCACTCCCAGTCTGTTCCTTCCTTTTTTGTTCAGAAATTTTGTCTTACAATAAAGTGAACTAAAATCTTCTTTCAAGATTTAAACAAAAGAAATTGAAATAAGAACAATGGGAAGATAAGGTGTTATTTTCCTTGTTTTTCCATGTAACAAGCAGAGATTCTGCTTCATATCAAATCTCTGTAAGTTCATAAATGTTCAGAAACACAAAAAATACCTTACACAAAGAGAACACTGCCTTAAAATGACAGTTGCATAGCCTCCAAAACATGTAAACAGAATGATCTGAAACATACTTTAAACAGCCATGTCACTTGCACAGAGTAATCAAGACAAAAGCAGCTACACTTACCGCTCCTTATAGATATAGGTTCTTATTCTGCAATCTTGGATTATTCAAGAAATAAGAAATAAATAGCTAAGGACATAATAAGACCTAAATCCACACTATTATTATGAAATCAGACTATAATCAAATTCTGATAACGTACAATGAGTGATGATTAAGCAAAAAAAAAAAAAAATTACTTAAAAAACAGCAATACAACACTATTCCTCTGAAAATATTTCTAAAATTTTCAGATTGGTAGTGGGACAACTGTTTTAAAAGTAAAATCTCATTTATTATATTCTTTCAGTTGACCAATTATTTTAATCTCTGCCAAGGACAAATTTCCTAATCACATAAATACATTTTCATTTGAACAGCTAGAGTCTCCGACGCTGTCATTAATTCTGTATATTCCAACCTGTAAGAGCACTACACTAAACGCATCACAAGGATTAAGAAATACCCACTCAAAGTGTGCACAAAGACCACCCAGAATAAAC
Organism: Micronycteris hirsuta; assembly: GCA_004026765.1. Classification (NCBI taxonomy): domain Eukaryota; kingdom Metazoa; phylum Chordata; class Mammalia; order Chiroptera; family Phyllostomidae; genus Micronycteris; species Micronycteris hirsuta. The sequence continues at coordinate 180,881 of PVJI01000580.1, forward strand.
TGAAATCTACACTTAAAACCCTGAAGTACTTTAAAATAAACAAAATTTGTCTTAAAAAAAAAAAAGACCAAGCCTTAAGTTATTAAGTAAGTATTTTTTTTAATTCTTACTCACCTGGTATTGAGCCATTAATGCCAATGGATTATTATTCTGACTGTTATCAAATGTTAAAACATCAAATACTCCAACACAATTTACTCGCAACCTTTAAAGATCAGAGAATTTAAAAAATAATTAAAATGAAATTTAAAAAATTATATACTAGTGGAAATTATCACTTCCTGTAATATTTGGAAGGATCTCAAAATATTATCTCCTCTAACCTCCTGTCCTACCCCCATATAACCTCCAGCAATCACCATTTTAGAGGTGAGAAATACGAAGTGACAGACCTCAGGTTAGAAAAGCCAGCAACTAATCAAGCCAGGACTGTAACTCAATCTCTGACTACCAGCCCAGCGGTCTTCCCACTGTACCAAGCTGCTTCATCTCTATAAAGAGAACTAGTTATCTTCCTAACACTTGCTGAACATGCACCAGTCAACATTGGAGGCATTTTACATGTATTAACTTATTCAATCCTCTCAATATTCTTACTGAGACAGGTGTCTTATAAATGTGGAAAATGGAGAGAATAGCATGTGCTTGATAAGGTTACTAAACACACAGAAGTAAAGTAACTTGATCAGGGTCGTAAAGTCAGTAACTAACAGAGCCAGGATATGAACCCAGGTCACCTGATACTACATCCTGAGCTGTTCATGCTACACTGCCCAAGACAAGTCTCAAAATTACAATTCAAAGAAACTCTGCTGAAGTCAGGATCTGTGTATTTAACTCTATCAGTAGTTCTCAAAGCACAGGACCCAATTAGCAGCAACAGGACACCTAAGAACTTGTTGGAAATGCAAACTCTTAGGCTCTACTCCAGATTTATTCAATGAGAACTCTAGGGCTGGAGCCCAACAGTGTGTGCTAAGTAAGCTCCCCCTAGGTAATTCTGATTCATACTAAAGTCTGGGAACCACGGGTGTACACTGCATCTCCCCCACCCTAACCATACAGACCTCCAAACCCTTACAAGACTCTTAGTTAGTAACCAGTCATTTTATTAAGAATTCAACACTTTTAAAAACTTTACAAATGAACTCAAAGTCACAGCAGTTCTTCTGGATGGAATATATGAAAGGTAAAATTAAAATAAATCATCATGCTTTGTTTAAAATCTGCTCAATAAAGGAGCCAAAGCTCTAAATGCTAGTACCTAGTTTTGCCAGTTATCAGAATCTTTGTTGGGTCCATAACTCGACATGCCAAACCTGCTGTATGAATGGTACGCAACGCGGAACTCAACTGGACAATATACGCCCAAATAAGAGATTCTGGCAATAGTCCAGCATGCTGTCTGGGCAATGGTCCATCATGTTGACCTATAAAGCAAACAATAACTTTTAAAAATCTTAATTTAAGTGATCAACTAAAACATTACATCCAAAATTAACAGAAAATTTATCTATATTCATGGCATAATTTGTCAATATATACATATGTATACAGGTAAAATTTAAGTTTAGTCTACAAGAATTTAAGGGACAAAACCACGATTTCCCATTTTGAGATTATACCTTCATATTGTTAGCAGCAGCCAAGAGCTCTCACTGAACTGCTCTTTACCATGACCACTGTAACTGACTAAACAAAAATTATTTAAAGAACTTATATTTAATTATGAACCAAACAAATGCAAGTTATGATTAAAAAACAGGAACTGTAGAGAATGTTACTTTACTTAAAATATGAATATTCTTAGCATACGTTATTGTCCAAGCACGTGAGACTTGTTCATTCTATGGTCTGAGGGAAATAAAAGTCTCTACCACCACTTATGCTGAAAGTTTTCTTAAAATCTTCTTGTACTGCTCAGCCTCCTCTGTTCCAGTAACATCAGTTAGACATGACGAAGTCCAATTCACAAAAACACGAATGTGAAACACTGAATGTCACTTATATGTAAAGATAAAATACAAAAAAAAAGATCTGGTCTACCATGAAAAGTAATCATTTTTATTCTATTTTTTTTTTAAGATTTTATTTATTTTTAGAGAGAGAGGAAGGGAAGGAGAAAGAGGGAGAGAAACATCGATGCGTAGCTGCCTTGCATGCCCCCTCCCACTGGGGACCTGGCCTGCAACCCAGACATGTGCTCTGACTGGGAATTGAACCAGCGACCCTTTGGTTCTCAATCCACTGAGCCACACCAGCCAGGGATCTATGGATTCTTAAAAATGCTTCCCAATACTATTTTCTGGGTCACTGTTAATCCTAAAATCAGTAGAAAAGGAACCATATAAATTTAATCGAGATTTCATAATTACAGTGGTCCCCCCTTAATTTCATCTTCCACAGCTTCAGCTACCAGATATCAACCAGTCAGAAAATATTAAATTTCCCCAACCATCAACATCATCTGCTCCTGACATCCAGCCACCAACATCATCGTGGCTTAATGACCCAGGATCTATGGAAACAGAAGGTTTTCCTTCTGATGCACCATCAAGAAGGTCAACAGTAACCTAACACTACACCACAATGCTTACCTATGTCATTCACCTCAATTCATCTCATCATGTTGGTATTCTATCATCGCACGTCATCGCAACAAGGGTTAAGTACAATAATGTGTTTTGAGAGAGAGAGAGATCACATTCATATAACTTTTACTACAGTATATTTTTATATAATTGTTCTATTTTATCATTGGTTACTATTGTTACTCTCTTACTGTGCCTAATTTATAAATTTAACTTTATCAGTACTACTCCCAGTTTCAGGCATCCACTGGGAGTCTTGGCATATATCCTCCATGGATAAAGGGGGACTACTGTGCTTCAGGGAATATAACCTTATAAATCTAAGCGTTCAAGTGTTCAACCTTATAAAATCAAGTTTGTAAACAAACTTTTTGTGAATCAGGTCTGAAAACACAGTTAAATAATTAATTGTAGAGATAATAAACAGTAAATAGGTACTTAAGCCTTGGCCAAAGAACTTACATGTACAACCCATGGACATGAACGAAGGGGAAAGAGATGCTGAAGGGTCTGGGGTACAGGGAGAAAAGGGATAAAGGGGATTTAAAAAAAAAAAAGAAGAAGAAAAAGAAAGGTACTTAAGGCGTGGGATAAAATTTCCAGGAAAAAAGCAAATACAAAATTCAAAAATTTTATATCCCTAAATTTAGACTGCTATCCCTGAATTTAGAAAGAACTAAAGATAATAAAATCAGAAAAAGTGTTAGATGACTCAGAAAGTGGCTCTACTGATAAATGCCAAGACAACATTAAAGACAACTATAAAGAATTTAAATAAAACTACATAATAAATGTAGTAACAAGGAAAAGGAATATTTATCAAAAATCAGTGCTTACTGTGTACCAGATTGTGTCTAGTTACTTTACCCACATTTTCTTACTTTAAACCTCTTATCACAACTTCTATAAGGTATGGTATTACTATTATACCTCTTTTCTAAATTAGCATATTTCTTGCATAAAAATATATTTGTAAGAAATATACTTTTATAAATTATAAAAATCGCATAAATTAGCATATTTCTCACATAAAAATATGCGATTTTTGGGTGCTAAGTTAGTAAGTTAAATAGTTTAAGAAAACATTAGACTTTCATCTATGTCTCTATGAGTTTAAATAAACACTGGCCTTTATTTTCTTCTTTTAATATTCATATTAGGAAAACAGAGGACTGCCTTGTAATAGAAGTTGCTGTAAATTAAAGTACATATGGTACATTTAGGGATGCTACTACCATTCGAACAATACTTCCAAATATCAGAAAAAGGACTGATTCCTGTGAAAATGTAAACACATCAAATAATCAGTCAACATCAAACAGAACAAAGTTTTAAAAAAAAGCTGGAAAGGAGTGCTATAAATCAGTGGTTCTCAACAGGAGTAAATTCTGCCCCCCTTAAGGGACGTTTGTCAATGTCTGGAAATATTTTTGGCACCACAACTGCAGTAGGGGTTGCCACTAGCATCTACTGGGTAGAGGCCAGGGATGCTGCTGAACATCCTGTAATGCACAGGACGGGCCCCACAGAAAGAACTGTGCGGCTCCAAATGTCAACAGGGCTGATATTGGGAAATCCAGCTATAAATTACAGCCAACAGTCACTTCACAGGTGGTATTACTAAAATAAACTTGAACAACTACAGCTATGTTCATCTGTAAAAAAAAGTCATACCACATCCCCTTCAAAAAAATTATGTGTCTACAGATGACACGGCGAAAGGAAAAGAAATGACCACACTATATGACCAGATTTTTAATGTGAAACAACCACGTAACCACAGCTTTCTTTTTGTAACTGTCAGAAAGCAAAGTTACAAGTAAACAGAATATATTTTTACCATAGGTAGAGTCCTTAAAAAAGTTACAATCCAAAAAATTACTGTCATGCGACTCCAATCTTTCTCCCTTCTTAGTTTTTCTCAGTATGTAGTCAAGAAAATCTTTAAAATATTAAAACTCATGGTAAACACAATGCTTCTTTCCTCACCCCACCTAAGAAAATGAACCATCCTTTTCCTCCCCAAATATATGCTAATTAACAGACCTCTCAAAATGGATTTACTTTTACTGTGAAATGATTTATCCTTTAAATAAACATTTTTCAGAATATAATATTTTGGTTCTTTGCAATATTATTAATAATGAGAAAAAAAGATATTATTTCCCACTTAAGTTACCTGAAAATTTATTTTAAAACTAGTTCCTTAAGTAACATGGAATCCTATGTTTAAACAAAAGCACTGGTTTAGGGAGATAATTTTATAAATGATACATAGTCACATCAGACTCTGAGGGAATCATTAAATTAAACTCAGAAAATATAAAAATTAAGAGAAAAATACTTATAATAAATGGAAAATGCAATATGACACAAAATAACAATATAAAAGGAAACCAAATAAACCAAAACAAAACACCAAAGCTGGAAAGAAATACATCAAGACACCTATAATGGTTGTGTTTTGTGTGGTAAAGCTACAGGGATTATCTTTCAATTGACTGATTTTTTCAAATCATCTCTACTCAGAAAGTATTAGATTTTTAAAAGAAAAAAACTGCTAAGAGAATAAAACTTCCATCATATTCTGTTATTAAAATTTCGGATATCTATGTGAGTCTTTCGGAACCCACCTTCATCTCGGTCTATACACAGAGCACATTACTTCCTCACTTGTTACAGATTGACCCCATCTCTTTTTAAAATGCAACAGGGTCTCTAAGCGGAATGACTACAGGGATAAAATTTCATGTATTTTAAAATACAAACTATTCTCCCACAGAGCAAAAGCATTTGTCAACATACAGCTTGCTTGCCTCTTTTCCTTACCCCACTTTCTCTTTGTGAAATAGGCATCAGCATTGGGGTCATTAAAGTGTCTGCTCATCATAGTCTCTCCTCCAGCATGGAAATCATATGCAAACACAAGAGCTTAAAGTAAAACACAAACATTCATTACTGCGATCTGGCTTCAAATAGTTAAGCTCACAAGAAGAAAGACAATTGCAAATTACTCACAAGGCTCTGCAAATGCTTTAGTGGTAAATACCTCACGCAAGGTTACAATATTTGAGTGCTGAATTTTTTTCCACATATCAACCAACACCATGCATTTTGTGTTAACAAGACGAAAACCTGAAAAAGTAAAATTTTTCTACTAAATTGTTAATGACATCTCCCCTATTCCGTCAGAAATGTGAAAGAAAAAACCGTGTTATACATTACTATGAATCACTAATTGTCAAATGAAATAATAAATTTATTTATTATACTTTAAATTCGTTTATTAAGTAACTATATTTAGGAATGTCTGAAAAATCTTAGCCTCAATAATATGCTTCTAAAAGAGGATAATTTATTTTCCTTACCATGTATCCTCCGAAGGCAATATGGCAGATCATCTTTGCTATTTACGGCTTTGTAGCAAGATGTAATGTAGCCAAAATTACTTGATTTCTGTATCCGGTTGGGGGGTGGGAGTGGCTCTAGAGGGAATAGGCTATGGTAGCTATCAACTTCTGCAGGGACTGCTAGAGTAATTCATAAAAAGACAGATGACTTAACTTGCAGACGTTCATAAATCTCTCAGAATAATAAAAAAGAAATCAAACCTACTATAAATAACTGGTATCAAAACAGACTTTCTATTCAAGAACAGTGTCAACATTCACAATAATTATATAAAACAATTGGTTTCATTATCACTATTAAACAAGCATTATAAAACAACCATAGAACTAGATTTCATACACTCAAAATTACAACAAACATCAGAACCAATGTCTAATCACTTAGAAATATTAAACATTTCTGATTATGATACTGAATAAAATCAAGATATATTTTGTTTCTTTAAACATTTATTTGTATAAAATATATTTAGACAACGACGTTAAGCTATGAATTCTTTTTTTAATAATTACTTTATTGTTGTTCATAAGCTATGAATTCTTGTTTTTAAAGCATAAAAAATTCAAAATAAGTAACGTTAAAATGGAGAGTGTGTATATGTATGTATAAATATGGCAATCTGTATCAAAACCCCAACCATTCAGTGGAACAGTTTTAATCCCTAGCAAAACATAAAAGAAAATTAAACAACTTTATTACCAAGCCTGCTATCTTCCTCAAAGAAAGAAAAATTATGTTTAAGGATATATAACACTTTGGGATTTGTTTGTAATATTGTTGTGTATTAAAAACTGTTTATCTTGAATCCCTATGTGTTTTTTTCTTAGAAAGAGTAGAAAGTTGAACATGAAAATATACTCAGTGGTTGGTTTCTCTACTGAGTATAGGTATTTTATTGTCCCTTCTTTATTGCTCCATATTATCTAGAACAAACAGGAGTCAGTGTTACAATCCAAATAGAGAAACAGGTTTTTTTTTCATGTTTCAAATATAATCAACTATATTTTCCAACTGGAAAGCTTCCAATGGTGAAATGTCTTGAATGACTTAGGAATGCTTGCCATATCTCAGTTGAAAAGCAGATGAGTGAACATGCAGCTATGCCTAGAAAATCATCCAGTGAAGAACACAGGAAAACTTTAACAATGGTAAATACAGAGTGGGAGGATTTTCTCCTATTTATTACACGAGTCTGTAGTTGCCAAACTTTTTACAACAAACATGTTTAACACTATTTGGAAACATGGCAATATATCTTATGAAAAACTCACAAAAACAACAAATAATTTTTAACTTATGACTATTAAAAAATCTGGTGAAACCCTACTAAGAAAACTCTAATTCCAGACAACAGTTCAAAAGGACCCCTCCCTCTGTGCCTCTGCCAAATTCTCACACTTATGATCTCTTAGTTCGAGGAACAATTTTATGACAGAACTCCCTACTTCATAAGTAAGGAAAACAAGGATTACTCCTCTAGAGAAGGAGTAGGTAGACAAACCCAAGAGGTTGATTTTGGAGCCTTGTGCTCTTAACTCCTACATAGCATTTTAGCCATAGTGCAAAACATGGATTCAATGTAACTTTCAAACCATGGTCAAGTAGCACGTTCCACTGGAATAAAGGCAGTATAAGGGAAGTATATAGACACATGAATGTGGCTATAACTTTTGCTCATTTATGATTTATTTTAACAATCACTGTAATTTCCAAAAACAAATAATAAATTTTGTTTTCTAGCTATTTCATAAGGGAAGTAATTAATTTCAAATTAGTAAAAATATACTGAATACCTACTATGTATTAGTGAACTAATATTAATGAAATATGGGTTCTTAACAAGAGGCTTAGAGATTTATATAAAATATAGTACAAGGACATGCCTGGGTTGCAGGTCCAGTTCCTGGTCAGGGCATGTATGAGAGGCAACCAATCAGTGTTTCTCTCTCACATATATGTTTCTCTCCCTCCCTTCCCCACTCACTAAAAATAAATAAAATCTTAAATATATATATTCAAGGCAAAATAGCTATTTAAAAAGTACAATTCACCATGGCACTGGTTCTTAAATTTTAGTACCCTGTAGAATCTTGTGAAAACAGTTTGCTGGGCCCCATGCTCAGAGTTTTCGATTCAGTAGGTCAAAAATAGGGCCCAAGAATTTAGTATTCTAACAAGTTCCCAGGTGATGAAGAAAGGACTCTGGAGGCGGGGGAAGATAAGGACTCATACTTTGGAACTTCCACACATAGAAACAGAGAAGGGAGCCATTCCCAAGGATACTAGGAAAGATCTTACAGCTGATCTGGCATGCTTACTAGAAATTAATGTGCTAAACAAGTAGAAAGAGTGCTTTACCGTGAGGGAGTAAACAGAACAAAAACAACAAACAAGGAATGAATGTGTACAAGACAACAAACAAGGCATGGAAGTGAAATCGCAAGTGGTGAAGGAACAGGGTAGGGGTGTAGCACAGAGGAGGTGCAGAGTGGAGATAAAGCTGAGAGAGGTATGTTGGAATTAAATCTGAGGGGAAGTTAAATGCCACACAAGGACTTGCAATTTACTACGCTAGCAGTGGTACTCGCAGCATCAGTGTAAAAAAGAGATTGCACAAGGGACACAATCAACTAAAAATCTTACGGTCTTAACTCCTTCACCCCTGTGTCTACTTTCAACCAAGTCACACTGAATCCCAAACAGGGCAGAGGGAAAACTGTGCTGCCGCGGAAACATACTTGGGCTGCAGGGTGAATCCTCAGTCAGGCGAAGAGGCACCCACTGGATATTTCTCTCTCACATCAACGTTTCTCTCCCTCTCCCTCCCCTTCTCTAAAATCAATAAACACATCCTCGGGTGAGGATTAAAAATTAATTATATGATTCTGCCAACCTTTGCTTCCCTACTCTTTCTCTTCCTTCCCTTTTATATGGTTTTACTATACCTATATGTACTCAAGTTTATTATGTATGTATATGTTTATGCATGTATATGATATACACATGTACTTACATGAACTCAAGTATGCATATACACTTCAGTTAGGTTTACAAAAAGCTGTCATGCTATATATAATCTGTTGCAACTTACTTTTTTACTTAATATTACATTACAAAAACTCTTCTGTATTGTTGCATATCAGCACACTTTCTTCACTTTAACAGCTATATAACATTCCATTGTCTAACACTATCAGAGTCAATTCAACCCACCCTTTAGTTGGGCATTTGGATTGATCGAGGTTTCTGATTTTATGAGCAGCAATGTTATGGATACCTTACACATTTTCTGGTGGAAAATGTGTAGGAGTGTACCTATATCTAAGAGCAGAATAGCTGGTCATAGGGAACATAGATATTCAACCTTAGTTTTGAGAATGGTAACAAGTTCATCAATTTATACTACCAAGAGCCAGGTACTGGAGAACCTATGGATCCATATGCTCACACTTTATATGATCACATTTTAAAATGGTATTTTATTTGCATTTCCCTAATCAGTGATGCTCAACATCTTTTCTTATATTTATCAGTCACATGAATTTCCATTTTCTGAAAGTGTATATTCCTATCCTTTGGTCATTTTTTTATTGGATTGTTTATGCTCTTACTGATTTGTATTTTATATTCTTTGTCAGTTTTGTAAATATCTTCTTCCAAGTTTTTTCTTTACTATACGTACCTCTGGAATGTTTTAAATTTTAATTCAGTGAAATTTATCAGTATTTTCTTTGAGTCGACAATACTTGATTCCTGTAGAGGAATTCTTTTCCTACTGAAATGTTAAATCTATTCATTTATATTTTATAGTAAGAGTTTTACAGTTTCGTTCTAGACATTTAAATTCTCAATCTATTTGGAGTTGATTTTTAGAAATGGTTTGAGAAGATCCACTTTTCTTTTACATAGACAACCATTTTAGCAATGTCTTGCTTTCCCCACTAATATGCCACCTCCATCACAGAAAGGGTCTGGGCTCTCCCCAAGTCTGTTCCACTAATCAATCTGTCTAACCCAGTACCATGACCGCACTGTTAGTTACTGCAGACTCAAACCAAGTCTCCCCTCCCACAATATACCCAGAGTTCCTAAGCATAATCTTCAAAGTACCTTGGCCCTTTCCTCTTTGACGATTTTATCATACACTATGAAAAGCTCTGCTATGCTATAATATAATAAAAAAAATAAAAATAAAGACCAACCTGTATTAGAAGCTTGGAACTTTCAGACCTACCCTACCCACCAAGCCCAGGGAGAAGAGAGGGGGGCTAGAGGTTGAGTTATCACCAATAGCCAAGGATTTAATCGACCACGCCCATACAATGAAGTTTCCATAAAAACTCCTAAATAAAGTTACTTATCCTGTCTGTCGACTTCAGTTTTCCTCATATGTAAAATGGAGATGATAACATTAATATCTATGTCACAAGATTTTTGTAAGCAAGAAAGTCATAAAGCATTTAACCATCACACTGCCTGGCACACAGTAGTCTAAAAAGTAATAATAATAAAAATCACCTTTCCCTGCTGCTTAAAAACCTATACATTTTATCAAGTTTCAGAAAACAATAATATTCGAGTACACAGTGAGATAAATCACCACAAATATAAAACTATCTAATTTTTTGATGAACTAAATTACCATCACTGTAAAATTAATTTAAATAAACTGGGTAATCTGTGGCATCCTGGAATTCTTAAGTAAATTTGAAATAAATATTCATGAAATAGTAATTAGCTAGTTTAAGACATAAAAATGTGTAGGATTAGATAAAAATTGTAATATCCTTTAAAGATTTTTATTATTTCTTTTTAGAGAGGGGGGAAGGGAGGGAGAGAAACACTGATGGGTTGCTTCTCATAAGTGCCCTGACTTGGGGCCAAACCTGCTACTCATGCATGTGCCCTGACCTTTGAACCCACAACCTTTCACTTTGTGGAATGACACCTAACCAACTGAGCCACACTGGTCAGGGCCAAGAATCATAATACCCTTTAAAAGGAAGCATAAGAATGAATCAACTTGAATTTTACCTGGCATATCTGCTTGATCAATTTGAGCCATCGTTATTAAATGTCTGTTAATGAGCTCCTAAGGGGGGGAAAAATATATTTACATCTAAATACAGGTTCTAACATCTGGATTTTCTACTATAACTAAATAACAAAAGTGTTAATGCTTTGGTATGTGTACTTTTTAATGCTGATGTCATAAAATAACTATTCTAATAATGGTATAATGCCAAAATCCCAGTCCTAGATACACCTGCCCCTAACTAAGACCGGGCCCCAGCAGCTGTGCTGTAACCTGCAGCGCACACCTAACTCTGGCCGAAGTCCAAGGCCCGTGCTGAGCCTGTCAATAATCCACTCTATACACAGGACACAGCTACAGCGTACTTCCGTGAAACAAAAGTGTTTCTAAGACTATAACTGTAAAATGAAATTCAACATATCAAATACCTAGCTGTCTTAACAAAAATTATTTTATAAAACCTACTTAAGAGAAACTATTGAGCTCTCCTAGAATGTAATTTATTTCTGAGCCAACTACCTAGTCTTAACCTGTAGATACTAGCAAAAGGTTGTCTGAAGGTTAGAAACTATTTAAATAATTTATTTACATATTTTGAAGAGGCCTTTTAATGCACAGAATATGACGTGCGCAAAGGTGGCGCATATAAACAGCTATCCTGTTTTACATCCGAATACATAATTACCTGCTACTTTCTTAAAAAACAGCTTTCCTGTAATTATATGTCACTTAGAAATCCTAAGTTCTAAATTCTGCCTATCTGTTTTAGGAGCGCATATTTGACTAAATAATGTGATTTGAAAAGAGCTGTGCTATTTTTTCAGTTCTTTACTAAAGAACAAGAGACATTAAGCATCCCTAGAAGGAATTCTGGATGCATACCTGTCGGAGCTCATCGGCCATGAAGAAGGAAGGTGCATTCGCTTTTGGTTGCATATAAGCAACGTGAGGTGCAGTTGGAGGATAAATATGATAGTTTGGAAATACCTAAAAAGGTAGGGAAAGAGAAAATGTAATGATCAATTCTTCTCACTTAAGTTTTATCATTGTTCTGATAAAGTTTCATCTTCAAATGACAGTGATAAATTGGTACACTTTAAATCTTTAAATGACAGTGAATTAAATACCTCGGAGAAAAACTATTATCAGTATACTTTCTGAATTCATTTTAGAAGTAACCTTATATTTAATAATCAATTTGAAAAATGTAATGAAACATTTCTTCATATACAGTAAAATATAAGCTCCAACGAAAGGCAAAAGTAGCTCTTTGGATGAAATGTTACACAAACATTTTCTAAGTATTTTTAAAAGATACTGGAAGACAGAAAGCAAGCAGATATTAAAGGTGTTGAAGCACAGTCAGATAATGAAGTTAACACTGCCCTGGATGCCCAAAGAACTGCCCTCTTGTGCGCTTTTTGTGGCGAACCCAAACAAAAAAGTATTACCTAAATACCTGTTAAACACTTCAAACTTCAACAGTAAAGAGGAGCGATTTACTCTGAGTCAATAGGTTAAGTGAACAGAAAGGTGCAATAATGTATTTATGTTCCAAGCAAACTATAAACGAGTTACTAAATCTGCTCCCAGCTTCCTGTCTTACAATCTTCCAATTGGACTCTCCCCACCACCCTTCCTTCTCTTTGTTCTCTGACTCTCCTTTCTGTCACTGGTCCATCATACAGAATCAACGTACATTCTAAAATATCTTTCCTTTTGCTTTCTTCTTTCATTTTAAAAGCTGAAACAAACATTTTTTTCTCTTTTAAAAATTAACTCAGCCAATTTCTGTTCCTCAGATAATTATTCTGTTCTCTACTCAACCAGGTAATGATTTTGCAGTGCTTGTAAGGTTTCCTTTAACCTATGCTTGCAAGGAGAATAACGCCTTTTTTCTTGCCTTGTTTCCTTACATCAGATAGCACAGTTTGACTTAACAGGTTTACCGTGAACATATTTTCGAGTGGTTTGAAGGGTAAAAACATAAAAATGTACCATACATAATCTCTACAAAAAGAGCTGAGACAGTTTTGTGACAAAAGAACCTCTTTATAAATTAAATCTCTTCTTTCTACAAATATGATAAAATATAATAAAAATATAAATAATTATAAAATATAATAAGCCCCCAAAACGGTAAAACATTGATAGAATTCTTACTTGAAAGAACCAAGGAAAGTCTCTACTCTACCTCAATTATTTGACCTTCTGTTCGGCAAGCTGTTCTGTGATAATTTTTGAAAGATCTCTGACCAAAAACAAAACAAAATAAAAAACTATTAGCTATTTCATTATTTCTTAAAAAGCATTTTACATGATTTACAAGTACTTCTATAAATGTCTTCACATTTTTCATAAGATGGTTAGGTATGATTATCCCCATGTACGGCTTGGGAAACAATCTCAGAGGTACCAAGATTCAAGAGTCACAAAACAATGGTAGAACTAGGACTCTTAAAAATAAGTAACAAAAAATCTATTGTCTTTCAAATTGCCTTTTAGTAAAATATTAAACATAATCAAAGTAAATCATTAATTTAACTTATGGGATCAAAATCTGCCTGCTTATTAAAATCCAACTATAATTTTCATCTAAGCCTCTCATCTATGAACATGACAAATGTCTACGGTTTAGATCAGCTTTCGTGTTTAATGGAATTTTAAGTTTTTGCTCATGAGTTCTTTCTTCATCTGCTAGTTAATGTTCTATAGTTAAGAATTAATTTTTGAACAGAAGCAAAATAATGAAGCTAAAATGGTACAATTTATAGAACGCTGCGATGCTTCCCTTCTCCCTGCCCCCACCTCCTCCTGTCAGTGCTTTGGCAGCTCTTCATTTATATTCAGGGCTCCTGCAACAACCCCCCTCCCCCCTTTAACAATGAATGTCCCATACTGGAGGCTTCGTTTCACTGTACTCCACTACCCAGAGGTCTTGTTATTAAATCGCTGACTCACCTAAGGCAACAGTTCATCATCAATTTGCTTTCATTAAGTACTGATTTAAAAATAAATAAATAAATAACATCTTCTTTCTCTAACTTCTTACTCGAGGTAAAACTACCTGTAACAAATGTCATCAAGCTTCAGCCCCAGCTAGCACAAGTACTAGGTAACCCCATAAGCAAAACATGCCCTAAAGTACTAAACTAGGGCTGGAATATAATCTAATTTCTGATTAAAACCAGATTGGTTCAAAACTTGAGTTCTGACTAATGAAAAAACATTACTTAGAAAAGATAAGAGATCAAAATTACCATCTAAATTAGAAAATGAAATACTTCTTCACATCAAAATAAAAAGATGCAAGCGGGTGAAGCGCCTCATGAATCTCATCAATCAGAAGGAACTGTATATAAGGGTACTGTCACTTCCCTTTAATGCAGAGACATACCATTCCAGTCAAAGGGGCTGGAGTTGTGTCTGTGTAGAAGTATGTCGTCCCACCGACAGTTTCCTTCTGAATCACCTGCCCAGAGGACGGGGTCTGAGAAACAGGATTATTAACAGGTGTAGAGGCACTAGAAGGCACCATGTAATTTGCTGGATTTGGAGTGTGACTCCTTCTTCTGGGAGCAGGAGAAGTATGTGGAGTGATCTTGGGGGAATGAAGAGGGGAAGACCCAGCAGACAATGACATTCCTGAAGAAGACATAAAAACATTTCTTAGGGTACAAAAATTGGTTTTAGAGGGGAAAAAAACTGGAAAGTAAAATGCAAACATTAATTTGGAAGAAACATTGTCTTTAGCAAATTCTTTAAGTGCAAAGATGTAACTTTATTTTGTTTTGATTACAAAAAGCTCTGATTAAAGCAAACATAAAGAAGTTTATTTTCAAATACATTCATTTTAAAGTAAATCAGAAAATTTACTGCAACAAGTCTCCTCCACATCAAGGTTTACATGAGAAACTTCAACAGTAAAACTCATGAACAATTTAATAAATTAATTTAATGAAAAAATTAGAAATAACAAACTGGGACACTTTATAAAAGTATACCTTCTATAAAAATCTTTTATAGAAGGCATGACTCCTTTTTTGGCTATTAACAACAGAAATACCACAGTCACCCTAAAATATTACAGTATTTTTTTTTAAAAATCAAGCTATTTAATGAGATTTACTAGATTTCTTTTGTCTAAATACAATTAACAGAATGGTATGAAAAAGCAAAAATCTTAAACCTTAGTTGAAATACATGGCAGCTTAAACACCATAGTTTTTAAATCAAGCAGTATATTGTTTTGATGCCTTTTGTTTTTAATTCTAAATAGGTATACACTAAAACTGAAATTTTCTGCAGATGTATACTTTTTAAAATTAGACCAAATAACTCACTATGTTCTAGGGAAGTTTACCTAAACTCAACTAGTAAGAAACCATTATGTGCAGAGCATCTCTATTATGAACGAATCTGCTGTGAGGAAGGGGCAAGGACAATTGTCTTTACGCTTCAGGTAGATTCCAAGCTAGCTGAGAAAACAAGACCAGGTCACACGTAAGAGACATAAGATGACTTACAAAAGCACTCAAATATAAATTAATATACTGCAAACTACATGCATAAATGCAGACAGATGCAAATTAATTAAAACCAGGTAGAGTTAATTAAAGGCTTAATGGAAGTGATCAGTTCTGAGCAGAGATAGAAGAGTTTCTAGAGCTACAGTTACATTTCCTGAAAAAAATTAGCTTATCCAGGAAATCTCTTTGGCTACTTGGGAAATGACTAAATTTTTTCACCTTTGAAGTAATATGCATCTCACAATTTAAAAAAAAAAAGTTACCAAAATGTCTGTGATCAAAGAAACAGGATTAAAAGGGATATAAATTTCAATTTTTAAAAACTCTTAAGACACCAACACTGTTTTCTGAAAACATGTAGATGAACAAAACTAAGGTGAAAACTGGGATAAAACATTTACCTTTACTTTAAATAGCCCTTTGTGCTTTTTAAAAAGCCGTAACAATTGCTTCATCTGATTTTCTGAGCAACTAAGTGGGTAGGTAGGTAAGGTTACAAGCACCGCTTGTAATACAGATCAGAATTGGGACAAAGGGGGGTTTTATTTGACCAAGGACATGTGCAGAGTAGACAGCAAAAAACCAGGCCTCCAACCCAAGTCTCCAAACTCCCAACTGAATACTCCTACAGCTATCATACAATGCATACTGCACTGACATTAAAATAGGCCAGTAATTCTCAAGTCGGTATTAAATGCACCTCTAAGAAACTTTAAAACCCCCTTTAAAAACAATGTATAAGGAAGCCGAACTTCTGTATCAAGATACAATCCTAATTTAAAAAAAAAAAAAATTGTTCCAGAGTCCTCTGTGTTTTTCTAACTCTATATTATACGTTTAATGCAGGTTAATCCATTATATTGGGAGGATTAAAAAAATTGTAAAAATTGGGAGGATTATTAAACTATTTTCAAAGGATCAATATTCCCCAGTTAATACAAAATGCATTTAGATAGTTTTCCCAAAACTAGCCTCTAGTTTTATGCTGAGATAAAACAGGCCAAGTCACCAAAAATGAATATAACCAATGTTAAGTTACCAATTCTTAGGCACTTTCCATATGTCCAGCACTAATAAAAGTGCTTCACTTGTATTAATCTTTTCGTCCTCACAACAACTTTCTGAGGTATGTGTATCACATTCACCTCACAGAAAAAATAATAATATTTTTAAACCTATTGTAAGGGCAAATATAGGTTTTATTAAAGAAAAGAATCAAGATTCAAAATCAGGTCTATTTGATTCCAAAGCCTGTGGTCTTAGCTAATATGCTCTACAGTTGCCCAATTCCTACGTCTTATACTCGGCAAATGGGACTATCTGAGCTATGTGGGGAGGGGAAGGTGTAGCATGGGGTAAAGTCAGAGTTGCTGACATCAAAGTAGATGTTTGAGACAACAGCAGAATCTCTCTTTAAGGCTGAATGCCCGGGTCCTTAGCCGGGTGGCTCAGTTGGTTGGAGCATCATCCTGTACATCAAAAGGTTGCAGGTTCAATCCCCGGTCAGGGCACATGCCTAGGTTGCACGTTCCCTTCATGGTCAGGGAGTGCAGAGATGGTAACCAATCAATGTATCTCTCTCTCCCCCGCTGTGTCCCAGGTCCCCTCCAAAAAAAATCAATGAACATATTCTTGAGGGAGGATTAAAAAAAAAAAGACTGAACACATTGAAAAAGATTACCAAAAAGACCTGAAATCAGTTAAGAAGTAAATTCATGTATAGTAGAATTTACAAGTCGTAGGTAATAAGCTTTCACTCAAGAATTTTTAATTTTGTGACTATTCTAATACAAAATTGCAACAATGAAATTTGAGTTCGTAAATCTGGGCTGAGGCTGACTGGTAAATAGTAAGTATGACTACCCGAAAGTATAACAGGAAATTTCAACTTTATAGGAAGCTAGAAATGAAATTAACCCTTAGATAACAGAAATATCAAATCTAGTCACAAAAGGCATGGCTTTGTGCCACCAGAGTATTTTACAAACATGTTAAAGAACTGAGTAAAATATGCACACATCTTCTTGAAGAAAGTTATTCTGTACTCTTAGAATAATAACTTTTGGGTGACATCATATACAGTAATTGTAATATAACTTCTAAGTAACTGAATATGCAAACTGAGATAGTTAAGTCATGTATAATAAGTTAACTGCCTTTGAACATCTGAAAAAATTCTTCTAAAAAGTATCCAATTCAAATAAAAGTTAGAACGATACAGAAATGCGCACTGGAGAATTAATGAGAGCAATTAACAAAATAAAGAAATGAGATACAGGAAATTTCAAGTTTCATTCATGTAGGCAAAAGTCAGTATTTTGGGGTGACATGATTTTTTCTTTACCTGAAAAACCACAGAAAACCAACAAAAAAGAGTTGTAAATAATGACATAATTCATTATAGTAAACATTTACAATACTAATACAGGGTGGGACAAAAGCAGGTTTTCAGTTGTGAGTACGTGAAACACAGAGCTTATTCTTGTATTACTATTCTTATAATTTATTAACTATTGTGTTATTTTCCATATGAACAACTGTAAACCTACTTTTGCCCCACTCTGTATATACCAAGTGAACAGCCTTCCTAAATACAACCAGTCAGGGCAATATGGTTTCTGGGAAATGAGAGACTAAATAACAGAGGTACCCTCCCTCAACCCCCATCAATGTTATAGATACTTAGAACTACAAGATAAAATATAATACTCAGTTTTTAAAATATAGCTGAGGTAAAAAGAACAACAACAAAACTCTACGAACATAAAACTAAGGCAGAATTTGGAATTAAGAGGTTACATTGTGGTAAGTTTGGAAAATCACAACCTAAGCCGAATACAGTGTCTACAACTTGAGGCATTAATGCCCATATGGGGCATATGAAGCATGGCCTTCAGCCCATTAAATGTGGAGAATGAAACTCAAATCCTAGCGTAAAGGCAGAAGTCTTGAAAAGCTGCACATCAGTGAATCTAGGGCAAGAAAATTTCAAACTATCAGCCCACAGAGGCAAAAGGTAACTTTGTTTGTGACAGAAAGATTGACGAAGAGAGCTGGGGTGACCTCAGTGGGAACGGAAACCTCATGCCTGTACCATGCATAGACAAGAGAGAAAATTCCCAGGAATTATAGGAACCCCAGTAAGAGATTAACATAAAACTTGAACTGCTTTGGCACCTAGATGAAGCAAACACCAATTATTTTGATGAACACTTTTACAATCCAGAACATACAGGATATCATCCCAGAAAATAAATCTCACTTTAAAAGAACTCTCAAAATGAGTATCAGCATGCAAAATATACTTGAGAATTAGGACCCTGAGAACAATGAGTCCCAGATTATAGAACCCTGTAAATGAAATTAAAAAACTACAACTAAAATGACTAAAGACATGATGAAGTGACAAATATCACAAAAAAGAAACATTTGTTCCTCTTAAACAGAATAAACTAGACTCTACAAGAGTAAAAAATACAATCAAAATTGAAGGGAAAAAAACTCAACAGATGAGTTAAAAAAGCAAAGTAGACACTATCAAAGAGAGAAAAAGTCAACCAGAGAAGGAGATGAGGAAATTAACTAGAAACAAAACTAGAAAATATAAGAGTGAGTTAGAGACACAAAAGGTAGAATGAGAAGGCAAATGTCCAGGAGAAAAAATAAAATACTGGAGAAGCAATATTCAAAGGAAAGATTTGTAATTAATTTTCAAGAACGAATTTACCATATAAATCCTCATTCAAGAAGTCCTGAGCAAGAGCTTTGAACAGAAGTAAAAATAAATACCTTTCAATTAATCAGGTGAAACACTAGCAGGCCAAAGACAAAGAGAAAAAAATCTGATAAACTACCAGAAGAAGAGAGACAAATTATCTAAAGTAAAAGAACAATTACATTAACAGGAGACTGCATTGGCAACAACAGACAATGAAATTACATATTCAAAGTAAAGGAGGAATATAACTATTACCTTAAAGTTTATATGCAATTTGCAAAAAGAGAGAAAAATAAGCCAATTTTACAGTTTGTCATACACATCTCCTTGGTGAAAGAACAATTAACTGATCAAATTCTGTAGAGAGAAAACTCCTTCCCCAAATGGCACAGAATGTAAGAATGTGTGGTAAAACAATAAGCATTAACAGTAAAAGAAGAACACTTAGTTACATATAATTAGGTTAAAGTCAAAGTATAATTAAAACTCAAGATAACTAACTATAGCATTGAAAAATGGGCAGAAAGGAACAAAGTCATTAAAAACCCTCTTATTAGCCCTGGCTGGTGTAGCTCAGTGGATTGAGCGCGGGCTGGGAACCATGCGGTCCCGGTTCGATTCCCAGTCAGGGCACATGCCTGGGTTGCAGGCCAGGTCCCCAGTGGGGGCCATGTGAGAGGCAACCATCCATTGCTGTTTCTCTCCCTTCCCCTCTCTCTAAAAATATATAAAAATAAATCTTTAAAAAACCCTTTTATTAATATCTTTCTTCCTCTTCAACAATTTTATACGTAGTAAAGCCTGAATGGTCGAATTCTAGGGATGACCACTACATAAAACAGAAACAGAAACACGTAATAACCTACCTCTACCTCATGCCATATACAAAAATTATGTCAAAGCAGATCAAAACCTCAGTGTAGGAGCTAAAATATGGAACTCTGAAAAGAAAACAAGTATAAGCCTTCATGACCTTTAGCTAAGAAGTATTTTCTCAAGACACCTAGAGTACACACAGCCCAAAATAAAATAAAATGAACTTTAAAATTTAAAATTTTTTGTACTTCATAGGAAACTATCAAGAAAGTGAAAAGGCAACCTAAAGAGTAAGAGTAAATACTTACAAATCATATATTTGATAATGGTCTAGTATGCAGAATACATAAAGAACTCATATAACTCAACAATAAAAAGAAATAATTAAATTTAAAAATGGGCAAAGGATTTGAATAGACGTTTTTCCAAAGAAGATAAACAAATGGTGGATAAACACATACAAAGAAGTTCAACATTATTAGTCATCAGGGACATGCAAATCAAAAAACCACAATACCACTTCTTTCCCACTAGGATTGGTATAATCAAAAGCAAGGGCAGTAACAATTGTTAGCAAGGAAATAAAGAAATTTAAATCCTCATACACTGCTGATAGGAATGTAAAATGGTGCAGTAACTTTGGAAAACAGTTTGGCAGTTCGTCAAACTGTTAAACACAGAGTTACCATTAGGATCCAGAAATTCCACTAAATGTTACCCAAGAAAATTGAAAATATATGTTCACACAAAAAACTTGTACATGAATGTTCAGAGCAGCCTTATGCAGAAGTCAAACACTGGAAACAACCTAAATGTCTATCAACTGATAAATGGTTAAACAAAATGTCATCTATACATAAAACGGAAAAATATATTCACCTAAAAAGGAAAATACTGATACATGCTACATGGATGAACCTTGAAAACAAGTGAAAGAAGCCAGACACAAAAAGACCACTTACTGTATGAGTCTATTTATATGAAATGTCCAGACTAGGCAAATCCACAAAGACTAGAAGTGGATCAGTATTTTCCAGGGACTGCGGGGAGGAACCAGTGGGAGTAACTACAAACGGGTAGGCAGTTTTTAGGGGGTGCGATGAGTACATTGTGGAATTAGACAGTGACTAAGGGTTACACTATCTTGTAAATAAAATGAAAACTATGGAATTGTATACTTTAAAGGAATAAATTTTATGATATATGAATTATATATCTCAACAAAAATTAGTTAACATGAAATCACTGCTAGAGATGAGGAAAGAAGGATCAAAAATCCTCAGTCCAACAGGAGGAGAATGGGTAATGAATAAATTGCAAAAAAAATCCACTTACATTATTAACAATAGAAAGATAAAATATCTAGGCATAAACTTAACTGGAAATGTGTAGCACTTACACAAAGAAAAGGGTAAACTCTACTGAAGTAACAACAAAATTTTTTAAGTTAGCCAAACCAATTATAACCATGTGGAAAAATAAACATTAATAGTCAGAAAAATAAAAAAAAAACAGTACTAAGGAAGAACAAAGGAAAAGAAAGAAGAATTAAAATATAAAAGAAGGAAAAAAGTATAGTGTAAGACCAGTAAATATGAAAAAAAAACAACAATATAAAGTTACAGTAATTGCCATCACTAATTGATAAAGATATAAACAGACGGTTATTTAAACAAAATAAATAAAAGCAACTCATTCTTTTATTTATTATACCCACATAAATTTCTAACAGCGAATATTTAAAAGTTTAAAATGAAATTATCTGAAAGAATATTTTTTTAAATATAATGTTATAAAGACACAAATGGTAAAGGTAAAACAGAAAATGTTATTAGTCAATTTGACTTGTAAAAATTAAATATTTCTACACACACAAAAAAAAAAGGATATGTGCAACACAATAAAGGGCTAACCTGCCTAAAATATATTTCTTAAAATCTTTAAGAAAACAGAAATTAACCAAAAGAAAGTAGAGAAATTATACAAAGGTAGCCAGCTCATAGAAAAAAATTAAAAACCACAAATATATAAAAAGGTGCTCATTTTCACTGATAATTAAAGAGATGCAAATTAAAACCAGTATAATATCAATCTCTTCATGGGTTGGCATAGATTTAAAAGTTTATCTAGACAATTATTAGAAAGGTACATGGCATATAAATACTGTCATACACTTTTAGTATTGACTGTTACAATGTCTTTTGGAAGAAAATTTGGCAATGTCTATCAGATAAAACGTTTTAATTGACATAATAATAGTGAATAATTCAAACAAAAAAGTCATTAAATAAAAAATAAAAGCTATGAAGTCCATAAGAGTGGCTATTTTTGTCATGCTCAACTTTGTGGCCTGCCGGATTTACAGAATAAATGCCTCATGAATAAATGCTTCATGAAAAGTTTTTTAGGTTACTTTTAAAAACTTTCCAGGAAAAAACAAAAGTAATGTTTTTTTTTTCTCCCAGAGAACTCAAAAAAGTCCTCTCAGATACAAATGCATCTGAGAAACCAAAGTGAAGATACTCCTAAATATGAAAACATTAGAAACATCCCTTTTAAAATCAGGAACAAGCCCTGGCTGGTGTAGCTCAGTGGCCTGAACGCGGGCTGCGAACCAAAGGGTCACTGGTTTGATTCCCAGTCAGAGCACATGCCTGGGTTGCAGGCCAGGTCTCCAGTAGGGGGCCCATGAAAGGCAACCACACATTGATGTTTCTCTCCATGTTTCTCTCCCTCTCTTTCTCCCTCCCTTCCCCTCTGTCTAAAAATAAATAAATAAAATCTTTAAAATAAATAAAATCTTTAAAATAAATAAATAAAATAAAATCAGGAACAAGATAAAAATGTCAACTATGACTACTTCTACACAGTAACATACTACAGGCCTTAGCTAATGCAACAAATAAAATAGATTACAATGGAAGAGATAAAAGTATCATTATTTGCAGGTAACTGTTCATATATAAAAATCTACAAAATGTTAAGAGTTTATCAAAGTAATCAACATATAAAAACTTAACCACATAACTGAACACTGGAAATAACCAATTAGAAAACAATTATTTTTTAAATACTCCAATTATAATACCAACAAATTCAATAGATCTCAGAATATATAACAAAATATGTATGAGACCTGAGCACAAAAAATTATAAAACTTTGTGAAAAGACATTTAAGACCTGGAAAAAAGAAATGGAGAGAAAGCCCACGTTCATGCATAGAAAAGTAATAACTAAGATGATGATTTTCTTCATTCTGCCAAGAGTCCATACAACTCTCCTGAAGATACCATGCTGCTTCATGAGTCAAGCACAGGTGTTACTGAATAAAGTCTTCTGGTACGTTAATCAACAGCCCTCCTTGCCAACACCAAATTCTCTAAACTCCATCCTCACAGAAAATCCCAATTCACCCCTCTGAAAAATCTTCTTACTCTATAAAAATTTTTGATACCCATTTTTAAAAATTATTGTCATCATTTTGTATTTGATCTTTTGTTGCTATACCACATAATTCAAATTATCTTTCTGTAGAGAAGAATCATGCCTTAATACTCTGTATATTCTCAACTACATACAGAAGGGTACAGTATCAGCACACAATAAATTTGTTGAAAGGACAGAGATATAGATGTGAAAGGTTCCTCAGTTTGGTATCAACAATCAAGATGCTAAATAGAGCAATAGCTATAATCAGGAAATGGGGAATGCCATCACCAGAATTACCTGAGTAAAGCAAGAAGGTAGAAGAAAAATAAGTGGTCGTGCTGTCAAATGGTATATATGTCAGTTATCATTATGTAAAAGCAAATGTGAAACAAGCCACAAGCCATTGTGAAAGAAAGAGGAATTTTTAAAACTTTGAGGTGAAGGACATTCTTCTGAAGAGCAATCTGATTATTCTAGAATTACTCCTTCCAGGTCAATGGAGCCCATGTAGATCTAAGTTACACTAAAGACTTTAAGTTGCAATAACCAAACTAAATCCCCAATCATAAATTGCCATGTATGGCTACGTTAAAAAGAATGGTTTAGATTACCAAAACATACCTCATATTGAACAAACGAACCTAAAGACATATAGAGAAAGCTTAACCTTCTTAACAAGAGGGCCAATATTTGGGGCTTCATCTAAGAGAAAAAAATCATACTAAATTTATATGAGCATATTCAGGAATACAAAAAAAAAAAAACAAAAACCCAAAGGTACTACTAAGAATAAATTTCTTCCTTTGTTCATTTTTTAACCAAATTCCCCAATCATACCCACCTCCCAACAAACAAAATAATACAGTTATAGCCCCCAAAAACAGACACTAAGTTTATACTGCAGTCCTAAATTCTAACAGGGTCTTAAGCATATTAAGAATTAATCAATTATATTCCTTGACTTCACTGCTAACGTAAAGGGTCAGTATAAAAGGTCCACCCAAAGTTCAGTTCAGAGCACTTTTCTCTCCCCGTTTGTTCTTTCAGTGCTTCAGAGACAAGCTTTATTTCTTAGTCCATTTCTATCACTAGATGTTCTTAGCAGAAGGAGGAAGTGAGTTAAAGGAAAGTATTTAATTATCATTTTAATAATTAAAAGTTTAGATCTAGTGGGGGTTATCTGAAATTTGATGCAACCTGTCCAACAAATCTCTAAGTGACTCTAGGTAACTATACTGTATGCGGATAGATTTCTATTGACTAGAACTAGAATGTTAAAAGTTGCAGAATGTCAGAAATGCACCAAACTCTTCATATGATGTTGGTGATTACTATACAAATAAAGTTACTTTAATCTACAAGTCATAGAGTTTCTCAGTAAATTTAGTAACAAAGATACTTGACTGGGGGTCCTCAAGCCCATCCCCATGTTCAGAAATTCACCGGAATCCAAAGGACTCACCATTGAGTGGCACTCGTGACTAAGATTTATCACTGCAATGTGGAAAGCATACACATCCAGATCTCCAGTCAGAAAAGACACAGAAGGTGTCTAAAGAAATTCAAGCACAAGATTCCTTACATTCTCTTCCTCCTATGAGGCATCGCACAACTCACTCTTCTTCCAGTAACATGTGCTATGTATATGCTCAGAGAAGCTCATCAGAGATTCATTGCCCAAGGTTTTAAGAGGGGACTGGTCAAAGGGAAACAGGAAACACTCTCCGAGTTCCCAGATACCAGGCCAGGGACAACCTTGCAAGTAGGCTTTTTTAAGGACAGCAGCCAGCTGCATTAACTAATTTCTGCACAAAGAGCTTAAACTGTCTCCAGTACAGTTATCATTACCACTTTTTCATAATTCTGCTCTATAGTACAGTGAATTACGTTGTAGAAAATCACAAGAGCAAATGTTTTATTTTCCTCATCTAAACATACATATTCCTCAGACAAGGAGGAGAAGAAAAACAACAGTAAGCCTTAAATTAGGGTAATGGATTTATGTTGACTCCACCACTTTTTGTCCATGTACATTGATAAAAATGGCATATATTAATGTTGTACACTACATGGCTGGGAAATATAGCAAAGAAAAATGAAACATAGTCCATACAAAAAGGAGATCAACCTGTTTCACTAGCTCCTCTCCCTAGTATATAAACTATCTAAATATATACACTAATTAAATATATGTTATGGCTTAAAATAAGATTTTGGCTACTAACATTAAATACAAGAGACTTTGTAACATCATTAGTTAAGTGCTATTTTAGGTACTAGCATACTAAAATTATACAAGCCATTCAAAAGGTTTGCTTAAGTACTAGAAGTAATAAATCTTTCTTTTTACTGTCAAACTTTGAGATCAATCCCAAAGAGGATCATCTATGCTATTATTTGGCATATACATCATAAAAATAGCTGCTTAATTTTGATAGCGTATAAACCATTCACAGCCTTTGTCCCAGAAATTCTAGTACTGGAAAGAATCTTAAAGAAATAGTCCTAAATCCTGAAAGATATTTCTAGTTGATGAATATATATACACACACACACACACAGAGTAGATGTTGCTTTTTAAAAGGTAACACAATGATTCAACTTTTTAATAAATAAGTTTAAAAACACTGAATGTAATATGAAGGTTAGAGAACACACTGTTAATCAACTGGTCAATTAAGGTAGTAAGAACGGTTTTAGGGGAAAATAACTGATTTTAAGTGATGCTCTATAATGTGCCTTAAATTTTTTCCCAGGATAGTTATTTGATTCAGATAGGAAATATAGAAAAGCTGTTTGAATACTTAATAACTTTACCTGAAATAAAATCAATTTAAGTGTACGTTTTAAATAAGCTTGAACACAAGTATGCAGAAATATTAGTTATCATCGTCTTTACCGCCTTATAATAAAATACTGCAAGTCCTTGAAAGTTTTTTTCAATGTCATTTCATTAGTGTTGATGAGATGCTATAGGAATTTAACCCTTGTTTATATCAATTAGCCTACTGTAAAACTAGTTTCATTATATACATTTTAACTTAAAGTTGCAGAACCTATCAATGACATTAAGAGAGGACTTAGTGTATTAAAATTTCAAAATCCTACATTTAGAAATCTTTAGTCAATATTTTTGCTTTATGATAATCACCCCATCAAATCACCCTTAAACTCATAATTATCTTTTTAAAAATAACGAAGACTCGACTTATCTACTTAAATTCAAAAATAAATAATAATCTACTTCATGAACTTGCTGGTAGTTTAAAAAAATGTTTTATAATTTCCAACTTTTAAGCCAGAAGTAAGAAGTATTTTTCCCTCTTTCTACAAATTAGACAATAGGGCTCAACATAGCTCAGTGATCGGTTCAGTCATATTAACTCAGTGATGAGAGAAATCAAACTGGAATCTAGGTCCCTTGAGTGCTAGTTCAGCCCACTGTAGCACTTTCATGCTACTGAATTTAACCTAAATTTAAATCCCTAATGGTCATAGAAAATATGATTAAAAGTAGAACTGTCAAATTCAGAACATATAATATGTTAAAAGGAAGAGAGGACTGTATGACCAATTCAAAACATTTATCCATTAAAGTTTCTAAATTCTACAATATGCCTCAAAATTATACTGTCAGTCTGAAAGAAAGCTTTAGGTACTATGAAAATAAAGCAGTCCTATGAAGCCATGTACAACTGCTACAGATGAGTATGATTCAGATGACCCCTGAATTGAAAGACAATTAAAATTTAATATTTCTGAAGATTCCTAGCAATATTGATGTTTGAACTATCTTTTATTAAAGATTGTTTTTAGATTTATATATCTAGCAATAATTTTTCTCCCCCCAAAAGCCTATTATTAAATTGATGGGATCTATTTTATAAAAGGTAGCATGATAGAATCCAGAAATATGATGTACCTTGATTATGATTTGGTCACTTATTTTGACCAATAAGAGGACTAATGGCAATAGTCCTTCAATATCTTTCCATCAAGGGGGAATAAAGTCAGAATTTTACTAAATTTTAACTTGGGAACATTTTACCATCCTTTTTAAGACACAAAGAGATGACAAAAGGAAACTTTAAAAAGTAGACACCAATAAAGATATAACTGAGACAGCCATCACATAGACAATTGTATATATTAAATGTGGATCTAATCCTCAAATAGACTACAAAATAAAACAATCAATCATCCAAAAAGCAACAAAATTAGGAAGCAGAAGCTAAGAGAAATACTAGCCTTTATTTCTTTGCCCATAATAATTTTAGCGTTCAATCAAATTCAGCTTTGCAGAGAATCATCAAAACTGGCTAAAAATGTTCTTAATCAAAAGTACTACATTTAAGATCACAATAATCATGCAACTAATGAACCTTAAGTTGCAGTATATAAAAGCTCCCTTGTCTAAAGTCCAATTTTTGAAACTCTGGTGTGAATGAAAATTTGCCCTCCTGGCCTAAAAAATAAAGGATATTTAATAACAATAAAGTTAAATCTTGGCTAGGTAAAATTCCCATTATCCCTATATATTTTAAGTCAAATTACCTTTCAGATAATTAAAATAATATTAATATAGTTATAAACCTTTAACTCTTAAACCACAGGGATATATGTGT
Organism: Micronycteris hirsuta; assembly: GCA_004026765.1. NCBI lineage: Eukaryota > Metazoa > Chordata > Mammalia > Chiroptera > Phyllostomidae > Micronycteris > Micronycteris hirsuta. Next base: position 209,036 of record PVJI01000580.1, read on the forward strand.
TACCATGCAGATGTGCTTTTGGCAAAGTATTCCCTATATTACACTGCACTGTTTTTAAAAGCTTCCAAAACAGACAATCCACATTATTCCTGCACAATTTATTATGGCCTAGACTACTAGGATACAAAAAATTTTTCTTTCTGTTGCTTAAATCCTTCATGTTTCAGATTTTAAAAAACCTATTTAATTAAACATTATTCTTATTTTGTCAAAGGTAGATTACTAAAAAGTACTGTAATTTTTGAAGGTAAAAATTGCTGATTATCAAAAGCATATTATAATATTAGCCATAAGCCAAAATGTAAATTATTCACTCATCTAGTAAAATATCAAACTGAGTTCAATTTAACCCTAAAATATTCAGGACACAAATGCAAACTCCCTTTGCAAAGATGAAACAACCCAAATGCCAAAAGGTTTACTTGAGAGAAATGTTTATACCCCATGTGACAAAGGGGTGACCCCGATTCATAAGTAGACTGCAAAATTCCTAGTTTAACCTCTCACAGCAGACTACTTCTTGGTGACCAAAACAGCAGTAAAATTTCTACACTGTAAAGAGCTGTCCCATGAAGTGTGGTGAGAAAATGAAAACGGAGTCAGTAAAAACACTGGTGTTAAATGCCAGAACTGATTCCTTCACAGCCCCTGTTTTTACAACAGCAACCCCTTATGATTGGGGAACGAAAAGTTGCTGAACTCAACAACCCCTTCAGTTGAACAAACAGACCCCTCACGGAGCTGTCCAACGCTGCCCAAACTATCCATCCTTTAGTCGAATCAGTCAGTTTCATGAATTGTAGGATTTATCTTCAAGTCCAGTGCTGACTCAGAGGGTAGCTTGCTCCCTAGAGAAAACAACCAACAAAAATCAGAACAGCTACTGCTCATAAGCTCTTTCAACACCCAAGTGGAAAGGACAACTTATTGGGTCCAAAAAAAAAAAAAAGTTCAACTTCCTTTCAACTACAAAAGTAGCCGATAAACTGAAGGCATTTATAGGCCATCAGCAGTTCTTGGTTAAAGCTTTCACTCAGTTAAAATAAATGTTCTATAGCTTTTAAAAGCTTACAAGAAAAGTTATTACACAAAATACAGGCTTTCTCACTGAAGAAATTTAGAGACTATAAATGAAAAGTATTCCAAGGGCCAAAATTGTTGTTTCGATCTTTGAAAAACAGCTTTCCTGGTGCGCATGTACGTGGAGTTTATGTGTGGGGTGACTGAATGTTCCCCTGCCAGGAGCAGTCAACACGGTAACGTGCACATAGCCTTTGAGCTTCAAGATACATCACAATGAAAAAGTGGCCTTCCCATTCCGTGAGTTAGTGGTTTTGTCTACAACAATAAATTAATTATGGATACGAGAGGGAAAAAACTCAGTAAGAAGCAACCAAAGAGCTCAAGCTAATTTTAGAACACTGAAATGTCATTTTGTCCTTTCACGTGAATTAGGTTAAAGTGTTTTCATAAAACAAATATGTTACTGAAGACTGTGTCCAGAAAGAATCATGAGGTCACTGGTACAACTTTCCGTTTTTAAAAATTTATTAATTCTATTATTTATTCAAGCGTGGGAAAAAATTCTAAACAAAATGTTTGCCTTGTCATTTTCCAAGTTATAATATGAAAAATTCTTGATTCTCAACCAAGGAGCTCAGTGCTTTAGGGCTAAGATTTATGGAGGGCAGAACTAGCAGTGACTACACATTTCCTTAAAAATTGCACTCATTTGATACAGGCATCTGACACTTTGGGAATTTGCAGGGGTGGTGGGTTTTCTTTTGGTTGGTTTAAAGCCTTAATGATTCTTCGCTTTCCTAGCCTTTCTCAGAGAAAGGAGTTCAGTCCTACTGAGCTAAAACAGCCCATTGTATGTAATGAATGGTACCTGTTGTATACTATCCTCAGGAGAAATTCACAAAATGGTCACTCAACACTAACCATTTTCCATATTTCGTGGTTCAGATGAGGAATCTCAGTTGAGAAAATCTATAACCCTCCTAGCTTCCTTAACCTGTGTACAGTAAATTCTCTCCATAGAGAATTTACTCTGTGCCAGTGGTTTTCAAACTATATTGAGCAGAACCCTGAGTTCTGCAAATTCTTGATTTGAATTTCTTCTATTTTTTCACTATTTATCCAATCAATAAAAAAAATCACAAATGCAGGTCCCAATTAGTATGCATTCATTCTTTAAATACTAGAGAATATCACCAACATACTTAATTTGTGTTGAGTTAGGGTATTTTCATGAAAACCTCAGAATAAAGCCTCTTCAGTTACTCTGTGTATGTATATGGATTTTTTATTAGGAAGGTAGTGACTCTGCAATAATCAATATTTAATGCACAGGTACTCAGATATTCATGAATAAGTGCACAACTTATTCATGTGAATCATGTCTTTCATGTTCTACATGACAGAAAATATAGAAAAGGAGACTGAGAAATATAAGATAATTATTCTTTACCCACCAAGGTTAAGCAACTACATTTCACAAAACACCACCCAGACTTGTTACCTCACTGAATGAGTAAACTTAATAAACCTGAGCCTGAAAATGCCAGTTTTATCTACTTTATATAATTTTAGATTAGGGGGTTGTATAGAGACTACATATGAGTTCCCCTGCTTTTAAAAAATGTTTAAAAACCACTGTTCTAAGTTCTAATTAAGTTTTGGTATTCCTGGTTCACAGGTTCTCGTAGGGGCAGAAATGGTAATTAAGCCTTAAGTTTTTGATGCCTGCCGTGTTGTAAGTTCCTGCTACGCATGTTCTCTAAACCAGCGGTCCCCAACCTTTTTTGCACCAGGGACCAGTTTCATGGAAAACAATTTTTCCATGGACCAGAGGTGGGGGCATGGTTTCAGGATCATTCAAGCAAATTACATTCAAGCTCACCTCCTGCTGTGAGGCCCAGTTCCTAACAGGTCAGAGACAGGTGCCAGTCAGTGGCCAGTGGTCCTGGGGGTCAGGGGTTGGGACCCCCTGACCTAAATCATCTTTCCAGTCTAATCTCCTGCAAGTCTCCTCCCCCCCAATCTGACAACCCTCAAAATACAGTGTGCAAACTCTAGGGTGCTAATGGCAAGTAAAGTTGAAGAAGATTTTGAAAGAGTTACTAGGTACTTTACATATATGAAAATTTTATCTTATCTCAATGCCATTTTTCATTAATTTTCCTAAGTTCCGGACCAATCTAACCTTTTCACTTGCATAGCAATTTTAATTTTTGAAGAAAATGCTATTCTTATGATATTTCAATGATGGTAGCTCTCCACACACAAATGGCAGAGTTCAAAAATATTTTTTGAGATTAATGAAAAAGAAACTCCATATAACAAAAGCAGTGACTAAGACTCTAAGGTAGAAAAACAGAACTATCCAAAAGTGGTAACTAATGATAGTAATTTAAGCTGTCTTGTAGAATCATTGCACACTGGTACCAACATATAGTTTGTTTTAAGAAAACATAACGAAGTGCTAGTTGGTTTAAAAACACAAACTAACAAACAAAAACCCCTGCCCTATCCTCTAGCTCCTCCTAGGGAACTCCATCGACTTCCTCATAATCAGCATTTAAGGGTAATGCCTGTCCAGCACGACCCTGTCCCAGCAGAAACCTGCTCCATACCTAACAGATCTTCTTCACATCTACTCAGTCATTACCTAGCTCAGACTATTACTGTTTTTAATTAAATTACTTTTTGAAAGTCCACTGATTGGGTGAGAACATTTCTATATTATGCTATTAAACCCATTAAAACAAAACTGGGGAAAGAAGTTTTATAGATTCTCGACTGTTTTTAAAATGTTTTAAAAAATCCTAGCCATCCTTTAAAACCCATCTCAAATACTTCCTCTTCCATGAGCCTTTCTTTCCTAGATATCCTCATTCTGATAAAATCTCACATATCTTCAAATTTTCTGACATTTTGATCTTTTTTTCTCTCAAAGTAAAGGGGGTAGATGTCAGAATCACCTGTGAAGTTTTTAAAACTACAAAGGCCAATGCTCCAAATGTGGAGTTTCTGTTTTATTAGGTCTAAGATGAGGAGATCAGGAGCTGGAGTGGCAAAGCAGCACACACAGGTGATTCTTCTCTGTAATCACACCTGAAAGCCCTCCTGCAGAGATCAGGTAGTGAGCAAGGTTCCAGGAATTCAAGAAACAAAATCTAGTCCTGACCTTACAAAGTTCACACACCATGATAAAGCCCACTAAAGTGCCTAAATTTTTACTCTAGGTTTCCATGTGTGATCATAATAATGGATGAAATAATAAAAATGCCTCTATAAATATTTAACTTTAGTGGAAGAAATAAATACGTATAAAATACACAGATGACTTTTTTAAAAATATAATACTCAAAACACTACAAAAACACTGAGATGGGAGGGATTCTCAAAAAGGATATGTATTTTGTAATAGAGTAGTTCCTCTATGAGATAAAGTAAAAGGTACTAGACTCATTTAATAAGAAAAGCTGGTAATCTTTTATAGTAATCTTCAATTATTTTAATTCTAAAAATATTTACCAAGCATCTAGACACGGTTCCTGCCACAAGGGAGGTTATATCCCAATGGGAGTGCGAAGGACCATTCATCCTAATTTAAGCAAAACCTCAAATTGTAATAAATTCCCAAAGGAAATAAACAGGATAACATGATGGAAACTAATGGTAAAAAATTTCCTTTACAGTGGTCAAAAGGCCTTTCTTTGTAAGTGACATTTCAGCTGCCAGGTAAGAGATGGAAAGGAGTCAGCCAAAGAAAGAACAGGTGGAACAATACAGGCAAAAAGCATGAGCCAGAAAGGAGCCTGACATACTTGAGGAAGACCAGTATGGCTGGAACTGAATACTCGATGTTAAGAGTGAACGGGTGAGACTGGAGAGGTATACCAGACACAGATTAGGGGGCTTCGATTTTATTCCAAAGACAATGAGAAAGCCATGATCTGATCTGTATTTAAGATTATTTTTGCTTTTATATGGAAAATGAACTGCAGGGGTGGACCAACTAGGCAGTTAAAAGAGTACACAAAAGGGGCAATGATGACTTGTTCTAGAATGGAGGCTGTTTATTCTAAAGATATAATGTGCAGGTTGAATTGACAAGACTACTCATACACTAGCTGTAGAGAGTAAAGGAAAGACAACAAAGATGAGTCTTATTTCTTGCTCAAACACCTTCCAGAGGGCGATGATAGGTTTACTCAACTTCATAAAGCTGGAAGCCCAGACAAGAAAAAATCTTAACTCAGCAAATGGAAAGCAAAATAATAATAATTATCAAATTCTACAATGAACTTGATACAGAGAGATCTGATCAGATCACTGGGAAGGTGCAGAGAGGGGCCGTAGGAGGAAGTTGCCCAAGGCAATGGTAAACAGCCTAGGACAGGATTGGCTGAGAAGCTGAATGTGTCCAGAGAGCACGGAATTGCGGGCAAGGAGATTTGAAATAAAAGCAGCTCTCTTCCTTGGGAATGCCTGGAAGATCATGCTGCAGCTGCCTGCACTTCCCAAAGGACAGTATTTTGGCTGGGAAAGATCTATCTCTACGTGCAGCCTAGGACCAGGCTGGCCTGGCAGAGGGTGGCAGGGTTATTTTTCTTTAGGTGTTCTAGAAGGGATGGGCCCTGAGGCAGAAGCCTGACATTCTTCCGAAATTGTGTAGCTTTTGTTTCTTATGTTGTTTCAGTTTATACACTAACCTTATGCAAATAAGAGAATTAAAAACTAACAAGGTGAATGACAGAACTCAGGTGTTAAGAGTTTAGCCTTACTTAACTGATAGGCTTCAGTGGCTAATGCATGTGGAAAGCTGTTATTCCAAATTGTGAAGCTTATGAACAAAGACTCCTTTTCTCTATCACCTAACATTTACCTCTGGAATTCTGCCTAGAGGGTGGCAATGGGCAGCATGACCCCAACTGCTGTTCAGTAAAAAACTGAGGCACCCGGGGAAGTCAGGATATATTCTTCTAAGGTAATTAGGAGAGTTTCATATGGCTTATAGCTAGCTTAAGAGGGAACTGAAGCTGGGAGAGGAATTCAGCAATTTAGAATCCTTGCTGCCAATAATTGTTTTAAAACATATATAAAGTATACATCTTCATGCACACAGACAATAGCTCCATAATAATGAAATACTCCAAAAGTAAAAATTTTCTGACAATATGTTAACATTTTCTTTTAATTATAAACATGGAATTGAAAGTATCTAAAACAACTAAAAGTCCTCCTCATTCTAACAAGACTAGCTCTTCACCACTGCCCCAAACCTCCTAAACGTCTGGTTCTTAACCAGAAATGGACATCAGAATTACCAGAAACGCCTTCAAAAAACAGACATCTGCAAAAGTGGAGGGAAAAGAAGGATCTGAGTAAGAAAGTAGAATGGCAGGTTTAAGATGGGCCCTGGTCAGGAACTGTATACATTTTAAAAGCACCCTGTGAAATATTGATTGCACATCCTTGGTTAATCTTTAAAAGATTTTTTAAAGCAGCCCTGGCTGGTGTAGCTCAGTGGATTGAGCGCGGGCTGGGAACCAAAGGGTCCCGGTTCGATTCCCAGTCAGGGCACATGCCTAGGTTGCAGGCCAGGTCCCCGTGAGGGCCATGTGAGAGGCAACCATACATTGCTGTTTCTCTCCCTCTCTGTCTCCCTCCCTTCTCCTCTCTCTAAAAATAAATAAAAATAAAATCTTTAAAAAAAAAAAAAGATTTTTTAAAGCTAATTTTCACACAATTTTAATCAGTGGCTTCTTTTAGTATTAATGGTTGAAGCCATGAGATAAATCTATTATAGTCAGAAATATTTCATGAGAGTTAAGTAAGTATACTTGGCTTACTGTATATTAGTGCTAAAAGTCAAAATTCTTGAAGTGGCAAAATAAAAGGATTACTTTACACAATTATATTTAAAAGAGACTTTTTTTTTGGAGAGGATTGGGGTAGTCGTGTTTCCCATGGATTTCAGTTTAAATATGGTATTACTTTATGATAAAACTAAGTCTAAACATGTACTTAAAAGTTTCCCCAAGCAATTTCCCCATGGGATACTAAGGTTATTTCCTGTGAATATAAGCATATACAAAATTACCTCCAGGAGTTAAGTACTGGGTTGGACAAAAAACCTGTTATGTTTTTTTCCACTTTTCATTTTTACCAATAACTTCATTGATTTGGATAGCTGAGTATGTCAGCTATCTCCTGCTATGGATTCTACTGGGCAGAGGCCAGGGGTGCTGCTAAACATCGTCCAATGTATAAGACAGCCCCAGAGCGAAGAATTATATGGTCAAAATGTCAATAGTACCAAGAAACTCTGCAAACCACTTTTGACACTTTCGATCGGTCATTGCACCTTCTCCACATACTGCACAAATCTTTTTCTGTGTTTCAGTTGCATTTTCATCTTTCTTGAAATAATAAAGCACAATATGCCAAAAATGTTGCATGTTTTCTTCTATCTTCAATATTAAAATGGCTGCACAAAAATTCACCAATTTTGATAATTTTTTAAAATACACTCTGATATGACAGCTTACACAATACAATTTACCAAAATTGTTTCAAATGAAGTTAAAGACAACTAAGAGCCATCTTACAGAAGAAACTAAAACTTTCTGGCCAACTCAATATGAGAAACAAAACCCCTCAATAACTTAAATTTTTCAAAATTCAAAAACACTGGAGATGCATTAATATTTATTTCACCAAGTCATTTTATTTAATGCGACAAAACTAAAATTTTCTCTGGAAATAAACTACTTTTCATTAGATAAAATTTTTTAATTACAAATATATTCTTCTTACAGAAATAATGATAAAAAACTCAAGAGTCCCTCATCAGGAAAATTAGACTAGAAAGGCTATAACCCTGATTTTTGCCAGTGAAACAATGAAAACCAACTGTACAACTCTACCCCGATGTTATGACATTCTGAGGTAGTGCTAAATCTTCCTCACACACAAAATTAGTTCACAGCATAAAAATGCACACAAACCACATGATATACTTTTCCTCCAAAAGAAAGAAGTCACAACTCCAAAAATAACTGTCATAATTTCCAAAATATTAAGAAACAATTCAACTGAGCAAATCACAAAATCCCTGCTTCTCTGTGGATATTAAAATGAATACATAATTAAAGTTTTAAATATTGTGTGAACTAATGAGTAATTAAATGGAATATAAGTAATTAACATGCAAGACTGCAGAGAACTATATATCGAATAAGAAAAATCTCTATCCTATTTATAGTGTTTTTAGTCATACTGTTTTATGATTTATTTTCATCATTAATTTAAGAAAAGATATGAGTTTATAAATAGAATGTCTCTCATTGCTTTTAAGAATGACTAAAAACACCCATCCAAAGCTATTATTCTTTCAATTATATCATTACACTTGCCTTCATTTGACATTCATGATTCAAAATTCTCATTTTCTAGTTTAACAGTATGCCTTCTAGACACGTGTTAATCTACTCAAGAAAAAGAAAACAAGGTAAGAAAATAGTGTTCTAATCTGTAAATTCAGGTAAAAGTTCTGGACTGAACCTAAGCTAAGAATTTATTCTGTAAAAATAATAGGAAATATGTACACTCGAAGACCATTATTTGACAGAGGCACAATTTCACCACAGATCTCACCTATAAGTTACTTCCCTATTAAGAGATTAAGGCTTTTACTAAACATGAGAAAAGAGAGCACTTAAAAAAAAAATTTTGTAGATGAAAGTTATTTATGTCAAGACTCAAATTAATATGTTAAATATCTTACCTAAATACTTATTCTGAATCTGAATACATACATATTTAAATTTGTGGATATTATTTGTTTTTATGCCTATGGAAATTAAATTCTCAATGAAGTATGCACTGCATGGATTTTTTTGTACTGGAGCTTCATATTCCACACGGAAATACTTCCTATGTAGAGGGGAACAGAATCAAATCATGAGCTACCATTGAAACAATGCTTTTGTAAACTCCAATAAAACATTTTTCTATTCATGAAGTCCTCAAAATCTAGATTCATGGTACCGAACCTTAGATTCAAAAACCCTCCAGTATTTGTGGTATACCTCATTCTACTCTTATTTTGCCATCGTTCAATTTCTACCTTAAAGCTTCTAATATAGTGATGAGTGGAAGAAACTTGAATCTTGTTTTTAAAAGCCTCCACAAAGAAAGAACTGAACTAAAAATTATATGAATAGGACAATGAAGATATCACCAATAAAGTAATCTTGTTCATTTTTTAAAAAATATAAAGAACCAGCATTATTTTTATTTTTAGGAAAACATAAAGAAAAAGCATGAAATTTTAACTACTGAATTATAGTAACATTTCAATTATAAAATTATATTTGGTTAAAAGTACAAATATTTTCCCTCTTCATTACATTACACAATAAAAATGACAAATTTCGACATGCTCCAAAAAGCTTTATGTATTTACTTTATTTTTTACATGTAAATAACCTTTACTAGAAGCCATGTGGATCTGGCCAAAATACATGCAATTTGGTTTCCACCTCTGGTTTTCCCCTCAATATCTAAAGAACTTCAGCAACTGATATATATAATCATACTTCACTTTGGCTGAATATATATCTGTGATATAAAGTATTTGGACTACCTGGATATTAGAAACACTGTAAGCATTAATAAAAACATTAAGAACCCTAAAGCTCCCTCAAAATTTATTGAATTTCATGGACCAAATTTAGGCAAATAACTGTGAGTTCATATTATGAATGTAAACTGAGTTTTATCAACCACATACTCTTAATATAATATTTTATGGGGACCATATTCTGCACAACTATTCTGCTTTCCATGTCTACACAGAGTAGTTTTCTCTTTGACCTAACTTCAGCCTTACCCTTGCAATAGCTTCATTTCCCTAAGAGTTTTCATTAAATAAGTCAACGACTATTATTAGAATATTGACCATGCATACAATACAGTGCCTAAATCCCTGAAATATAAGAAATGTAAGCTGTCCACATTTTTTTAAAGAAAAAACCACTTTTAGGGTTTGATTGACAATTTTAAGAACTATACTCTCTGGCCTGTATTTAGGTAATTTACTTTGATCACTATAATATTTGGAGAAACAGAACATTGACCTGCTTGCCCCCAACTTGGCCAAATAATCTAGCCTCTGCAATGATGGCAATCCTTTAAATCATTAACACTTAGGTTATTTAAAACAAATAAACTAAAACAAAATGGGTCAAAAAAAATAGGAAGAGAACAGGTGTTAGCTACCAAACTCTTTTGGATCAAAAGAACCATTTTCTTCTTCTTAGATGATAGTGAATGCTTGTGAGCAAACGGGATCTTTCATTCACAGTGATAAATTATGTTGTATTGTTAATAAACCGGAAACTTACTCTAAGATAAGTATGCCTGATTATAAAAACTTTATTCACAAAAAATGATGTAAGATTAATATTAGTTAACACTGTAATTTTAACTTTGGATTTCCACATAAAAATTTTAAAACATACATGTTAAAATATAATGTACAAATAAGATATTTGATTACTAGTTCTAGACCCATGGGGTTTTACATTTTAAACAGCCAAGGCACTTATGATATTCATTTTTCAGGTATTCTGAAAATTTTGTTAGATCTATTACAATAATTAATTTATATTATTTTTATCCCACTAACATTATTAAGGTAAAAGAAATCCCTGTTGCTCAGTGTTATTAAAATTGTTTTTGTGATCTTGACTTGAGCTCCAGTAACCCCTATAATTCAGTGGTTCCTTGTCTGATAACTTCATTTATCCAGAACACAGACAGGAACCAAAAGACTGAAACCAGCCTCAGCCAAAGGATAATTTAAAGCCCATTTACCTTATTCACAGGCAATGATTCAAGTCCATGACTCAGTCTTTTTCTTAATTTAAAAAAAAAAAGAAGTATTGAAAATGTTTTTGTGTTCTCAACCCTAAGCAGACTAGGAGGAGGAGAAGAAAGGGGTTATAAGAAAAAAGAGGAGATAAAACAGCACAGAGCACCTAGTATAGCAGTAGTTCTCAAAATGGCATTCATATTCAGAGAGCAAGAGAAAGGCCTTACCTTCAAGGAGTTATAATCTAATACACTGGGGCAGGAAAACAATGAAAAAAGTAAAGACTCTAAGTAATTACAAATTGCTCTAGGAATTTTGATACCTAAAGGATATCATTTGTATTCAGGTTCAATACAATCACTGAGGTACATAAAGTTGAGCACAAGTCATCAAAAAAAATTGTATTTGTCTGAAGCAACAGAAGACTACAAATTTTGGAAATCTTTCTTTGAAAAATTATTGAAAATGTATAAGTTTTGACAAAGCCATAAAGTTTCTGATATCCAAAAATGTCAGATATGCTGGAAAGCTTCATTTCTTACAATGCTGGTAAATCAATTACTGCAGCTGCAGACACAAAAGATGCAAATAAGATAATGCCCAAAAATGTATATACATGATTCAACTGTTAAAATTTTCCATCCCAAAAAGCCTGGGAAATGTACTCAAGCTGCTTTAAAAAACAGAAGTCCAGATTCTGGTAGAAAGTTATCACTAGGGGAGCTTCCAATTTCCAACTTACTGAAGCTCCTCTGTGCTTTCTCCCTTCCATGTGACTGGAGAGATACCTAGAAGCCACCTGACCTGGGTTCCAAACAGACTATGTGGAGGAGCGCATCCCAGACAACTGAACATCTGCCTTCACTGTTACAAAGCAAAAAATTTATTTCTGTCCTGTGAAGCCATTACATTTTCAATCTATTTGTTTCAACACCACAAACAGCGGGCACTAAGATTACTGTCCATAGTAATTATGACTTAGACAGCAGTTTGGTGACTACAATTATATGAATATCCTATGGTTTTCTAAAAGGTACAAAGCCCCCCAAAGCAACTTCTAATTACTACTTACAATTTATAGGAATACCAGCCTAAAATCTGGGTAACTATATCTAAATTATGGGAAGATGTTTATAAAATCATAAGGAAATATCTCACTTCATACATATCAATATGGAAGAGATTCCTGACTAAAAAAATCCAGAACTAAATATAACTATCATATAAACATGCAGTCCATATTTGAGTATTCATAGTAGGTTTTACAGATCTGTGTGCACCCTAAGTTTTAAAAGGGATACATCTCTTAATTCCTTTCCTTTTACTAAAACCCTTCCCAAGTGCCCTATTCAGGGTAACTGCACATCTGAAAGGCAAAAGAGTAAGGAAATAAAAAGCCCTGGCTGGTGTAGCTCAGGGATTGAGCATGGGCTGTGAACCAAAGGGTCATGGGTCTGATTCCCAGTCAGGGCACATGCCTGGGTTGCAGGCCAGGTACCCAGTGGGGGCCACGTGAGAGTCAACCACACAGTGACATTTCTCTCCCTCTCTTTTCTCCCTCCCTTCCCCTCTCTTCTCTAAAAATAAATAAATAAAATCTTAAAAAAAAAAGCGTGAGAATAAATATGATTAGTCAAGCTGAGAAGGAAAAAATAATTCAAGAAACAGAAGAGGCTGCCACCAATGAATTTTCTCCTACAGAATTAGAGGACTGCTCCTAACTAGACATGTTACAAACAGCAGAGTCATTTTATTCACATAAACACTCTCGCTCTTCACTGAGTAACTACGATGTTCCTAGGTACCACTGAACCAAATGGTTAAAGAAAACCCAGAGCTCTCAACCTATTTGATTTAAAGGAAATAAAATGACTGACTTCTAAATCTCCACATCTAGCTAAGAATCAGGAATGTGCTCTCTCTGCCTTTCAGTTCATCTGAAACCACTACGACACTCTTAAGTTACCCCAGACTCTAATCTTATACTGTAGAAACAAAATTCCCCTCATTTCCACCTAGGATGCAAAGGGAGCCTTCGTGGGATTTCCTACTTACAGAGACTATCTCAAGGAAGTCCGTATGCCTTTGAAAGTCCTTTTAAAGTCTATTACAAAAATCAAACTCTTCTCTCCTTTTTGCTATCTCTCATCACTGTCTTCATCTGTCTCCTTTTAGTGTACCTATCTCCTATAGATCACTGTGTCACAAAACAATAGAATTTTAGATTAGAAAGACTTTTAAAATCCTCTATATTATAGAAATGAAGATGCTAAAACATAGAAATGCCAAAAGCCACACAGCTACTTTGGTATAAAAACCGGTACCATATCCTGAAGGCAAAGGAATCCAATGAAAGTGGCTCAAGAGCAGCAGGAGACCTCGCTGCAGGAGTAGACCACTGGACCTACAGTCCAAGGGAGCCCTACCCACTCCCACCAAGCCCCTACCCTTTAATTAAGGGACAAGTTAGCCAATATAAGAGATTTAAATAGGAAGTCCACAACAGGAACTCTCAATCCTAACAGGACACATTAACCAGGGATTACCAACCAGTAGAACAGTATCTACTGGGAGCTATGTAAGCCTTACCTGACAGGTCTCCAAGCCAGCTGCAGCAGACATATGCCCCTCTGTGCCATTAATGTTTCTCCTCAGTTTCCTGAAATTCCCAACTGGGAAGGGAACATAGCCAGCAGGCACTCCCAAACCAGCTATGGTTCTATAGTTCTACTGTTAGTACCCTTCCCTGGGACATCACCGTCTTTACCCATATACATGCATACACAGGGTGACCCCCATCTAGGATGAGCTTGACATCAGGGCAGTGAAAAAACCCTCTACACAAAAATTTGGGGACTCATGATCTTAACTATAAATTTTTATTTTATTTTTTTAATGTAGAAAGTAATCCCCAATTAGAAAACCTGGAAAGGTTTGAGTGACTCTGCTGAATATACCTGAAAAACAAAGTAGTTACAAAAAAATGGAAATATGCAATTTAAACATAATACTTACAAATATTTTAACTGGTTTTAATGTTTTACCACCTCAAAACACACAATGACTCTAGTTCTGATGCAGTTAACTTTCAACAGGCATATTTCTGTTCCCTGTATGAATATTCATCTATATCCTCTTGAATATTTGCATTTTCTAGAAGCTCATCAAAGATGTTTATTGATTAAAATTCACTATATTTAAGAGATACCCATCAATTAAAAACTTTTTCCATGACAGAAATGAAACTTAGTTAAATGAGTAAACATTTACTAGGCACCATCAATATGGCTAAATTAGTTCAGATGAGATATAATTTTCTTCTCTATTCAAACTGTAAAAATGTACACTGGGCTGCCTTGATTAATGAATTCCTGTTTGCATCTATAAGTGACAAAGCAAAAGCTAGATGATAATCTATCAGGAATGCCACCTCTAAACTGGTACAAGGCTGAACTATGTAAACCCCAAAGGTTTCACCTAGATCAATGACCAATATCAGATTATCACATAAGTCAGCTATTCTGCAACTGAATGAACTAAGCCTCCATTTTACCCATCTATGATATGAAATGTCACACAGATAATGAAATCACAAAACTTTACTTTTTAGCATTGAACTTTAAAAGTAAAAGGGATCTCCTTATCCAAACCTCTCAACCATATAAGAATAAATATTTTAGCCCTGGCTGGTGTGACTCAGTAGATTGAGTGCTAGCCTGTGAACCAAAGGGTAGCCAGTTCAATTCTCAGTCAGGGCACATGCCTGGGCTGTCAGCCAGGTCCCCAGTAGGGGGCACACAAGAGGCAACCACACACTGATATTTCTCTCCCTCTCTTCCCCTCTCTTTAAACATAAATAAAATCTTTAAAAAAATAAAAAGAATAAATATTTTAAATAGTATATTATATACAGGGTCCCGCAGAAATAAGGCTTGCTTGAGTGTGCATGAATATCTCATACTAGATGGACAGCAATTCGAACATTTCACCTAAAATGTCACATGGTGTGTTTAAGTGTGATATTGTTATGTTACAGAATTACAGGTTTGTGATTTTGTAATAAAAAGGGGGCTTTATTTGTGCCAGACCCTGCATATAAAGTTTAATACTTTAATATTTTTGAACAAGAATGATGGATAAATGTTAATTTCCTCTTTTCCCCTACAACTTGACCTGGCCAAAAAATATATCAAAGAATATTAGCCAGCCCTGACTGGTGTGGCTCAGCTGGTTGGTCGTCATCTCAAAAAGTGAAAGGATGCGGTTCAATTCCTAGTCAGGGCACATGCCTGGGTTACAGGCTCAGGCCCAAGTCAGAGTGCCTACGAGAGATGACCCAGTGATGTTTCTCTCTCACACTGATGTTTCTTCTCGCCCTCTCTTTCTCCATCCCTTCCCCTCTCTCTAAAAATAAAATAAAATCTTTACCAAAAAAAAATATTAGCCAATTTTACCCATCAATTTAGTACCCTCAGGAATGTATAGGTGACTAAGTACTTCAAAAACTGCATCTAAAAACATGATAAATGAATATAATTGTTTAATAATAGTAAGTTTAGTATAAATATTTTCGCCAAATCAGTAAAATATAAATTTATGATAAAATATACCAAATGGTCCAAAAATCTGCACCATCCTCATCTTGAAAGAATAAATATTTGAAAATACTATAAGTCACTTATGGCTCTTTCATTTATGAATCAGAGGTGGCATTTTTCAAGTCCATGAACTCCCCTCTGTCCCTCCCAAGTGTCTGCACGCAGTTAAGCAGAACAAGAGATACTCAATTCCTGAGTCAGAACTGCACATTAAATCACCAGATGACATATCATAACAGCATCTAGAACTGTTGCTCCTGCTGCTACCTCTCTCAAACACTTTCCAACAGACTAAGGCTAATACTGAGGGAAGTGAAACACACCAAGTCAGTTGTAACGTCGACTACCAAATCAGAACACTCAGGAAAAATTCTGATTAAGAAAAAAATTCAGCAATTGGTTCTCATGATAAAATTATTTTTCATGCCATAAAAAATTAAAGCATAAACTATCATGTCATATACTTAGTGCAGTCGTATTTTTATTTCTAAAGACCTATTCAAAATCTGTCTGCCCAAGGCAAAAGCTATTGAAATATATATACATATTCCTCTAGACTACATGTTCTGGAAATAAATTAAAATGAATTTTGCTAAGACTTTGTTAAACCAATGATTCTTAACTTTTGAAAGCTGTGAACCTCAGGATAATACAAACTGTGACTAGGGAAAAGTGCATATTTACAAATTTAGGTGTTTTCAAAGACAATGAAGCCCAAGTTAAGTGCCATTCCCCATACTCATAAAACTACCTTCACTACTATTGTTCTTAGGTTGAGTGCATAAAACAAGTAAGTCCTTGATTTCTTAAACAAAAATAGCATAAAATGATTGTGTACACAATTCAATGGAAACATGCTGCATATTTTTAACATTTTTAAGTACCTTTAAACCTAATTGGCTATAAATTTGAAAAAACTTGTATATAAAGTTTTACTTGTTGCATTAAAACTTTTTTAAAAACACAAATCATGTTTTAAAGATCTTCTAAATAAGATTAAAAAAAGGAGCCTTGATTCACTCAGATCAACTTTGTTCCTGGAAGTATGCTTTTGTTTCTTACAATTTGAGGAAATTCAAAATCTTAATATCTACTCAACTCTGCTCAAGTATTTTTACATTTTAGTCAAGAAATATAATTTAAGTATGTATTTCTTCATACATAATGAAAATGACATTACTCTAGTTTACATTTGAATGCCAAAATATTTAACGCTTTACTCTTTTTTAAAGAAAAACAGTAGTTGCACATGTTTTTGAGGGTAACAATATGGAAGAGAAATTGGAAAAAAGAAAATGAAACTTTGTAACTGAAAATTATGAATAGGTTACACATGTAGTAGACAAGAAGCAGTAACAATAAATTACATCATCACTAAGGCAAACTTTATGACAGTTTTTACTCTACAACCTTAAAGGAGAAGGTCAAGAACTCTTCTTAGGCCTTGAAAAAAATATCACTTGTGGGTAAGAAGTAACAGAAGACATTGAAGGGGTAGGGTAAGTGGTTTTTTGAAAATAAGTCAGACTTAATTTTTTCTTTGTTCATTTGCAGAGTGTGTTAAGACATTAACTAAAACAAGAAAATATAGGGAAATAATAAATGCAAAACCATTCATCTATTTTTGGAAATTACTTTAGCTTTGTTGATTATCATTTGAAATGAAGAATAATTTTTAAACAACATGTATAAAAAATTTAGGAATATATTTAATATAATATACTGACCTACTTCCAATGGTTCCAGACAGTAATTACACTCATCAATAAGAAATAGAGGGACCAATTTAACATTAGAGCTATACAGAAGAGTAAATAGTTTCTCATCTAATTTAAATTTTAAATTAATTAATTTCATCCCAAATTTAGGTTATCATATCCAATGGGGGCCAATGAAACACTTACCTACACACAAGTTAGTAACTACTGAAAAGCTTAACTACCCCAGCATTAATAGATTTCTTAAACATTTTCAAGATCTAAAATTCCCTTTGACATTTTTAACGCCTCCAATATTTAAAAAGCCTGTTTTTTTTAAATGGCAAGCTTTCACTAGTCTGATCAAAGATGTGAACAAAATATTTATTTTTGAAAAAAGGAAGATGTGTTATTATGCCAAAATAAATTGGTACCTAATTACAAAAGCTAAAATTTTCTACTGGTATACGGATACCATTGTTGAGTGCTTTATAAAAACTTCTCAGAAGTCTGGACAAGCTCTAAGAAATTTTAGATGTATAGCTGACATGTAAATTATGCTCATGTACACAATGTGAACACACCTCAGTGGGAGAAAAAATCACAGTAGCACATTACTTACAAGTAAAACTTTTAGGCTACCAGGGATATTCAATTCTGACACTGCTCTCTAGGGAAGAAGGGAAAATATTTACAAATTTAACTAAACCTGAAAAGAGCCAAAGTTGAAGAAAAGGTAAGGGGACAAGTGAAGGGAAGGGGGTTGAAGGGTAGGGGGAAATGAGTGGAGAGGAAGACTGAGAAAGGTAAGGGAAGGAGGTATTAATAAACCTGTGGCAACACAAGGTTACTTAGTCTCTGAGTATACTCAATACTTTACAGGCTAAACCAAATGTTCTGTTCCATAAAGTTATCATTACCTTCTCTTATTCTTCCCCAAAACGTCCTCGATTCTGTATCAGTATCAAAACCAATGATTTGCTTACTAATTTGATTAAGCCCTGAAGACAGTGCTGGTTCCAGGCTGATCTAGTTAGATATTTTGGCTTCATTTAATACACATACAAAATCTGTGTGAAGAGTTCAAATATTTTACAGACACAAGATAACCTGTTCAGCACTTATGATAAATTCAATATAGTTTTGCATACCTCACTTTTCTGATTAAGGTGTAGGCCACTAGAGATGGCTGATGTTAATTATCTAAAAATTGTTTCATATTTTTATATAATAATAAATGTTTATGTCACAACTAGAATGTAAAAGTTACACGAATTTTTAAGATAAAGAGAGAAGTTTAAAAAATAGTTCTCTAAGGATCACTATGAACCATTCCTCAGGATCCCTGGGGTATAAGTACATTTGTTTGAATTCTTCTGTCATTACAGGTAAACCTGGAAGAAAATGATTGAGAAATACTGTTTTCCCTACCTCAATGACCCCTAATACTTTTACACTGCCTTCCTACTATTGTTTATAATACTTTACCCAATTAAAAATTACTATTACAGATTTATAATCAAACATCTGAAAGTTAATAAATACATCTAAACATGTGTTTTGAATAATACAGAATGTTATTTCTTAGAATTTAGTACAAAAGGACTTTTACACTATGAAACACATATACACATCAATGTTTTTTTCTTACACTCTTAGAGAAGTTTTTGAGTGAAATAGCATTATTGTTGACTTTTTGAAAAGGGAAATACTAAACCCAGATAGATAGAGATTTTTCCTAAAGAATCAGTTTCTCCTTTAAATTTATTCTGTGCTTTTACCTGATATATAATTTTTATTCATATTTAAATTCTGCTTTCAATTTTTTAACTAGGGTACAAAAATCTAGAACATAAAATTCACAATGTGTTCAAATGTGAATCATTCAAGTATACAATTTCGGTTCTGATAAACTAATAGCAAATGGTGCTTACAGATTTGATATCTAGAACTCACTGCAAACAGTTACTCAACTTACCTGGTGCTAATCCAGCAGCAGCAGGACTTCCCATGGATGGGTGAGAGAAAACTTGAGAGAAGGCAGACATATTTGACTGGGACACGTTACTCAGCCTGGAGGTTGATCCTCCTTTAGGAATAAACTCGCTTGCGGTAGGATTTGGTGTCTATTTAAAAATCAAATATAGTAAGTTAACACACTTTAAGCCCAAAAAAGACATTGAATCTACAAGGCATAATTCCATAGTGTTTTATTTACTGATTAAATATTTCACTGAAAAAATTTACAGTGTCTTTTAGTTTCCATAATTTGTAGTGGTATAATTAAATTTCTTGAGGGAATTTTTTATATCAAATTTGTGAATTTTAATCATTTCACTTGCAGGGTTTAACCTCAGAAACATGTAAAATTTGCCTTTATTGTCAAATACCCATCATTACCAAACTATCCTAACACATTTTAGAGAACTGGGAGGTTGAGACTACCTCAAAACTGAGCAACAAGTTTCAAATTTAATACTTTTAAACCACTCCTACCAGTATAAAGGTCAAAACTGCCTTTATTTCAAAATTAATCACTTCCTTTTCTACAAGTACTTAAGACATTTTCTCAATAATATGGTGCCATGTATTTAAGTAACAAAGGCAAAAAGAAAACCTTATAAACAAGGCAAATGTGGGAAAAATCAAGATATACGAATAAAATAAAGGCTCCAATGTCTGTAAAGTATCGCATGTAACTTATGTTATATTGAAAATATTTTACCATAAAATTACATTTGAAATACTTCTCCATAGTTGTACTATGTCACGCTTTATAAATTAAAGTGGCATGGTACTTTTGGCTTTAAGAACTAGTAGAACATATGAGACTTTCAAATTCATAAATGGACTATATTTCTATCCATGCAAAACAAATGAATATCCTAAATATTTTTCTGAAATGGTGAACATTTTAAATTCTACATGTTTAAGTGTGATAAAGATTCAATAACCATTAACATGAATGACATCATTTGAATTCAAATTCTAGTAGGGTCAACCAAGGAAATAATTCAGTATGTTCATACTTCAGCTCACATTTTATTTATGCATATAAACTAATTTTAAAGGACTGAATCATGACACAAAGAATAACTCAGAAGTATTCTAGAACTAATAATCATTAAGAAATCAGAAAATGGATGAATTACTGCACAATCCAAGAAAACTTCCCTATTTGATATGAATGACACTTTGAACTGTCAAGTTAAGAGTGGAAAATATAAGATCTGGAAGATAAATCAATTGGCTAACCTAATTTTAAACTCTAAAACAAATGATACTTTACCAGTTGCATACCAGGAAAAATGAAAGACAAAGTAATAAAATATAGAAGAAATGTTAATCTGAGCTTAATAGAAATATTCTACATATATCAAATGAACCTCTTTTACTGCCACATCTAAGACATGAAATTCTGTGTGGAGGAAGTGGAGAATCAGTCCTGAGCCAGAATATATTTTCCAAAGAAAAAAGTAAAATCTTCTTCTATTTCTCATACACACCCGGACACATACACAGTAAACCTTCCAAATTCTAAAATTTTCAAAAACTGTGGCATGTTCTTTAAAAGTATGGTTAATTCCTTAATTTCTGCAGTAGAAAATAAGCCAATGCATTTCACCGATGTGTTAATCCCTTATAGGAAACAAATGGCTACTTATGGAATCACTTCTGAGCTACATCTGTTTGTACCAGTTAATTCTAAACCTATTTGACAAGACAAAGTCAAGATTTTAAAAGCAATCAGGTATCTTGGTAAAAGAGTTCAGAATGCCTATGAAAGATGGGGACTTTAGGATTAAAAAATTACTAAAAGATGGCAGATTTAGACAAAGAAAATTACGTATGCATGCAAAACTTTTTAGCAGCATGTTCCTGAGAAATAAATGTCACCTAGTTTCCATTTCATGTATATCCTACATTTACTGTGAATAACAGTATACCTGATTTTAAAGCCGAGTTTCTCTATAAAGTAAATCTATTTAAATTGATCTGAAAGCCTCCATTTAAGGCAACCTATAAATGAGAACTGGGAGGTGAAAGTATGTTCCACATTTGCCAAGCAAATCATACACAAAATGTCATTCTAACAAAGTATAGAGGACCTCAAAACTTATAATACAAGTTATTAAAAACAATATAACTAAAAATTCACACACTAAACTGCAACTTCTAGAAATTTCAACAACCACAGATGCAAAGAATCTACCTAACAGTGAATTTTAATAAATAAGTGAAAAAAAGGATTTAAATCCTCTCTCCTTTAAGTCCTGATTTAATATGCAAGGCATTTACCTTGAGTGGGTAGTTTAAAAGTTTGCTTTATTCAACCTTGAGTATTTGAGTAAAAAAATCAGGCAGCAGAAAAAAGAATTATATACGATTAAGATACCACACAAAAACCAAAATCTCAGAAAGAAGGAGCTTATATCCTTTGCAGCAGCATGGATGGAACCGGAGAGCATTATGCTAAGCAAAATAAGTCAGGCGGTGAGGGACAAATACCATATGATCTCACCTTTAACTGGAACATAATCAACCAAAGAATAAAGCAAGCAAAATATAACCAGAGACATTGAAATGAAGAACAATCTAACAATATCCAGAGGGGAGGGCGGAGGGGACAGTGGGGAGAAGGATTTTCAGGAACTACTATAAAGGACACATGGACAAAACCAAGGGGGAGGGTGGAAGCAACGGAGACAGGTGGCTTTGGATGGGGTGGAGGGGAGGGGAGAAAATGCAGACAACTGTAACTGAACAACAATAAAGTACCTTAAAAATTAAAAAAAAAAAAAAATCTAGGAATAAGAGTAGTGCTACTGTTACTAACAGATAATATAAATTCCTACAGTCACATTAGCAAACTATCAAAAACATTTAAAGTAATGATAAATTATTATAATACTAAATTCTTTTTGATAATCAGTTAAAATAACTACAATAAAAAGATGTACTCTTAGAACTGCTTTAATATTATTGTTTTAAAGTATAAATAAGAGTTTTACAGAGTAAAATAGCATAAGCACACTACTTTAACATGTTAAGAATACTTTTAAAAGACAAGGCAAAAGTGGTAACTAAACCGACCACATTACAATGAACTACCTATTCATCAGAAAATAAACAATTTCTCTCAGCTTTAGGAGGTAATGGTTACATCTAGAAGGAAGACTCCAACTTGGGTTACATAAATTATTTGTCTAACTTCAACAACACTAAAGAAAATAAATTAGAAAAGGGAGAGTGGAAAGAAAATCAAAGTTTTATTATTTCTGCCCTATGATTTAGAAAATAATGCCTTTCTAAATATCTAAGTGTATTCCTATAACATTAAAGTTGTATTTTTAAAGACACAGATAATTATATTTCCACTATATATTTTTAATTTAATTTCTATTCATATTTTAATCCTGATTTTTATTTACATCTTAAACAGCTATAAATGTACATTTGAAAGAAACCTGTTTCACCAAGTTAAATAACATTCTCTTTGAGAGAATTTATCAATAAAAAAATGGAGTTCTGGGTTCTCATATACTTAAATTTATACTGCACCTTTCATGCCAAAAACAACCAACTACTTTTTATATAATGAGTTCTCCAAACCGAAATCCCCAACATTTGAATGGCACCGACCTGTACTATCTAGACAGCAATATACTAAATCAAGAGTCCTGACCTTCAGCTTTAAAAGCACTGTTATAATTTTATCATTATATTTTAAATGAAATAATTGTTTCAATCCACACATCCTACCCTACCAAAATGATACAGTATTTCCTATATACAAATGACCAATAAAGATCTTTTGATAAATGAAGATGTTTTCTGATGAGGTTTCTAACTCAAGTTTAACACAATTTTATGCTTTGCTACTATCATTTGATTCCATGGAAACTGTTAGTTTTAAAGTGACAGTATTTAATACTCTGCTGGATTCCGCTACAGATTACTTACTATTTAAGATCATGATAAATTAGTCCCCTAAATTAACAGACTAATTTAATTCGTGCAACAAAATTAAAGGTACAGCCATTAAATATTTTTCTAATTAGGTAGAAAGCCCAGAAAGAGGTTTATACTAAGTGAAAACAGAAAACAAAATATTATGTAATATTTCATTACAAGTATGTAAAAAAGGTATATAAAAAAAAAGAGCTGTCTGAAGATGAAGTGAATAATTGAGAAATCACTATATTCCTGAATACTGGTCAGGTTTCTTTACAATCACACAGTAAATTTATAAAACCATAAAATACCTTCCATGGTACAGCTCCTTATAATGAGCTCTACTTGTTTACCTGTCTTATGGCTTCATAAACTGTTATTAGTAATCTTTCTACTCTCTGAATGAAACATGTATGACCTAGTAATTTTTCTTTAACAGCTTTATTTAGATATAATTAATATATAATTAACTGCACATATTTATTTAGTTTTATAAAATAGCTACTTTATTTTTTTAAGTATTTTTTATTATGTTACCAGTTTTCCCAATTTCTCCCTCTTTATCCCTCCTCCGCCCTGCACCGCCCTCTTAGTTCATATCCAAGGGTTGTACATATAAGTGCTTTCATTTCTGTTTCCTATACGGTTTTTGACCTCTCCTCATCTTTTATGCCTACCAATTATACTTCTTATTCCCTGTACCTTTTCCCGCCTATTCCTCCCTTCCCCCTCCCCACTGAAATCCCTCTATGCGATGTCCATTTCTCTGATTCTGTTCTTGTTCTAGTTGTTTGCTTAGTTTTGGTTTTCATTGTTTGTCTTTTCTTTTAGGTTCATTTGTTGATAGTTGTGAGTTTGTTGTCATTTTACTGTTTATATTTTTTATCTTCTTTTTCTTAGGTAAGTCCCTTTAACTTATATAGTAACTTCGTATAATAATGGCTTGGTGATGATGAACTCCTTTAACTTGTCCTTATCTGGGAAGCACTTTATCTGCCCTTCCATTCTAAATGACAGCTTTGCTGGACAGAGTCATCTTGAATGTAGGTCCTTGCCTTTCTTGACTTCAAATACTTCTTTCCAGCCCCTTCTTGCCTGCAAGGTTTTTTGAGAAAGCAGCTGACAGTCTTATGGGCACTCCTTTGTAGGTAACACTCCTTTCCTCTTGCTGCTTTTAGGATTCTCTCTTTATCTTTAATCTTGGGTAACTTACTGATGATGTGCCTTGGTGTGTTCCTCTTTGGGTCCAACTTCTTTGGGACTTTCTAGGCTTCCTGGACTTCCTGGAAATGTATCTCCTTTCCAGAGTGGGGAAATTTTCCTTCAATATTTGTTCAAATAAGTTTTCAATTTCTTGCTCTATTCTTCTTCTGGCACCCCTATAATTCAGATATTGGAACATTTAAAATTGTCCCAGAGGTTCCTCAGCCTCTCTCCATTTTTTTGGATCCTTGTTTCTTCATTCTGTTCCGGTTGGATGTTTATTTCTTCCTTTTGTTCCAAATCATTGCTTTGAGTCCTGGTTTCCTTTCTGTCACTGTTTGTTCCCTGAATATTTTGCTTTAATTCATTTGGGGTACCTTTCATTTGTTTTTTCATTTTTCGACCAAGCTCAATCAGCTCTGTGAGCATTTTGATTACCAGGGCTTTAAATTCTCCATCAGATAGGTTGGCTACCTCCTCATCACTTAGCTCTCTTTCTGAAGCTTTGGCCATATTTCTTTCTGTCGGTGCACCAGTCTAGCTGTTCTGGTTGACTTTCTTTAATTCCATGGTTGTAGGAGTTCCATGCAGTTTGATTTTCTGGCACTTCTGGTTGTACATTGATTTTAGATTGGTTGTTATCCTTTCTGGTTGTGCGAGGAAGTGAAGGGTTTCCACCTACACCTCCGTCTTGGCCGGAACTCTCTGACCTACGAAATAGCTGCTTTCTGCAGCCAATCTTCCTGGAATTGGAGGGTCATCTTCTGCCAAACTGCACACATTTAAAATATAAACTTTGATAACTCCTGACATAGGCAGGCAATCATGACACCATTACCCAAATCATGATAATGAAATATATCCATCCTGCCCAAAAAAGTTTCCATAAGCCTTTTAAATTCCTCCCTCCTGTTCCTCTTTGCTCCACTGTTTTGTTCAACCCAGCTTTCTGCACCTATAGATTAGTCTGCATTTTCTAGAATTTAATATAAATGAATCTTACATATATATACATGTGACTTTTTAACCTTTTTAAATAATTGATAAGCTGTTTTCCAAAGTAGTTTTACTATTTCAGTATGTCCACCAGCACTGTATAGAGAACTCAAGTTGCTGTATGTACTCAGAAACATGAGCTTTGGTAGGACTTTCACATTTTAGAAATTTTAATACATGTGTAGTGATATCTCACTGTGATTTTAATTTTCATTTCCAAATGACTTATTTGCCATTCTGTATTTGCCAGTCTGTTCACATTTCTGACCTCTTTCACTGGCTTTGTTTTCTATTAAGAAATTTTGACAGTTCTGGACAGAAATCCCTTTTTCTCCACATCTGTCTTTTCATTCTGTTAACAGTTACCTTTCAAAGAACAGAAATTCTTAAATTTTGATGAAGTCCACTTTAATCAAATTTTTCTTTTATGGGTCATGTATATGGTGTTATAGCAAAGAAATTTTGCCTAACCAAAGGTCACAAATACTTTCTCCTGTTTTCTTCTGTAAGTTTTGTGATTTCATGTTTTACATTTAGGTCTATGATACATATTGAGTTAAATTTTGTCTATCAGTAATTTTTTGCATATACTCAATTATTCCAGCACTGATTATTAAAAACATCACTCTGTCTCCACCAAACAGCCTTTACTACTATGCTGAAATCAGGTAATAAGTGAGTTAATTATTCCATTGATACCAACCCATCTTCATGCCAGTATCAGTTTATCTTGTTTACTATAGTTTTACAGTAAGTCTGGAAGTCAGGTATTGTTAAGTCTTACATCTTTTTCTTTTTTTAAATCTGGTTTGGTTTGTAGATCCTCGGCATTTTCATATGAATATTAAACTAAGTATCAATTTCTATTAAATAGCTTACTGAATTTTAATTGAGACTATACTGAATCTATAGATCAATTTGGGGAGAACTGACATCTTATAATTCAGTCTTCAGATCCATGAATATGATGCACATCTCCATTTACTTGTCTTCTTTATTCTTCTCAGAAATGTTTTTAAGTTTCCAATGCACAAACCTACCGACATTTTATCAAAGTGATACCTATTTTATATTTCTGATACTGTAAGTTGCATCATTTTTATAATTTTGCTAGTATGTATGCCATCAGTTTCCTGTGGCTGCTGTAACAAATTATCACAAACCTGATGGCTTAAAACAACAGAGATGTATTCTCTTACAGTTTCTGGAGGCCCAAAGTCCAAAATCAAGGTGTTGGCACTCCCTCCGAGGGACTGGAGCACAATCCATTCCATGCCTCACCTAGCTTCAGGTTACTGCCAACATTCTTTGGCATTCCTTGACATCCATATCACTTCAATTTCTGGTCCTATCCACATATCACCTTCTTTGTGCGTAATCTCCCTCAGCTTCAGTCTTATAAGGACACTTGTTATTGGATTCAAGACCCATTTGAATAATTCAGGTTGATCTTATCTCAAGATCCTTAACTTATCACATCTACAAAGATTCTTTCTAAATGAAGTGAAATTCACAAGATCCAAGGATTATGAATGAATCTATCTTTTGGGGGCCACTATTCAGCACAATGTATTAGAGAAATAAAATGGAACTGCGTGTGATTTTGCACCAAGAGACTTTACAGAACTCCCTTATTTATCCTAATAGCTTTTCTCGTAGATTCCATCTTATTAGTTGTATATAGATGTTTATACTTTAACTACAAATGATCATATCTCTCTGTAAAAGACATTTTCCCTTCTTTCTAGTCTTTTATTTCTTCTTGCCTTATTACATTAAAATACCCAGTAAAAATAGAAATGGTGAAAGCAGACATTCTCTCCTTACTTCTGATCTTAAGAGGAAAGCATTTACTTTTTCACCATTAAACATGATATCAGCTGTAGTTTTTTTCTCAGATGCTTTTTCTCAGGTTAAGGAGATAAGTACCCCTGTAGTTCTAGTTTGCTAAGCTCTTTTACCAGAACTAGATATAGATTTTTGTCAAATGTTTTTTCTATCTATTGAGATGATCATCTGGTGTTAACTGGGTAATATGATTAATTACATCAATGGATTTTTGAATATTAAACCAAGTTTACATTACCAGGACAAGTTCCAATACTTCGTGATATATTATGCATTTTATTTACCATTAGAATTCAATCTGCTAAAAGTTTTGAAGAATTTGTATATCTATATACATGGTACACACTGGTTTTCTTTTTTTCTTTTTATGCAGTCTTCATCTGGTTTTGCTATCATAGTAATAATGTTAGCATGTATTCCTTTCTTTTCAATTTTTAAAAAAGCTTGTACAGAATTCATATTATTTCTTCCTTAAATATTTGATAGAATTTACCAGTGAAGTCATCCAGACCTTCAATTTGTTCAAAATATTTAGCATTAGCCATGTTATCCATTACTTCTTGAGTGAACTTGGGTAGTTTCTGTCTTTCAAAGACTTGTCTGTTTCATCCCTTATCAAATTTATTGCCATACAATAATTCATAATATTTCTTTAGTTTCCTTATCAACATCTATACAACCTAACCATGCCAATTATTTCATTCCTGATAATGGTAATTTGTGCCTTTTATCTTTTTTTCCTTACTCACTCTGGGTAGCTATTTATCAATTTTACTGATCTTTTCAAAGAACCAGTTCTGGGTTTCATTTTTTCTCCAATGTTTTTGTTTCCTATTGATTTCTGCTCTGATCTTAATTATTTCTCATGCTTTCTTTGGCTTTCATTTATTTTTCTTTTCCTAGTTTTTCAGGTAGAAGCTGACAGCACTGATTTGAGAACATTTGTTCTTTTCTGACAGGCTTTCAGTGCTTTAAATTTCCCTCTGATTATTGCTTTAGGGGCACCCCACAACTTTTGACATGTTTTCATTTCCATTCAGTTCAAATACTTTCTAATTTCCCTTTATAAAAAAAAGTTTTTTTATTTATTTTTAGAGAAAGGGGAAGAAAGGGAGAAAGAGAGGGAGAGAAGCATCAATGTGTGAGACAGACACTGATCTGTGGCCTCTCACACGCCCCCAACTGGGGACCTGGCCTGCAACCCAGGCATGTGTCCTGACAGGGAATCAAACCTATGACCCTTCTCTCTGTGCCTTGTGTGACGATGCCTAATCCAGAGAGCCATGCCGGTCAGGGCTAATTTCCCCTTCTACTTCTTCTTTGACCCATGAGTAATTTAGAAATATATAATTCAGTTTCCAAATACTTGAAGAGTTTCCAAAGATCTTTCTGCTACTGATTCCTAATTTAATTTCATCATGGTCAATCTTAGTCACTATCCCATGTGCACTTGAAAAAAAATGTCTTTAGTTGTCATAGGGCACAGTGTTCCATAAATATCAAACTGGTAGAATCGTTCAAGTCTTTCATTTCCTTATTGATTTTCTGTCTCTTTCTTAGTTTATTGAAAGTGGAGTACTGCCCTGATTGCTGTGGCTCGGCAGGTTGGGTGACGTCCTGCAGACCAAAGGGTGGCTGGTTTGATTCCCAGTCAGGGCACATGCCTGGGTCGTGGGCCAGGTCCTGGCTGGGGGTATGAGGAAGGCTGGCTACCAATGTTTCTCTCACTCTCTTTCTCCCTACTTTCCACTTTCTCTAAAAACAAATAAATGTATTTTTTAAAAAGTAGAGTATTAAAATTCCTAACATTGTTTCTCTATTTCTCCTTGCAATTCTATTTAATCTTTGTCTCATATTTTTTAACCCCATTACTCTGTGCATAAACTTTTAAAAATGGTATATCCATGTCCCCTTTACCTTTATCAAATGATACTTTTTCCATGGTAATAGTCCCTGCTCTAAAATGTACTCTGTCTGATATGAAAATAGCTATCCCAGCTTTCTTTTGACTAGTGCAAGGTATTACTTTTAATCTATTTTTGTCTTTATGTTTACCATAAATTTCGTATCAGTTTTATGTAGTTGGATCTTGTTCAGTTTTTCTAAATCCAATCTGAAAATCTCTGCCTTTTTCTTGGGATGTTTAGACTACTTACATTTAATATGATTATTGATTTGCTTGGGTTTAAATCTAACTACAATCTTGCTATCTGTTTTCAATTTGTTTCATCTGTTCCTTTTTCCCCATTCCTTTTTCTGCCTTCTTTGGTATCAACTGATACTTTTATTAAATTTTATCCCCTCTCTCTTATTAGCCTAACTTTCTATTACTGTGGTAGTTGCCTTAGGTCCTAAAGTACATATTGGCAACTGTCTTAGTCTGCTGGAGCCGTAACGAAATACACACTGAGTGACTTAAAAGAAACTGAAGGTATGAGTGCAAGACCTAGGTGCCAGTAGCGTTGCTTTCTTCTGAGGCCTTTCTCCTTGGCTTTCAGACAGCCATCTTCTTGCTGTGTCCTCATAGCAACAGGCCTTTTCCACAGCACATGCATCTGGCATGTGTCTTCTAAGGATACCAGTCACTGGATTAGGGCCCCAACCTTAAGACCACACTGAAGCTTAATTACCACACTAAAGGCCCCATTTCCAAATGGGGCTTAGGGCTTAAACATATAAATTGGGGGGAGACACAATTCAGTCCATAATATTCACTATCACAGTCTTCAACTACTGCAGATATACTACAACCTTACAATATTATACTTCCACTTCTCCCCTCTGAGACTTCATGCTACTGCCATCATGTATTTTATTTCTATATATGTTACAAACCCTAAAATACAGTTACTAATTTTGCTTTGAAGAGTCAATTATCTTTCAAAGAGACTTAAATAATAAGAAGGAAAGTTTCTTACACAGTTACATACCATTTTGGTCAACAAAAGACTGCTTATATGACAGTGTTCCCAAAGATTAACACTGAGCTGAAAAATCCCTATCAACTAGTCAGTTACACCACAATGTCATAGCACAGCACAGCGCTCGTGCACGCGCTCGTGGGGATGCCGGGGTAACAAACCTACTGTGCGGCCAGTCGTGTAAAAGTGCAGCATGTACAATTATGTACAGTATATAACACTCGACAATAATAAGAAACAACTGTTACTGGTTTATGTACTTACTGTACTGTTTTATCACGAGTCTATACTCTTTCTACTTATAACAAAAGCTCCCTGTAAATGTTTGCTTTTTACACCAGCAGTAGCCTCTTACACCTAGTGTTCCCCATGTCTCTCGACTGCGCAATATTCTCTCGTACTTGACTTAATCTCATCTGTACTGTACAGTAACATGCCATGCAAGTTTACAGCCTAGAAGCAATGAGCTGTATGTTACAGCCCACATGTGTAACAGAACCATCTACGTTTGCGTAAGTGCACCCTATGATGTTCACAAAATAACAAAATTATCTAGTAATTCATTTCTCAGAATGTATTCTCATCGTTCAGCAGGGCATGACTATTTACTCATGTAGTTACTATTTCTAGTACTCTTCATTTCTTTGTATAGATCCAGATTTCCATAGGGTATTCTTTTCCTTTGCCTAAAGTGCTTCCTTTAATATCTTAACATCTATAGAAGTACACTTCTGCTGATAGTGAATCCTTTCAATTCTTGTGTATCTGAAAAAGTATTTGTTTTTAAATTTTGAAATAACTTAAGACTCAAAAAAATAGTATCCTTCACTATCTTTCCCCCAAAATAACATGTCACATAACTACAGTATTCTTACTCGGATTTTACCAGACTTACATGCACTCATTTGATTTCATTCTTGTAAGATATTTTTCCCAAGAGCAGAATTCTAAGTTGAAATATTTTTACTTCCTGTATTATAAAGATATTGCTCAATGGTCTTCTGGCTTGTATTGCAACCAACATAAAATATGCTGCCATTTGTATCTTTGTTGCTCAAAAATGGATATTTTTTTCCTCTGGCTCCTATTTGGTGTGCCTTGGTATAGTTTTATGTTTTTCCCATGATTCTTTTGTGCTTGTGTTCTTTGGGCTTCTTGAATCTGTAGGTTTACAGTTATTCAATTTAGAAAATATTTGCCCATCACTTCTTAAAATATTTGTTCTATGCACCCACCCCTCCCCTACCCTGGTTCAGGGACTCCAAATACAAGTGTGTTAGAATGCTTCAAGTTATCCCACAGCTCACTTTCTACATTTTTTTTAGATAGTTTCTATTGCTATGCCTTCAAGTTTACTAATCTTCTCTTATGCAATGTTTAATCTACCATTAATTCCATCCAATATATTTTTGATTTAATATATTGTAGTTCTAAATTTTAGAAGTTCAATTTGGATTTTAAACTTTCACGTCTATAATAACATGTTTAATCTTTCCTGTAGCTTCCTGAACATATTGAATACAGTTATAATAATTGGTTTAATATTCTTATACTATTGATGTAACATTTCTAGGTCATTTTTGATTGATTATATTTTCTTCTTTTCATGAGTCATATTTTCTTCTTTGCCTATCTGCTAATTTTTGACTGATTCCAAATATTGTTACTTTTAGCCTGTTGGATGCTGAGTTTTCTTTATTCCTATAAATCTTCTTCAGTTTTGCTCTCCATTGCAGTTAGACTGCTTAAAACTTAGTCTGATCCTTTCAAGTATTGCTTTTAAGCTTTATTAGGAAGGACTAGGGCAGCATTTATTCTAAGGCTAATTTGGCCCTAATAATGAGGCTAAAAAACACCCATTAGCCTACTTGATGCTTCATGAATTATGTTTTCCATGTTAGCTAGTAAGAATAGAAACTATTCTTGGTCTTGCATAAAAGCTTTAAGAATTATTTCCTGTGCTCTTTTCAGATATTTCTTCTTCTAGTTCAAGCAGCCTGCTCACTCCTATCCTCTGATCAACACTCAGCTGAAGACTTGCAGGATACATCTGCAAGTGTCCAAACTTCTGAGTATGAGCTCCCACCTCTCCAGTACTTTCTTTTGTGAATTATAGTCACCTCGGCCTCTGTGAACTTCCCCTTTGGTATCCTCAATTACTCCTCAAATCAATTACTTCCTTATAAAGCTCATTTTCCTTTTCAAGTCTTATTTTCCTTTCTATGTCATCTCTTTCTGGAACTGATAAATTATGTCACAAGTAACTATCCTTTTGATAATGCAGATGTCTTTGAAGCATCAAGTCATGGAGTCTAGTCTACATCCTAAATAGTTCTCAAATTCAACTATTTCTACTCACTTCACTGTCAGCACCCTAGTCTAAATTACCATCATCTCTACTCAGATTAACCACAACATCATCTCAATGGACCCACTTCACTCATCTTGCTCAACTGCAATCCATCTTTCACTTTTCAGCCAGGATAAAAGAAAGTAAGAAAGAAAGTAGAAAAAGAGGGGAAGAGAAGGAAGGGGGAAAAAGGAAAGTGAAAAGAAAGAAAGAGAAGGAAAGTTTTATTTAGTTGCTTTACTGCTGACATCCAATTAGAATGACCATGTCAAGTCTCCACTGACCTTGACTGAATTAAATCAATTTTAAAAAATGGAAAGTAAAATCTTAATATTAATCTTAACCTTATCTAATTTTTTCCAAAACCTACAACTCCAATCTACTAGTCTCCCATGTCTGGAATAACAAAAGAGCCTGGTTGAAATTAATTCAAAAGATACATGTCCAAAATAGGTAAGTGTGTGTGTGTGTAACTGTGTGAGTGTGTGTCAGGGGGGCGTCTTGGCAAGGGCAAAAAGCAGTGAATTGTTTGGGAAGGTGGAAGAGGGGAGACTGACACTGCGGGAGAAAGGAAGGAAAGGGAAGCATTTTGCCTTGATAAAATGATCTGAAAAAGTGTAAAAAGATGAGATCCATGGATGTGAAGACCAGCCCTTCAGTGCTATGTTTACTAGTCTTCGGTGTTCATAAACACAGAGGAAAGAGGAACAGGGTGAGACAAAAAGGAGAAGTCAAATGGCTAACCAGAACCTCCAAGTTCACATTTCTACAGTTTTTTTTTTAATTTAATGGGTTTTTTCCCCACATTTCAAGCATAGCCAAATATGGTAAAGTATTATCAAAATATAATCAACTTCTGAGTTATTCAAAAACTCACCTATTTAAGATCTGTCATGGTGCATCTTATAAAATTTCACATTTAAGTACCATTACCACTTTGAAATTAGTCTAATATCACAATTTACAAATTTTCTGAAACAAACTGGCTCCTCTGAAAAATACCCAATAAAGAAAATATGATATTCTAAGTAAATCAGAATCAAACTGATGAAACCAGACAAAGAGAGCTGCTGACTAGTGTTTCTAAGAGATTTACAAAGGTGTTCTTTTAAATACAAGTTCCCCTATTTATAATTTGAGCATCTTAATGGAATGTAGCATGTGTAATGCCAGAACCTGCCAAATGAAAATCCATTAGTAATAAGAGCTTTGTCCTATGGTAGAATTAAACAGAAAAATTTTCATGAAGTCAGCATAAAGTAATTATATACAACAGCTTAAAATTATAGGCACATAAATTTCCAAGACTCCTGGAATACTAATACTCATTAGGTCACCCTTTACAAAGTTTGTCAGAAATAAGTAATACTGTGAACATTATTCTTGAGAATAGTTTGATAGTATGCATCAAAATTTAAAAATAAACATGCCTTTTGATCTAGTACTCCTACATCTATGAATTACAGCTAAGGAGAAAATCAACCAAGTAAAAAATATTAAATTTCTCACATTTTTTATTTATAATTTTTTTAAAAAGGAACTACAATATTTATGAGCAGGAATATGGCTATGTGGATCATGATACATACAACAGGGTGTAGCCATTAATAATCACGTGGATTGACATCAGAGAAATGCAAATTAAACTACAATTAGATATTACTTCACACCTGTCAGAATGACTATCATCAATAAATCAACAAACAAAACAAGTACTAACAAGGATGTGGACAAAAGGGAACCCTAGTACACTGTTAGTAGAAATGCAAATTGGTGCCGCCACTGTGGTAAACAGTATGGAGGTTCCTCAAAAAATTAAAACTGTATGGAGGGTCCTCAAGACCCAGGAATTCTACTTCTGGGTATATTTCAGAAGAAACCTGAAACACTAACTTGAAAGAATATATACACCCCTATATTCACTGCAGCATTATTTACAATAGCCAAGATATAGAAGCATATCATGTGCCCATCAGTAGATGAGTAGATAAAAAAAGTTGTGGTACATATATACAATTAAATATTATTTGGCCAAAGAAAAGAAGGAAATCTTACCATGTGCAAGAGCATGAATGGACCTAGGGGGTATTATATGAAGTGTAATAAGCCAGAGAAAGACAAATACCACATGATTTCACTTATATGCGGAATCTAAAGAACAAAATAAATGAACAAACAAAATTGAAACAGATTCATAGATACAGAGAACAGAACTAATGGTTGCCAGAGGGAAGGGGTATAGGGGACTGGTTATTCATATAACAAATTCAGTCATAAAATTTAACATATATTAAGATTTTTCAAACATTTTCCATAATGATATTTTGTCATGCAACTGTAACAAACAAAAGTTTAAGAAAATGTAGAAAACATTAAATTTGAGGACTAATATTAGGTTGAAGGCTCACCTCACCAGCTGATCTTTAATCTGGGTTCATTCAGTCAATCGTTTGCACAGCTAACACAGAAGACACTGTGCCAGACACTGTGGAGAAGACAGATGCACAGCCACTGTGTTCTAGAAGTTCACAGAATGGCATCCACAGGTATAGAATGTGCCCTGAACCCAATTCCGTACTCCCAAAGCTCAGAACATCCACCTATCAAAAGTATCAGCTATCTATAGTGTGACTTAAACTGTCCTATAAGACAAGTTACATATACATTTATCGGAGCAATGTAAATTCTAGAGAAAAGCTGTGTTTCTAGTACTTAAAACTGTCTAATTAGATCATAAGACCATATGTTCGAACTGAATCCTAAAAGACAAGTTTGCTGAGTCAAGACAGAGATAAGGGCACACCAAGCAAAGTGAGTGTTCACAGGCATCGGCAAAAAGAGTACAGTACTGCAAACAGTTCAGTAAGTCTGTAGCAGGAATCAGGAGGGAAATACCTTAGATACCTTTCTTAAATATGTAGATTTTGTTCTAATGACAAAGAACAGATAACAGAAACTAGAAACAAATTCAGATAATTACCCAGGTAGTAGTTTGAAAGATAAGACCATTAGCAGGGAACCAGATAAGAGACTACAATAATAATAGTCCAGATAAAAATAAAGGTAGGCCTAAATTATAACTTAGTGATATTAAAAGTGAAGACAATTTCAAAGTACCACAATCAATAGATCTCAGTGGATAATGAATATGGCCAATAAGGAAGACAGAAGAGTCAAAAGCTCAAAAATTAAATAACTGTATGGTATCAGTAATCAAGACAAATAGTGGGCAGATACTCATGAATGACCATGTATAGATGTGTGTAAATGAAATGAAAGAATAGGTTTGAAAGAAAAGATGTGGTGTTCACTGTACACATGTTGGATTTAAAGTCTTATCCCACTGAAGATATTGCTGCGTGGAATGTCTGAGATTTTCCTACCGATGTTTTCCTCTAGAACTTTTATGGTGTCACGACTTACATTTAAGTCTTAATCCACCTTGAATTTATTTTTGTGTATGGTGTAAGTTGGTGCTCGAGTTTCATTTTTTTGCAGGTAGCCATCCAGATTTCCCAACACCATTTGTTGAAGAGGCTATTTTTATTCCATTTTATGCTTCTGCCCCCTTTGTCGAAGATTAATTGCACATAGAGACTTGGGTTTATTTCTGGGCTCTCTATTCATAGCAGCACAATTCACAACAGCCAAGTGCTGGAAACAATCTAAGTGCCCATCTACAAATGAATGGATCAAGAAACTATGGTACATTTACACAATGGAATTCTACGCAGCAGAAAGGAAGAAGGAGCTTATACCCTTTGCAACAGCATGGATGGAACTGGAGAGCATTATGCTAAGTGAAGTAAGCCAGAAAGTGAGGGACAAATACCATATGATCTCACCTTTAACTGGATCATAATCAACAAAAACAGAAAGCAAGCAAAACATAAACAGAGACATTGAAATTAAGAACAGTCTATCAATAGCCAAGGGGGAGAGGGAAGGGGACAATGGGGAGAAGCGTTTTCAGGAATCACTGTAGAGGACACATGGAAGAAACTAAGGGGGAAGGGGGAGGCTG
>PVJI01000581.1:0-245351 GCA_004026765.1 Micronycteris hirsuta
CTCTCTCCAGTCCCTTCTTGCTTGGAAGGTCTCCTTTGAGAAATCCGCTGACAGTCTTATGGGGATTCCTTTGTAGGTAACTGTCTCCTTTTCTCTTGCTGCTTGTAAGATTCTTTCCTTATTCTTGACCTTGGGTAATGTAATTATGATGTGCCTTGGTGTGTTCCTCTTTGGGTCCCGCTTCTTTGGGGTTCTTTGAGCTTCTTGGATTTCCAGGAAGCCTATTTCCTTTGCCAGATCTGGGAAGTTCTCCTTCATTATCTGTTCAAAAATACGTTCAATTTCCTGGTCTTCCTTTTGTCCTTCTGGCAGCCTTATGATCCGGATGTTGGGTCATTTACAAATGTCTCTGAGGTTCCTGAGACCCTCCTCATTTTTTTGAATTGTTTCTTCCCTCTGGTCCACCCCATTGGTTTGAGATCCAACTTCTTTTTTTTCCTTGTTGGTTCCCTGTAAATCTTCCTCCATTATCCTTATCGTATTCTTCATTTGTTCAATTATTTGCATCCACCTATCTTCCAGTTTTGTTAACATTTTGATTACAAGCATTTTAAACTGCGCATCTGATAGGTTGACTGTGTCGTCATCCGTTAGTTGTAATTTGTTCTGAGCTTTCATTTTGGCCGTTTTCATTCTTTTTATCTTGGTGCACTTGTTGGCTAGCCGGTGCTGGTGACCTGGGTCACTTTTGGATGACGTTGCCTCTGGGAGCGCGGCCTGGGAGAAAGCAATGGCGATTTCCGATCACCTCGGGCTCCTGTCACTCCTCCGCTCCCCAGTTCCCCACCGCCTCCTCTGCCAGAGGCCTCTCTCCTGCAGGCTGCCACTGGCCTCTCTCCTGCAGCGTCACCAGCTTGCGGGATTCCCCCGTTGTTCGGGGGCCGCACCCTGTTCAGGCACTCGCAGCGTGAGTCCCTCCATGAGAGCTGCCTCTCATTCCGCTCCTGCGCTTGGTTCTGCCCCGCTTACCGGCCTGGATGTTCGTCTTCTCCTACCTCCTGGGTGTCGGACTTCCCTTCAGTTTGATTCTGTCCATTCTGGTTGTTTACTTTTTCGCTATTGCTTTCATTGTTTAGACACTCTGGGTGTGCGGGCAGCGAGTGCGTCCACCTACGCCGCCCAACATCTCACATCTTGATGTTCGATTCTAGTGCTGGCAGTTGGGCTAAGTTGTTCATGTATCCCTGAGGTGTCACTGAATAGTTATAGAGGGCTTATTATGGGAAACATTTTCTCATCTAATTCTACCACAAGAATGCTCAGAGGGAAGCATTATTAATATACCCATTTTATAGGTAAGAAAATAGAGGATGCAAGATATTCAGTCTGCTGCTCAGAATCATTAAGGTAGAAAGTGACACAGCTGGTTATGGAACCCAGGCTGCCTGAGTCCAGACTCTCTTAATCTTGTGCTCCCTGGGTAATGTGAACTGCCCTTTGCTAAGAACTTACACTGTACTCAGAACTTCCCTCATTTCATTGAGGGACAGGCGGATAGGAAACCCTATAAAGTAGATGCTGTTAATATGTCCATTTTATAAACCTGAAAAGTGAAACCTAAGAGGCTAATAAATTTGCCTGAGATAATTAAGCTGTTAGGTGATAGAAACAAATTAGTCTGACTTCCAAATCCTTCCCCACTGCAGCACCCCCCTCATTTGTACATGAAGGTCATGGCCAAAGTGATCTTCTTTCAACTCAGGCTGTTGCTGTGTGTCTCTACTGGCAGTTGTTTCCCCTTGGCTCATATCCTTAGTGGAACTAGTTGGAATACCAAGGGGTTTGCAATGCATTTTCTAATTCTCTTGGTCTGGGTCTTCTGACATCTTTGGCCTAGCTGACTATA
Source organism: Micronycteris hirsuta (assembly GCA_004026765.1). Lineage (NCBI taxonomy): Eukaryota > Metazoa > Chordata > Mammalia > Chiroptera > Phyllostomidae > Micronycteris > Micronycteris hirsuta. The sequence goes on from PVJI01000581.1 coordinate 1,847, forward strand.
GCGTGGCTTTTGTGTATCTGTAAAACTTTTGGAGGCTACAAGGTGTCCTAAGGTTGATTCAAGTTCTAAAGACATAATTAACCGTAGGGCCTCCCAGTTGTTTATGAGAATCACAGGTTATAAGCATAATAACCAACTCAGGTTATAAGAGCAATTACAGAAAAAAGTCCAGTGCAGGAAATTAAATAGAAGTTGCTTGGCTGACTCACAGAGGGGAAAGTGAAGGAACCTATTCCCAGCAACTTTTGTGACTTTTTTTTTTTTTTGGTCTGTCATGCAGTGAGCAGTTCACTTTCTCTAGGTCTTTAGAAACTTGGAATAAACAGATGATTAGAAGAAGACATCCAGAGGATAAAAATGCAGGGGAGCCTCAGACTGGGAGACAGCCATCATCTCCAATAACAAAAAGCCTCACCTCCTTTCACAATGACAAGGCATATCTTAGAGCCTCTTTGTAAACTCCATTTCAGAGAAGGCAGCCCTGATGCTCAGGCCATGTGATGTGCTGTCATCTATAATTAGCCCTTGACAGACCCTCCCCCACTTCATCTCACCCCACAAACCCCACGGCACTTGACCTCAGGTTCACTCCACGCTACTCCACAGCACTGCATTCTACCCCACTCTCCCTAATCCCTCCCCATCTTGTTACTTAGCTGCAATCATGGGTTTTCCATTTAGATTTTAATTTTGACCACCTGTACATTTTCTTATGCATCAACTTCCAATGAAGAATACAATCTAAGCTCTCAGAGCAGGACAGAATCTTGAAATATCTAGATTCTAATGGGTTTCTTGTTTCTGGTATGGCATACATAGAGCTTGGAAGTCTTGGTTCTCATCTTCACAACAGGAAAATAGCTGAACAAACTGAAAATCAGTACATCAGAGAATTTATGTCACAGGGCAAACCATTGCCCCCAAATTAGAAAGTCAGATAGGCAAGTACAGAGTATCACACCCGACTGGAGCAGAAGCTGCTACTTGAACCACAGAGTTACTTTTACCCAGTACATCACATTTGGCTTCCACAAAAATTAGAAGGCAACTAAAAAGATTAAAAAAACATATTTGAAGAGACAGACCAAGCATCAGAATCAGACTCAGCTATGGCAGTGATGTTGGAATTATCAGACAAAATTTAAAACAACCATGGGTAATATCAGCAGAGAAATGGAAACTCTAAGAAGGAATCAAAAGGAAATGCTAGAAATCAAATACTCAGTATCTTGTCTTTAGGACAAAAAAGATATATTAACCCCAAATATACAGGTAAGCAAACTGAGACACTGCCTGTGGCTTGTCAAAGTTCACGTATCTAAAGAGAAAATAAAAATTGATATACAATCTCTTATATTTGAATGAAGTGTTGTATATGTTATTCCATCAGGCCTTCATCAGGCACCTGACACTGAGCTAAACAGAATACAGCAGTGAGCAAAATGGACTCGGTCCCTGCCTTTATGAAGTTCATAGTATAGTGTTTACTTGAACTTCCCCTTTAACCATACCAAACAATGTAAGTCCATGATAATCAAGCATTGTCACAGTTAATTTTCAACTTGAATCTCATCTTCATGTATGTATGTGTGTGGAGGAATTCACAACTTAGTGAATTTATTTCCTCAGCAAATTCCCTTTAAGCATGCCCTATTGCCAGGCACTGTGCTAGGTGCTGGGGATAAAGCAATGAAGGAAACATGCAGAGATGCCTGCACTGTGCAGTTTATATTCTAGCAAGAGAAGAGAAAAAAAAAAAGAAGAAGAAGAAGAAATACAGGTGATCATTGCTGATCAATTCGTTTGCATGAGACACATTGTGATGGTACAATTGAGTCTCTTGGCATAGAATATCAAGCAGTCTGTCTAAAATCCAGGCCAAAGGTTTTGATGCAGTTATCTCCAGGCAATTATTAACTTTCCCTCTTAGCAATAGGACCAAGACATTTTAATTCCCTGAAATAACACTTCTCCCTATTAAAGCCCACAATTAGTTTTATGAACCAAACCAATTTAACACCCAGCTCACATGAGCCCTATACCTTTAATCCAGTCTCCATGGCATGAATTATGGCCTTATGCTGAGCATCACCATGGCAACTAATGACATCATCCCCCAATACAGACCTGCACAAAATCCAATTCTCCAAGGGTCCTTATTTGCAGAGAATGGATGTGCTCTTGGCTTACTGACATACACATTCATAAATACCACTCTGTTGTCAAAGGTTTGCAGTGGCTGTTTACTGTCATTTTGGGAAGTATATTCCCTTTGTGGCAAATGTTTTTTGTTCATGAGGGGGGTGGGGGAAATTCTAATGAAAATTACTGTATTTGATTAGCAACATTTGTTGACAACATATGGTCTGAGGAGGCTTCCACAAATAAGAGGCTTTAAATAGTAAACAGAGATGTGACTGCGATGAAGCAGATGCTCTCCAAACACACAGTAGAAGGGTGCCTTGCCTGTGGATTTCTCCCTCCCTCCCCCCAGAGCATATTTCTCTCCCTTAGTTTCTCCCCCAGATCAAAGTGTTCACTTTCAAAGCAGTGGCACTGCTTTGGAGAAATGATGTGCTGTGACTTTAAAAGTCATCTCAACCCCCCAAAATATGAATTATCTGCTACTCATGTTTATTATTTGGTATTAATAATGATGTAGTGTGACTAAGTGAGTCAGCCAGCTCGAGTGGATCTGGAAGCAGCATTTGGGCACCACGTGTCTGTAATACTGTAATACACAATCCCAAATTTTCCAGTGCGCCAAGACTGCTGGAGAGAGCCCATGAAGAACTGCGAGCAGCAAACTGGATCACCATGGCAAGAGCTGTCCTTGTCAGTGCATGTTTACAGTTCTTCTTTAGGGATGCACTCAGGCGAGCAGACTTCTAATCTGCTAATGAAAATAAAACTATTCCCATTAGACTGAGCCAGAGATTTAACTGTGTATAGTAGGGATTGGTAGACTTTTTCTGGAAAGGACTAGAAAATAAATATTTTAGGCTTGTTGGCCATATGGTCTCTGTCATAGCTACTCAACTCACTTTGAAGCGCAAAAGCAGCCTAAGTGATTTGTAAACAAATGAGCATAGCCCTGTTCTAATAAAACTACATGTCAATTATATATAATGTTCATGTGTCATGACATATTATTCTTTTTTTATTATTTTCAGCCATTTAAAAATGTAAAAACGATTCTTAGCTCAAAAGCCATACATACGCAGGTAGTTGGCCAGACTTAGCCCATGGGCCATAGATACCAACCCTTGGTCTATAATCCTTAAAATGAAAGGCATATTTTCTGTCCTTTCTATATACTGGATATTGAGTTGAACGATGTGTATGTAAGAGCTTTATCTCCCACTTATCCTTCCATGGACCCTCTGGGATCAGTACTGTTCTTATCCCCAATTTACAGATGTAAAAGCCAAGGCTCACACTCACATCTGGCAAACATAATCATTTCTGCACAATGGTGCCTCCTTAGGTAGAATATAAGGTCCACCAGGGCAGTGCTAACATCTCGTTCACCTTAGGATACACAACAGCACTAAAACAGTGATACGCACATGGCAGATATTCAGGAAGTATTTTGTAAATGAAGAGAGAAATTAAGGGCTAATTAGGTAAGATCCCTAAGCAGCAGAAGTCAGAGCTCCATCCAACGCATGTAGGTTATAGTAATACACATAGTACATATTGCATGAAGGCTAGTAAGCTGGACTGTTCATCTATTTATTCACCACCCTCTTGCCAAAGGTATTTGATTTGGGTAGGACACACATGTCTCAATACTTGTTTCTGCCTATTTGGAGGTACCACCATGGGCATTTCTGTAGTCTGTGCTTGTATGCTGATGGCTGAAAGACCAAAAGTAATAATAATAGTTTATAACTCAGTGGTGCTTTATGTCATTATGCCTATCAGGATCCACATTGCTTCCAGTCCTTGCCCTCATCACTAACCACTCCTTGACCTTAAAGGACCTACGCCTTGCTCCTCAGAGTGCTGTCCCTCTGCTGTGTATGCTGGGTCTCCCTGCATGCTGCCAGATGCTGCATGTACTGCAGAGAACTGATGTGCTCCTAAGAAAACATATAATCTGAAGGAGATGCAGCCTACAGTTTGGTTTAAAGGAGGCAGTCACACCCTTGGTGATCTTGTTTGTCACTTCTCTCCAGTATTCCCTGCATTTGGTGACACAGTTATTCTGAATTTTTCACTTCTTCCTGGTCATTAAACAAATATTTACTGTATTCCAGGCCCTATGTTGAATACAGGAGATTTTTTAAAAAAGTATGCTATGCTTCTTGCCCCAAGGTGTTCATCATCTAATGAGAGAGGCAGGTACACACTCAAATTACACTATAATACTATGTTAAGAGTTATTGAGAGGCAGGAAAGCTCTGTGGTTTAATGCATAGGCTTTGGGCTCAGAAACTAGGAGTCTGAATTCCAGCTCTGTGATGGCCAAATCCTAGTTTCCAAATTCTAGTTTCTCCATTTATAAAGTGGAGGTAAGAACAGAATAGATCTCACAGAGCTCTCAGAAGGATTAAATGAGACAACCCATGAAAAGCACTCAGCCCAGGTCCTGGCAAACTGTAAACATCCAATAATTGGTGGCTATTTTTAGCATTTTGCAAGCTAGCTGTGCAGTGTGAGTACAGTGAGAGATAAGATGGGGGTCACAGGAGGGGACACCTCACCTATTGTACTTCATCTACCTTTTCAGAGAGAAGTTAGTCAGTTAACCTTCCCAACCATCAGCCTCTTCAAAGTATAATTTTATTTCAGTTCTAGAAAAGTTTTAAGAAGAGGTATTCATCTTAATAGCATAGTTAATGCACAGCGAAGGAAAAGAAATGAACAGAGAAGAATGAAACAATGAGAAATAGATTCACTAATCAATGTGTGACCCCACTGAAAGGCCAAGGTAAATGCTTCCACCACTGGCTAATTTGTCTGTAAGGTAGGTCGTACTCTATGAAATATAATGAACATGTGAGATAAATCCAAACTGAGAAGCTGGAGTAGCCCAAGGCCTCGTCAATCTTGAAACAGGATTCTCCCTTTGAATTATGCAGGCTACTGATATTAACCTAGTCAAGACTCAGAGGAGTAAGTTGGTGGGATGTGTAAGGAAGGCATATGGCAGCACGGGTAAGAGTTTGGATCGTGGAAGCGGACTGCCATTTGCTGCCTGCGTGTGACACTCTCTGAGCCTCAGTTTTTCCATTTGTTACTATGGGGGTATAATGGTAAGCCTTTCACAGGATGGTCAGGATAAAAATGTATGTATGACTATATAACACTTTTGAGATAGGAATTTGTGCCTTGCACATGGTAATCTCTGAATAACTATTAGCTTTTTTTAATTATAGAGATAGGTCTTTTCATGGCTGGAAAAAGACAGAGTGGACATTTTCACGAAGTTTTTACCTGAAGGGGAAATTGATGGGGAGAGGAAGTTTGCTAATAATTAAACCCTATGGACTCCTAAAAATAGAAAGTATTGACAAAAAGAAGCCAGGAGTGGTTTTCAGAGACCTCAATGACTATAGCAAGAGGCACAAGTTTTATGTCAACAGCAATGGTAGCCAGCCTCTGCTGCTGCCCACCCTCAATCCAGACTAAACAGACTCTAGGGGCACTGAACTCAGAACCTAACTTATGGGCTTGCAATTCATGCAGCTGCACAGGTGCCACACTTAGTCAGGACCTATGTTGGGCATATTCTCTGCTGTGACCATCTTGAAATTCTTAATAATTTCATCTTTGAACTTGTGTTTGTAAGTGAAGTTCAGTGAAACAATGGAACAGGCATTTGAGCAAAGGAAATGCTCAGAGAAAGGAAAATGCTTTATATCTTGGTACCTTGAATGGCACTTTTTCATGCTTTTTTGAATAAGAAGCTCCACATTTTCTCTTTGCAATGGGTTTGAAAATGACATAGCCAGTCCTGATTAGACTGGATCCTTCTCTTATTGCCTGCTCCACTGGGCCCAGTTACCATTTTGAAATCCAGTGGATAAATTGGGATTCTCTAGTGACCTAACAATTTGAGGTAAGTCAAGGGTCATGGTAGGAAGCCAGAAGCACAGCTGCAGACCTGGTAGACAGGAAAAGCAACTCAGTATCCAAGAGGACAAGCGTGGTCAGGGCAGCATCCAACAGCTTGAATTCCATCCAGCTGACAGGGTCTTGTCCACCTGACCTTGCCTCACAGTCTGAGTCATGTTGAATACCTTATGGGCTGAGAATCTCTGGGTAGGAGCAGGGGTTCAGGAAAAATGGGTTAGTGCCTGCTGAGCAGACCACAAAATCCCTACAAACCAGGTCCAAGGACAGTATCTTGGGGATGTTGTATGGGGGAGCCCTGGGGCACTGGGATCAAGACCTCTTTGTAGCTTAGTGTTAAAGTGTCTCATTCAAGAAGTATTTTGGTTTCCAACTGTAATCTTCCTCATCTCTATTACCAAGGATGATAAATGCCCAAAGAGATTAATAGCACAATTAATCATAAATACTAAATTAAAGCTCATGTTTTTGCCAATATTGCTAGTCATTAATAGTGCTTGTTATTGATAATCATGGCAATAATAAAAGCAGGAGCTATAAATTGGGAATTAAGAAATTTGGGTTCTAGCCCAACTTTCTTGCAATTCACTGGCATAAAATACACAAGATTTTGAGTTTCTTCTCAGCTTTTTCATCTGTGAAATAGGAACAATAATAGCTGTTTTACAACTTACCTTGTGTGGAACGAAATGTCTGTCTTGCTTGCAAAAGAACAGACTTAGTAGGTGCTTAATAGATATGTATTAAATAGATAATACACAATATGAGTGATCATCACTGTTATGAGAATACATCTTACATATCCCTATTTGGGAAAGGACAGCAGCCAAAATGTTTTGTGTTCTCTTCTTGTTCCAAGCCTGTTACTGTTTTCTCTATGAAGTGAGGTTATTTTATAGCTGAGAAAACTGAGATACAGGGACAATAATTAAGTTGCCTCACATCCTACAGTTTGTAAGTGGCTAACCAGGATTTGAACTAAGGATATATAGTTCAAAACTCTATGCCTTGTCACATCGCCTTTGCTAGCACAAAGGTTGCCCTATCTTAAGGGCTTGCTGCAATTGCTGATGACCAATTGCTTAAGACTTTCTACCTGTACATCTCACATTTTGCTGTTGTGTTTGAAACCTGTAGCTTCTTGTTCTACCTCATGTCCTCTTCCATTCTCATTGTGATTGGTATGCTTCCTCATGACTCTTCCATACACAGATCCTTACAGATCTGGGCTCCCCCTTCCCAACATAGTTTTGCTGCTCTCTTGTCAACTCTCTCTAGAGTCATCATGTCTTTGAGTTTATTGGAGTGCAACAGTGAGATTACAAGTCAAATTTCCATCATTTAAAAAGTACAAATAACCCACAAACACAGAGGAAAATATTCAAGCCTGCTATTAGTAAAAAAAAAATGGCCATGAAAATGACAATGACAAAATAGGTCAGAAGACAGTAAATAGGGACACCAATGTGGGCAAGAAGCCCTGTGATTTGCACTCTCATTCCCAGATGGTGGGAAGATGGTCACCATCTTTATGGAAAGCATTTTGGGAATAGGTGTCCTAAGCCTTGAAAGTATTCACTGATGAGCACAATTCCTGCAGCATTGTAAGAACACCATCATGTTTATTGACACATAAAGAAATTATTTCCCACCTAAGTTACTAACCCAGGGAAATAATCAGAGATGAGATCAAGAAGTAATGTCTATCCCAGTCTCAATAATAGAAAAATGATTAAATAAATCATAATGGATCCATAAGGTGCAATATTATAGAGTCATTAAAAATAGCATTTTAATGAATATTTTACAATATGGAAATTGGTCACGATAGAAGGCAAAATGAATAAACATCACTATACAAAGTTTCATCTATTCATGTTTCCTAGTTTTGTAAAATAATATATATTGTGCATCATTTGTTCATTCAACAAAACTTATTAAGTATGTCCTATGTACTAAGTACTATGCTAAGTACTGGGTATGCAATATAAACAAACTACAGTCTCTGTGCTTATGGAACTTACAGAATAATAGGGGTTCAGCTATTAAACAACCATATAAAGCAATAATTAAAAATCCAATGATTGCTAGGGCAGAAAATTAAATAATATGTTTAAGAGACTTTAACACTGGAGCCAAATTTACAATGTGAGATCATGGGACATGTTCTCTAGGAAAGGGGTGTTTAAGCTGAGTGCATAAGAGAAAAGGCAAGATAAGAGTAAGGTGGGAAGAAGCATTGCCAACAGAAGGAATCATGCATGCAACAGCACTGAGGTGGCCCCATCAAGATGCCCATGACACTAGAGCAGATGAATGGGAGACCATACCAAGGGGTCTGGATGGCATTCTGTGTGAAATGGAACAGGTGCCATGGAAGGGCTTAGGGAAGGGGTTTAATGCAATCCAGTTGACATTTCAGAAGATCGCACTGATTTCAGGTACAGAGTGGATGTAAATGACCCTGTAAGAATAATGGAGAGTGAATGAAGAGGCCATATCAGGGGCTCATGTCAGCCCAGCCTGTCACTCTACCCAAATATTAGGTAAGGCAGGCTTTCCTGTGAGGTGATCTAAGACTCAGATGCCCACAGACCACGAGTGGGGAAGGGAATTTACCACATCACTCTTATCTTTCATGACAGGGCTGAGCTTCATCCACACTTCTATTCAACTCATATTTGTATGCCTGAAGAAACGGAGCTCCTGACCACCCCACTACCCACTATTACTGAAGTCTAATTTTAAAGTCAGGTATTGGCTGAGACCAAATGAAGCCCCTTCTCAAAATCTAGAACTGTAGCTTCCAAGAACTAGGGATTCCGAGGATACATAAAAGTATGTATGTATTAGTGGTTATCTGGGAATAGTTTATAAGTATAGCAGATGCATGAGGGAAAATTCTCACCAACTTGATTTCATGCTAACTCTTCATGATTCCTTCTAGTGCTCTGTGAGGACCCGTGGCAACTTTCTGAGCATCTGTCTTGCATTTGCCTAACACGTTAATTAACACTTTTTGTCACTCTGGCAGCTTTGGAGAGGAGGAGAGGAGGATGTGACAGCCAACAATGCCTCGGGTTAACTCTGCTTTAACCCAACCCAGGAAGAAGGCAGCTGAGTTTAGCATTGTCAAGGCAGAGTTCTCCACGCTGACCTCTCTCATTCTGTCCACAGCTGGGGCACCCAGGGTGACTTCTCCACGACCCATGCACTGCCTGCTGTGAAGGTGAAGCTGTTCACAGAGAGCACAGGCGTCCTGGCCTTGGAGGACAAGGAACTTGGGCGGGTAAGCACTTCCCATTACAATGGGTATTCATCACAATTTGCTCCAAAGAGTGGGTGTTTGCAAGTCCCAGGAGACAGTATTGCCCAGACATGAAAGACCTGGCTTTGGAATTTAAATCCCATGCTCCGCTCCACATTGAGCCATAGCTTCCCTTCTTCAAATCTGGTTCTCCATAGCACACACTGTACAGACAGAGCAGCCCTTCTCAAACTGTCAAACCCATATACCTTTTAGAGCAAAGAGTTCCCATGCCCTTCACTATCCTGAAGTGAAATTCTTAGATAATTTAACAAGCCAACCCACCTAACAATCTTTAAATCAACACAACATAATATAAAGGGAAAATAAAAGGAAATTAACGAATAATAATATAATTTCAAGATGTGAAGCTCCAGGCATGACTGCACTAGACAACATAAAAAAGTCCCATATGGAGAATCACCATGACAGAGACAGCCACAAAATCTGCTGTGGATGTTGGCGACTCAAAAGCCTGAGTATCAGGAAACTGATTTCTTGAATTGATAAACATGTCTTGGTAACAAATTTTCCTGATTTTCCTGGAAAAGTGCCCAAAATACTTTGAGTATATGTGTAAAAAGATTTAGGATCTAGACTCAGTTAATTGTAGACAGGTTTTTCCACCTCCATTCATATTCAGTGGGAATATTCAAAAGTCTGGTGGGATGCAGGACAATTCCTTATTGGAGAAAATTATCTGACTCCTTTCCTGGATGTTTAGTATCCCTGGGCCCTACCCATTCAACACCAACAGAGCCCAGCACCAATTAATTTTTCAGCCAAAAACTCTCCCCCCTAATTTTTGAGTACCACTGGGATAATAAAGGCATTTCTTCTTGCATCTCAGTTACTGATGCTACAGTAGAAAACCAGTCGTATTTTCAGAGTAAGTTAGCTAGCTTGAAGAGATACCATCAACTCACATTGCTTATAATAAAATACGAGATCTGAAGTGCAGCCTACAAAGACTTTGGTGGTTGACTTTCTGCCCACCTCCTCAGCCCATTTGCTGCCACTATGCCCCACATCCTTAGCCAAATTTCAGCCCTTCAAATAAACCCAATTCCTTCCCACCACAGGGGACTTTCTCTGTGCCTGGAGCACTGGCCCCACCTCCCAAATCTTTGAAAGGCTCCCTCTTTAAAATTGACCCATCCTCCTTCATTTGTTACCACAGGCCGCTGTTTACATCCTCCAGTGAACCTATCACCCATGCGAGAAAGAGAAGACTTTACAGAAAGTTTGGCCTCCGTATTCCCCACCAGACTGTTAAAGCTCCATGGAGACAGAAAATTTAAACTATTTTGTTCATCACCGAATACCCAGAGCCCAGCACATTGACTCTCAAATTTCATTTCATACTAGTTGAATGTATAATCACTTCTGAAAGCTGTGTAAGTTTAGCCAAGACATTTAACTCCTCTGGTCCTCTGATATTTCATGTAGAGAATACAAGAATACCCTAAGACAAACACACAAGTGCACACATGTAGCAATGCCAGCAAGAACATATGAACCATGATTTCTTCTTACTTCCTTTGTCTTTTCACTTCCTTATTTTGGCTTTCATCCACAGAACTGACCTGGAATCATATTACTAGGACCCATGCCACAGATGGAAGTAAAACAAAAAGTAAACAAGGCTAACAGCAAAAAGAGTGCCCTCCCCCAAAAAAGGAGGGGGATGAAAGAAAAGAAGACGTTTAGTGTTTTCTTTGAAAAATGACAACAACTCATTTTTGTCCCTAGGGGAAAAGGGAGACACAGATGGGGAAGTGGCTTGCTTTTCATTTTTCTTCAAATTTCTTTTTCCATGAAGAATTGTGCCAAGAATAATGAAAGTCTCAGATAAGTAAGATATTAATGTTAGAAGAGACAAGTCCGGGAACACTCAGCGTGGGTCCACTGAGGACTCCACAGGATCCAGAAGTCCCTTAAAATTGTTTGCAAGTAGTGGGGAGATATGTGGATTTTTCTGGATTCACTAGTTCAAAGATTTACCAGCTTCTCAAAGCTGTTTCCACTCAGAAAAGTTAAAGCCAGTGGGCTAGTCAAACCTTTTCATTGTATACATGAGAAAACTGATTCCTAAAGAAGGCAGGAAACTTGCTCAGGGCCATCCAGTTCACTGGAGCCCATGCATTGCTGTTCATTTACCATTGGCCAGACCCCTGTCCTTAAGGACTTTGTGTGCAGCTCCTTATTCAGTCTTCGCCATGACCCTGATGAGGCAGCTACAGTTTTTACTCCTCCCGTACAGATGAGAACCCTGGGTCCAGAGCGGTAACTTACCAGTAATGGTGTTGCCTCATCTCCAGAGTAATTTGTACTACCACACGGTGTCCTAGGCAAAAATAAAACCCTCAGCTCTGTGGCCATGAGCTTACCACAGCCCCCATACAGCTCTTCTTTTCTTAATTGGTCATTCTTTCCTCTTATATATTTTCCTAGATACTAGTTTACACTTGTTCCTGCCAAAGAAACTTTCCAATTGCAATGCAGCTGACTTGCCTGGCCCTTGTGCCAGCTGGGGTGCCCTCTGCTGACAGCACCTCCACAGGCAGCAGCTGGGTGACTACTAAGTGGTCTTTTTTAAGGCAAAGCCTTTCCTGGGAGCCCTCAGGGGAGTGTTTATATGCTGCAAGTTTTCTCAAGCTTGCAGGACACAGCAACATTTGAAATCCAGTGCTTTGTTCATTTATTCAACAATATTAACTTGTTCTGTTGTTATGACATTTCATTGTTATTAATCTTCCTAATTTAAAAAATTCTTGCATGCTGTAAAAAAATGAAAATGGATATGTTTGAAACTATTGATCCCTTCGACTTCACCAGAGTACCTTTGCCCAATGAAAACAACCTTGTTTTCAGTTTATTAGTATATTCTTCCCCAAATAGTCTATGCATGTACAAGCATAACATATACAAGCATATATGTATATATCCCTCTTTTTTAAAAAAGGGATCACAATAGGAAGTTACTGTACTCATACTGCTCTGCAGTTTGCTTGAAACATCATGTATTTGGAGATTAGTCCATATCAGCCCATATTGGCTTCCCTCTTGTTTTCATAGCTGCATAGTACTCCATTGTATGGATGCCTCAGAATTTATTTAGGTTGTTTCCTGTCTTTAGCTAGATAAACAATGCTTCAGTAAATAGTCTTCAATTTATTTCTTTGCACATATGTCTGTATATGTATAGGATAAATGCCAAAAAATATTTTACTGAATAAAATTTGAATTTTGATAGATACTGTCAAATTGTCCCCTAAAGAGTAGTACACACCAACTTATACTTCTACAAAAGGCATGAGAGTGACTATTTCTCTACACCCATGGCTACAGTGCAAAATTATCAAATTTTTATGCAATGAATGTGATTGTGGGCCCACTGTGTTCTGTCATTTGTGCTCTGCACAGAGCAAACAGAAATAGTGACAGGGAAAAATTCCTAACCTCAGAAAACTTAAAGGACATAGACATAAAAACTAGAACTTACAGTACAGTGTGGTACAGGACACCTGGGAAGCACATAGCACAGGGACACAGTGAAGTCTGAGAGGCTGGGATATCTTCCAGCATGGGGACACAGAGGTAGAGAGAGATCAGCCAGGTAAAGGCTCGGGGTAAAACAGTCCCCTCACAGAACCTGCCTGTGTGTCCAGGTAACTAAGAGAAGCTGGGGCTGGCTGGCGCAGCTTACAGCATGGGGTGGGTAGTGTTCCCACATCAGCATCACCACATCAAAGCACAGCACACATGGGCCTCAGCTGAGATGACAAAGTGCTTGATTAGCAGCCTGGAATGTCCAGATGAGGTGTCTGAACTGAGCGGGGCTTATGTGCACCCAGAAGGACCCTAATAATTCAGCAAGGTTGACACATACAAAGGAATCGTCGACCTGTCAGGAGGGTGGGGATAAAGATGGAGGAGAAATGTAGTGACCTCATCTCCCCATCCACCCCAGTGAGGAGGTCTCCCCAGGGAGCCACCATGTGGTGGAAGAAGTCTTTGTAGAGAGGCCAGCAATGAGCTGAGGCCATTTGCATTGGAGAACGGACACCATATTGCCCGTGGGAAACATGCCCAGAACCCATATGGTGGGAGGCCTGTTAACGAGCTCCGGGTGCCCAGAGCGATGCTCCCATTTACATTGCCAAACAGGCAGGAGCAGAAGGAGGCCCAGGGCTTGGCCTGCTGCCGTTCAGGCCCTGGCTGGGGCTCCTACTATCAGCCCCTCCTCTTCCTTGCTCCCCAGCACATCATCCCCACTTCACCTCTCAGGCCATATGAGCTCAGGAGAGAGGGTCAGCTTCCCTGGGATTAGCAGCCCCTCCTCTCCATCTCTCCAAGGCTTCAGTCTCAGGATGTGGAGGGTGAAATGGGTGTCATAGGGATAGCATTCTCTCTCTCTCTCTCTTTTCAATTCTCACACAAGGATATGTTTATTAACTTCAGAGAGAGAGGAGGGGACAGATATAGATAGAGAGAGAAACATCAGTGTGAGAGAGAAACATCGATCAGTTGCTTCTTGTATGTGCCCCAACTGAACTGGGGATAGAATCCTCAATCTTTTGGTGTATGGGTGGCCGCTCCGCTAACTGAGCCAGCCAGCCAGTGTGGGACAGCATTCCCTGCAGGGAAGGGAGAGGCCTTTACTTCCCAAGAGCACCCTGACTCCTCTTTTACTTCCAGCCTCCTACAGCATATCAAAGTTTGCTAGTGATAAAGTAAATTTATACCTTTAATGATAGAATTTTAACTAAATTAACCTTCATAAAATGAACAAATGGCCTCAAAAGATTACTACAGAAGAGCTCTGATTTGAAGATAGTACTAATATTGCAAGGCTGGCAAACAACACAAAAATGGTGGAGCTGATCCCACTGGTGCTTGCAAGAGTTCTGCCACCCGCCCATGAGACAAAAGCAATCCAGTGTAATCAGACAGGGTCAGGCAGAAGTCAAGACACTACGAAATTATTTACAAGAATATTTAAAAAACAGGTTTACATCTAATATCATTAATGATTAACCTAGCCATAAATATATATGATATAAAATAGCTAATAAGAGAGCAACACCACCACAATTAGCAAGATTCTTAAAATACAGTTTTTTATCTTTAGCCCATCTTTTAACACTTCTATATTTGTATGTTTTGTGATATATGTAATTAATGTTAACACAAAGTAAACACATAAATGTAAAATATATCTGAGTATATATTTTTACAGATATTTACATATAGACATACCTCGTTTTATTGCAGTTTACAGATAATGCATTTTTTAAACAAATTGAAGGTTTCTGGCAACACCGCATCAAGCAAATCTACCAGTGCCATGTTTCCAACAGGCTCAGGTGGGGGTTACCATTTTTTTAGCAATAAAGTATTTTATAGTTAAGATATGTACACTTTTTTTAGACATAATGCTATTATACACTCAATAGACTGTAGCATAGTGTAAACATAACTTTTAGATACAAAGAGAAACCCAGATCTTTGTGTGACTCACTTTATTATGATACTTGCTTTATTGCCATGGTCTAAAACTGAACTCATAATATCTCTGAAGTCTATCTGTATTTATATTGATAGTGAGACGATTATAGATACTAAGCTAATTGCTCAAAAACATTTTACTGATATCAGTCTCTTATGTTTCAAAAATGTCATAAGACATTGAGAAGACTCTAATTTTGTCCTTAGCAAAAATATACAAATTTCCTTTCATCAGAGACAGGGGATTTAATGGGAAAACAAAAAAAAAAAAAAGGTCAGGCTTGAATCGGAAAAGGTGAAAAATCAGCCTATGAAAATGGGTTGATTTTGCTTTTCTGCCATGCACAGTCTTTTCCTTTTCTCCAAGCTCTCGACCCACAATCACCCAGAAAACCTTATGCGTCTGCCCCTACACACAGGTCAAGCTTGCATGATGGCAGTGAAGCTGAGGCAGCATCTGGAAGACCTGAGTGTCCACCCAGAGACTCTGAGTCCCTCCCACCCCCTTCCAGAAGTGAAAGAAGCCCAGGAAAAGAGCCTACACCTGGAGAAAATAGGTGTTTTGAAAATAAAGCCAAAGCAACAGGCAATACACCGAGGCACACTGCCATTGCAAAAGCAAATCTGAGCAAGCCCAGTTTCTGTTGTGCCTATATTTAGTTTGCGTCCCCATGGTTTAGGGGATTTCTCAAATATCACTCCTCCTGAGTGCACGTTCCCCAGGTCCCATGTGGCTCCTGAAAACTCCTTCATCTCAAAGACAGGGTGGATTTACTGAATTCTCCTCTCACAGCCTCTGAGGCAATGAGAACAGATGTAGAAGTCCCAAATCAGAGCGCCATCTCTGAAGCGCCCTGATGGAAAGCAGCCTCCAAGAACTGGCACTTCTTCAGTTGTGTGTGCTTCATCTGGGCTAGGACAGAGTTTCTGTCATGTGATAAGATGAAAAGTGCAGGTGAAATTGGGTTGAGATGCGAAACTGTCAGCAAGTCCCTTCCCGTCTCTAAATGACACATTTCTTATCCATCAAATAAGGTCCCTCCCATCTTCCCCTGCAGCCTCTGAGGGATTTTTTCCTCCTGAAATGGTGGAAGGTATCCATCCAAATGGAAAAGAGTGGACTAGAAGTGCCCTCTTATCTGTAAAGATGTTTCTTCCTTTCATACCTCCATCTTCTTATATGAAGAGAACGATGGGTGGAGAACATTCTCTGTTCTGGGTTACTGTAGTACTTCTGAACTTTGGAAAAGCACAAAAGCAAGATCACAGAAATCACAATTCTCTCTTTTATAGAATTAGTCAGGGAGAGAGAGAAGGGAGCAGACAACACCATTTCTATCCTCAGGCCTGGCTACTTGGCAGGAGGAGCCTCATTAGGTAGGTGGAGCCTTGAGTTTGAGACTAACACCCAGCACTCCAGTTCATGTAAATTCCTTCCCTCTGGCTATGTGACCTGGACAATCCACTCTACTTCTCAGTAGCAAAGGTTCTCATCTACAAAAACATGCCCATAACAGTGTTTCTATTTCCTGTCTAAAATGGCCATCTTTTTTCCCAACAGGTTATTCTCCATCCCACCCCAAACAGCCCTAAACAGTCAGAGTGGCACAAAATGACAGTCTCCAAAAACTGCCCTGATCAAGACCTCAAAATCAAACTTGCTGTCCGAATGGATAAACCTCAAAACATGAAGCATTCTGGGTAAGTGTTTCCTCTCTGAGTGGCAATTTTAGACACAACTCCACTTATTTCTTAAAATATTTTTAAATAGAAAAACTGATATTCAGTGAACCACGTGGAAAGAAATATAAAGGATTTGTGCAAGGTTATTAAAATACTTTGATATTTACAGTCATCCTTTGGTATCCATGGAAGATTGGGTCCGGGACCCCCCACAGAGACAGTGGCATAGTATTTGCATATAACCTAGGTACATCCTCCCATATACTTTAAATTGTTTCTAGATTACTTATAATTCCTAATACAATGTAAATCCTAGGTGAATAGTTGTTATACTATATTGTTTAGGGAATAATAATATTGTTCAGGGAAGAAAAAAGTCTGTACATGTTCAGTACAGACTCAACCATCTAGGTCTAACTACATGGTACACATCAACAACAATATACCATGTTTAGAATATTTTTTATCATAGTTGGTTGAATCCTAGAACACAGCACTCATGGATACAGAGAGCCAGCTGTACTACAAGCTTCCTCAATTCTTAGGGTCACTGTATTTGCATTTGTGCTGTCGAGATAGAATAATTTCCTTCTTCTTCTGTGACAGGGTTCCCAGTGCAATTCAATACCTTACTAGAAGCGTTCTGGCTGATCCTGGTTTTGGAAGTTTTATTGGCTTCATATTCCTTTTCAAAGGCATTCAGATCTTTCAGACTCTATGAATCACTCCCTTGCACCTTCATTAACAACCACACGCAGGAGGTGTGAGCAGTTGCCACAGGCGACCTTCAATCAACTCACATTGAATTAGTTTTAGTGTGTAGTGTAGCATTTAAACAAATGACAAAAAATAGAAAATGTATGATCAATATCAGTTTCTTAAGATTTGAGAATGACCAATTAAGTAATTTCAAGTAGGATAAAAAGAATAGGTAAAGTATAGTTTTATTTCACAGATCAAACCAATGATTTTTACAGAAAATTTGTATTGACAACTGGGTATATGCTGCGTGATAGCCTATTAAACAAACTTGCTTAGATCCCACTATCTCAGACACTATAATCACTTAGGGAGGAGTTGTGCCAGATAATTCTGAATACGGGGAGACCTCTGATCAACAGAAATGTCTTGTTAATTTGGGGGGTGGTATATGTGTTTATGAGAGGGTTTATAGTGGCAAAACTGGCATGAAAACTGAAATTGGTTCTATACTAGTGGTTTGGGGGATTCATAAATGCAATACCAGAGCCTAACTGCTGATTCAGACAGATGGAAACAGAAGCCTGTGAGAGGTCCAGGGAGAGCACTGAGGACCAGAAGCACACACCCAGCAGATTGGCAGACCACAGCAGCATGCAGATGGAGAGTAAAGAACAGAGCCCCAGCCTTGGTCAGAGCTCTGTAGAGCAAAGACAGATTCCCTCTAGTCAGGGCAACTGGAGTTCTCAGGCCTGGGGAACTAGGGAAGAAGCAAAGGTCGGTCATGAGCTGGGGACCCAGCACTGACCCTGAGCTCTGGCTTGGATTTGGAAAATTTACATGGCATTGTGTTGAGGACAAACTTTTCCCACAGCCTAAGATGGGACTATGGCAAAGCACCTCTGCTGATGGCCATGTGAAGGCTATGAGACATAAGCCAGGCACTTGCTACACACTCAATCCTTTTTCAGCCATCCAGCTTCTCCTCAATTAAATTAGTGTCTCATGAAAATGTTCATGAAATATTTCTCAGGTCAGCTTTTCCTCCTTCTTATACTCCTGGAATACATGCCAAAAATGTTAAATGGGACTTCTCCCTCATATCTCTTTCCCTGCAAGGTAGACATCCTAGTTTCAAGACAAATGGCTGGAGAATTCTCTTAGGTTTGTGTAGCACAGAGGGAAAGATTCTGCATCTTTAGCAAAACAGTGGCTCACAGAGGGAGACAGAAGTAAGGAAGTCAGAGCAGACCAATGAGAGAACAAAAATATGAATGGATGTATCTGTCCTCAGAACTGCTTTTCAAAAGCTTCCTGGAAAGGATTAGTAGCTCAATCCATATTCTAGGTCCCTTGGAAGCCCTAAACTAGGAGTTTCACAAATACTCTCCCATTTCAGCCCCATGGCAAACAGTAGCATATGTGTTATTTTCCCCATTGGATAAATTCCCACATTCTTTTCATTAACTCTGTTGGAAATTGAACTAACTGATCTGGATTTGATAACTTTTCTGTTGAATTATTTGTAAAATTATTAACATATTTCAGGTACCTTGACCCTATAGATGGAAGAAAAAATATGTAGGTCAATTCTGACATGTTCCATAGCTTCTTAATATCACTAGGCTGCCATTTTAAAATTAGCCCTGCCAGGAGACTTACCAGGAGGGCCTAGAATAGTAAGCAACGGGGCCTTAGTATAATGCCATCAGACCCAGGGGGCCTAGTCCAGGCTGAGCAGCCTTAGTTGCACAAGGGCTGATTCAGGGAGAACAGAAATGTTTATGAACTACATTTTGTTTCATATAAACTTAAAATAGCTTTATTGAGCCCCATTGTGTGTGGGGGGGGAGAGTGATAGAAATATCAGAGCAGTGTCACTGCTTAGAAGATTAGGAAAAAGAATTTTTTAAGACGCATGGGTGAGGTTATCAATTGTATTTACTTTAATGTGTATTAAAACATAAAAGGAAACTCAGAATTACTCCTTGTTGGTGGACTGTGGTTCCTTGAATGAGCCACTGACCCATTCAGAATAACTTTGTTGAATAGAAAAACATCAGTAAGAACCTCAATTCTTGCTTTTTGGCTTTAAGACATTAGTACCTAGGCATATTTGAGAATTAGCAACTCCTCAGTGGCTTTTTGATTTTTTCTTTTATACCCACATGATGTGTTAACTTCAGGAACCGTGCTCACTTACGTTATTTCATCCCTGAAACAGCCTCACAAGGATTAGGCATTATTATCTCCCCATCTTGATAAATGGCCTCTTTCTTTACTCAGTTGCTCAGACTAAGATCCATGGAATCATCTTTAACGTATCTCCTTCTCACCCCTCATCTCATCTGTCATCAAATTCTTTCACTCTACCTTCAAAATAAATCCAGGGTTCAGCTTGTCATCACCACCTCACCATTCAACTCCATATCACCATTCAAATCCAAGCCTCCATTACCTCTCCACTCACCTGTTTCACCTGCCCCATAGCAGTCCCCCTACCGTCCTTGCCTCCCTATAGTCTATTTCCCACCGGGAGCCTGAGTCATTTTTGTAAAACACAAGGCAAATCCTGCCATACAAATGCTAGAGAAACTCCACTGATTCTCCATCTGATTCAGGGTAAAAGTCAATGTTGTTACCATGAATACAAAGCCCTATGTGATGAGGACTTCTCTACCTATCTGACCTGGATCACTGCTCCAGCCTTATTGGCCTCCTTGCACCTCTCAAAGACTCCAAGTGAACCTCCCTCCTCAGGATCTTGTCCCCACTGTCTTCTCTGATTTGAATGCTCCTTCTCCCCCTTCAGCCCTACCCAGATGTCCACATGACTCACCTTGATTTCTGCATGTCTCTTCACCTATCAGAATGCCTTTCCTGGCCCACCTGTGTCCCCCCTCCTTTTCTTACTCTGCTTTATTTTTACTGGAGCAATTATCATTTCACATATAGTATATTTCTTTATAAATTTGTTGTCTGTATTCCCCACTAGACTGTGAGTTCCTCGTCAGTGGGGACATTTGTCTCCTTTGTTCAAGGTAGCAGCTATAGGGCCCGAGTGTAGTAAAAGTCCAATAAATTATTTGCTGCATAAATAAGTGAATTAATGAATCCCCAATTTACAAACAAGGAAACTGAGACTCAGAGTTCTGAAAAGACTTACCCAAGTCACAGTAAACCTCAGAGCCATGTCTAGAATTGTTTCAGTTCAACCTTAACTACAGACCTGCAACTTAAACTCAGTGAACCACACAGTTTACCAGCCAGGAATAATTCACAGCAATTCTAAAGTTCCTTCTTTATTTTAACAAGTCTTAAAGGGGTTACAGTTTATAAGTCTCAGCCATGCTTCTTTTTTTTAAGATTTTATTTATTTATTTTTAGAGAGAAGGAAAGGGAAGGAGAAAGAGAGGGAGAAAAACAGCAATGTATGGTTGCCTCTCACATGGCCCTCATGGGGACCTGGCCTGCAACCCAGGCATGTGCCCTGACTGGGAATCGAACCGGGACCCTTTGGTTCCCAGCCTACGCTCAGTCCACTGAGCTACACCAGCCAGGCTCAGCCATGCTTCTTAAAATCCCCCTTTCCTCTTTTATTTCCTGCTTAGACATCTTGATCTTCAAAATCATCGCGCTCCTCTCTCCTTGCTATAGGTCTCCAAGACACTTCACATATTAGCTGTGACTCTCAAATGAAACTACTTCAACTAGACTGATTGAATATGTTTAGGATTTCCTTTTATCTCCCTTATTGGCTGATTTTCCATAAATGTCAATGATATCTAGTTGGTTGATAAAGTGTTCTAAATCTTTACAGATTATCTATCAATTATTAATAAGGAGGTATTGAAATCTCTGACTGTAACTGTGGATTTGTTTGTTTTTCTTTATAGTTCTAACTATTTATTCTTAAAATATTTTGAAGTGCTGTTTTCTGTTATAAGATGCTTAAATATTTAAGATTATTATGTTTTCTTGATGAATTGATCACTTTATCATTATGAAATGATCTTCTTTACCCCTGGTACTAATCTTGGCCTTAAAAATTACTTTGCATGACAGTAGTAAATGTAGCCACTCCAAATTTTTCAAAAACTAATGTTAGCATCTTAAATCCTTTTCCATTATTGCATTTTTTACCTATGTCCTTGGAGTCAAAGTGCATTTCTTATAGGCAGCATAGAGTTGGGTCTAGATTTTTAAATCTAACCTGGAGCTCTGCCTTTTAATGAGGGTATTTATTTAGCCTATTTATATCTAATGTGATTATTGATATGATTAGGTTTAAATTGAATTGCTGTTCGTTATCTTGCTATTTGTTTTCTGATTGTTATATTTGATCTTTGCTTCCTTTTTCCTCTTTTTCTTCCTTTTTTTGAACTAATTAAATACTTTCATGATTCTATTATATCTTATTTTTTCTATTATTATATAGAAATTCTGGTTAGGTCAATTGCATAGAATATAATCCTTGACAATGCCACTTACTAGCTGAGGACAAGTTGCTTAACCTCTCGGGACATCATTTTGCTCAGCATAAAATGAAGACAATGATAGTTGCCCTCCAGGGTTGCTGTGTGGATTAAACAAGTTAATAAATGTAAAACATTTATATACATGGTAAGAGCTACAGCTACAGAGGAGTTGGTGGTGGTTTTTACCACTGATGTTTATTGCTTTCACCCATGGTTTGCACCTTTTCCCAGCCCACACTTCCTGCTGGGCTGTGGCAAGAAGTCTGGGACAGTGGAGCCTCTGTGCCCTCCTTGTTCTCTTTCAGTCCCTAGGGAGAGGAGGGAAACCTCCTGGTGGGAATCATGGGGGTTTTTTTGCTCCCTGTGACTGCTCTTCTTAGAAAAAAAACTGTCATGAAAGATTTCTGGCAAAAGAAGAAAAAAATCTGCACAGAGAGAACAAATGCCTCCCTCTCCACCTCAACCAGAGCACCACCAACTCCTCATTCCTACACTCCTCAGTCATTTCTGGCTTTACAGCTCCAAAGATGAAACCTCCACATCCCTTGTATTCACATCCTTCTCAGCTATCTTTACCCCTTTGTAAGGTGGGCAGGGGCAGGCAACTCTGGCAAATGTCCTGAGGGGTCACATGCTCTTCTCCCTGCACTGGCTGCTCACCCCCAGGTGTCTTAAAAGAAGATATACAATAAAAAAATTTCCCCATGAATAGCTATGGAGCACCCATTATGTGCACACTTAGTGCTAAGTAAAGAAGGCACTTAATAAGCAGAGCTGAGGTACTACTTCATTTATATTCACAAACACCACATGAAGGATGACTGACCCTTTTTTATCCACCCTGTGTGCAGCTCTGACAAGTAGTCCTAGGGCAGAGGGACACTCATGCATTTGACTGGGATTCCTGGACTTAAGTTGAACCCAAGTGCATCTTACTCGTCTCTTTTTAGACCTTTGTAGTTCACTCTGTACTCTCATATAACTAAAATACCCTCAAGGAATGACAGTGATATCATTGGCATGGGTTTTACAAAAATGCTACAAGGAAAGATACACTAGAATCATGACACGCAATATGACCTGGAGATCCAAACCCAGATATATGAGGTCTATCTGGAAGGTATCCAGCCATGTGATATGAATAATAGAAACATTTATTGAAGAAGATATAACATACAAAAGATATTGTACATAGGACAATGACACTTCAGTCTTTTCAAAGTAGGCACCTTGAGACCTCACACAGTTCTTCCAATTGCCATCAGCTGCCCCATTGTATTTTCCTGAATCTCATTGACAGCCTGAAATCGCTTCCCTTTCAAAGGTGATTTTTAGTTTTGGTAAAAGCCTAAAGTCACAGTGTGCCATATCTGGGCTTTAGGGGAGCTGAATCACCTGGGTGATTTGATGTTTCACCAAAAGTGAATGAGATGTGAAGCATGAGCTAGCATGTTGTCATGATGAAGCTGCCAATCACCAGTTGCCCATAGCTGAGGCCTTCTGAGTCACCCAAATAGTTTCCACGGAGGAATGTTTGAGCTTAATGCAAAATTTGATGCAGATTCTTTGCTCTACTTGATCAATCATTTTGAATGTGATGGCCACACAATACACATGATCACTCAATGGTGTCTACTGCCCCCACTGACTAGTATAGTGAAGTTGTCATTGTTCAGGCATGCACATTCCAGTCCACCCCCTTGGCTGCCAGGTTACATCGATCTCATGCAAACTATTCTTGTTATATTAACAATGGCTGGAATTTTTCTGGACAGAACTTGTATGTACCTCACTTTATTTCCCAATGGATATGTGCCCAAAAACTGAATGTAAATTGAAGTAAAGAATCCAAAGATGAATCCTTTGCAAAGTTGGTACTTACAGACTCTTTCTACTAGGACTATTATTTTTACCACTAGTACTACTATTACCAGTAGCAAGAATAACAACAAACAACATTGATGCTTAACATTTTCAAGAACTTACTATGTGCAAGTTACTGTGCTAAACACTTGATGTGTATCACCTCCACCAGTCCCAGTCCTCACAACAACTGAATGGAGTATATCCTATGCTATCCCCATTTACACTTGAGGAAACAGAGGTACAGGGCAGCTAAGCCAAGGGATAGTTAATGGCAAGCCCAGAATTCTCACCTAGATGTTTCCACTCTGAGTCTGAGATAAAACCACTAGGCTAGACTTCTGCTCACTATACCAGAATGCTGATTTATCTATTCATAAATCCAGATTTCCACATATCTAAGAGAGAGTTCAGATATGTGGAAAGAGAGGGTTCCACATATGGAGAGAGAGTTCAGGGCCATTTTTCTTTATGTTCCAAAATGAAAATTCTATCTGATTCTTGGTGAAGTGAGGATTTGGAAGTAGTCATGTTGGTTTTGATAGCAGGTGAAGCCAGTTTTAGACTCAAGCATTTGAAGGTATTGGAGTATGACCAGATCTCTCCTCACTTGGTTTAATAGAACCTGAAAAACCACCAGCCTCACTTCCTTGATCAATGCCAGTTCAACATATGACAACCCACCAGGTCAACAGGATGATTCATGAAAGAATTAGTAACACTGGTCTTAAAATCTCCAGACAGCTTAGACCTGCGCCTCCTTTTAATTTCACTTTTCTGTATAAAGATGAATTTCCATCAACAGAAGAGCATTTGGGAAAAGGGGAGGGGCTAAGGGAGGACTTTCTATGTTGACTTAAAACTTCTTCCCCATACCCTGACTGGTGTGACTTGGATGGGTGCCGTGCTGCAAAGCTAAAGGCTACGAGTTCATCCTGCTCAGGGCACATGCTTTGGTTATGGGTTTGGTCCCCGGTCAGGGCAGTAAAAGAGGCAACCAATCAATGTTTCCAACTCATATCGATATTTCTCTCCCTCCCTTTCTCCTTCCCTTCCTCATTCTCTAAAAATAAATAAATAAAATGCTTTAAAAAATATTCCCTGTAACACACCTGGATTGGTAGAATTATAGCAAAAGAAAGTGAGGGAAGGTTTTCTGAATGAAATTTGTCAAGACGTGAAAAAATTGGTAGTTGTGAGATTTAGCACTCTTCTTTTTTCTTTGTATGATACCTCTCAGGAGTTTCCCTACCCTATCTATCTAAAAGACTTTTGGTACACGTACAAATTAAGTCACAATGTAATATTTTCCAGAGGGTTCTCTGGAATCAGTTAAGGAATCCATGTCAAGTCTGATCATGGGCCACAATTCCCTCTATAAGAGGAAGCGAACCTTGCCTGCTGTTTCTTATCCTTAACCACACAGTTCCAATGCCTACTTTCTGTTTCTGGGTGGTGTGCATGTCCTTGTTTATGAGTACCAAGCTTCACAGTAAAGTGTATTAAACAATGCACTTACTCAAGCATTAATGCAACTCTGGTCTTTTCCCTTTCCCTTAGGTATTTATGGGCCATCGGTAAGAATGTCTGGAAAAGATGGAAGAAAAGGTTTTTTGTATTGGTGCAGGTAACTCTTCAACTCTAATATCAGTTAAGAGCCATCAGTTTTAAATGTTTGATAGGCTTGATGAATGTTTTTTAACTGAGGTAAACTTACCTTACACGCATACAGAGCTGAAGCATTTAGCGCAATGAATTTTTACGTATTAGATATCCATGTAACCACCATCCAGAGGGATACAGAACATTTCCAGAATCCAGAGTGTTCCTGATGTTCCCTTTCCTGTTTTTAGATCACTTTAAATTTTTAAAAATTAATTAAGACTTATTATTTTTTAGTTCTGACAATACAGAATTATATAAGATAAATTGGGAAAGTAAACTCCTACCCCTGTCAGTGAGGGAGGAACCCAGGGATGGAACGAGCACATGACTGTTTAGGGCAGTAGGATACCAACATTGTTTTAGAAGAGTTGGCTGTTTCTAAAGGCACTAAGTTACTCATTATGAGAAAATTAAAAATTTAGTTAGACTTTTTACATTCAGTTTATTGTTTGGTATGTTTGATATTTAATTACCTGTAGGGGAAACTTCTTGATGCCTGGGCTTCCAAAAGTGTTAACTGACCTCCTATAACTATGTTTACAGTCTAGAACATATATTTCCATATAGATATTTTATTAACCAAAATAATCAAACTCTTCATATTGTTCTGCAAATTGCTTTCTTAAAAAAATCATTGTAGACATTTTTTTCATGTTTGCACATGGAGTTCTGGTTCTAATATCTATAAATTTTCTTCTTTTTTCCCCTTATGGTGGGAAATTTTAAGATTTATTCTCTTAGCAACTAGAGCTTTCCTTTTTGATAGACTTCTGGGCTTCCTCAACTGGGGCTATTATTAACTATGCAGCACAAACATCTACATATATAGGTACAGATGTTGATGCAGACACTGATATTAACAATACATTAGTAATGTATAAGTATCTTTGCTCTCTTGAGTGTTTCTTAAAGAAAAAAAAAATCCAGAAATAGTAATAAATGTCTTTGAAAATCCCTCCTTTTTTTTTTTTTTTTGGTTTGTTTGCTTTTTGCATCAGGATTTTTCAGTATACAGAGGAATTTGCCATTGTCTCTTTTTAATTTGCAGCCTTCACCAGAGTATGTAAACTATAATTCAATTTGCAAAAAGTTAATTTATGCTGTACTCTGAAAGACATCACCTTGTAATTTAGTGACTAATTTATTGGATCACTGCGTTGGCTATAAGCACTGACTAGTATTTACACCACTATCAGTTCTGAAACCTCACCGTGAAGCAACTGCCTCCTAGGCCTTGAAAGTTCCACCAACCCTGAGTTTCTAAGACTAGACCTGCTGCAGATCTACTCAAGTGTCTGCCACTAAGGCAAAATGCATTTCTCTGGCTGTAAGCAAGAAATAATCTTTGCTTTCATGATCGCTATGGGGTACAACAAAACCTTAAAATAAATTAGTCAAAAGAAAACATTGGAATTATGTGCTACCCCCAAAATAACCCAAGGCTAAGCAATACAGACATTTTATTCTGAGATGCATTTTCTCAGTTACTAACTGACCAATATTTATTGAGTACTTACTATGTGTACCTACAATGGTAGGTCATAGAGAAGGACTACGAGGTGCAGTCTCTCACTTCCAGAAAGATATCTGTTAGAGTTCTTTACATGCAAACAGCAGAAACAGACTCAAGCTAATTAAGATTGTTTTTAAAGGATGCCTTGGAAAATGTTTGAGGTAGTTCATGAGATTGCTAAAAAAGCTGAATGATCAGTCCTTGTTACAAACAGAACCCAGTTCCAGAAATCCAGGTGGTGGAAACCATCAATGCAATCATAAGACAAAATTGGTTCTGACCATTGTCTATCTTCCAATCTCCACCGAGGAAGAGAGAATTGGGTTGGTTCAGTTTGGATCACACACCCAACTTTTAGCAGGGGCAGGCGATGGCACATCAAAAGTCCCAACAGCCCAGACTACGGGGCTGTCTCCAGTGCAAAATCAGGATGCTATTATCAGAAGGAGAAATGGATGCTAGGCAGGCAAAACTAACTGATGCCCAGTAGCATAACGTAGGTAGAGAGACAAATTGCAACCAAAGAAGCAATTCTGCATTGGGGATGGTTCTCCCCGTCACTGTGCTCACTTGGCAAAGCGGCCTCTCTTAGACTCCCTTGGGAATCTTCCTGGCCTCCCCCAGCACACTGTGTGCAGTTCCAGGTCCAGTTCTGTTTCTGATTAACCTTGAGGTCCTTCCCTCTTCCCCCCATCACAGACCTACACTTCCTCTAGCTCAGTGTGTGGCACAGGCACTCAGGAAATGTTGGTGGAAAAAGGAAGGAAAGGAAGAGAGAAGAATAGCCTAGGGAGTGAGAAGTCTCCAGAGGAAGAGGGGCAAGTGGCCCTCTTACCATGAGAGGGCTTCTCCCCCCACCCGCATGTTATTGCTTCACTGACACCGGCTTTCCTCTGAGAATTTGAAAGGATGAAGTACTTAGAAGTCACTGACCTCTTACTTTGGGAAAGATTTTAGGGGGAAAAACCCTCTTCAGGGAAAAAAAAAAGGAAATGTGCTGAGAATATCTTTGAAGCCATGTCTGTAAAACACATACTGTACAGACCTGAAAAAGAGGAAATTATTATTTTAGGCCATGTGACTAGAACTCAGATGTTTTAGGGCCTTCACACTGAGCCTTCCACCAAGAGAAGATGTGAACCACACAGTAGCTAAAAAGAAAGCTCTGTGCTCACTTGTGAAAATCATAAAATGGCATAACCCATCTAAAGCTCAGCACCTTTCCAAGAAGGGCACAGGAGAAGAATCTCAGAATTCTGTGTGATGTTTCACATACATTTGATTCTCATTAACTTTTAAGAGCCATTGAGATTCATTGGTTACATTGATTTCCCAAATTAAAGCTTCAGTTTCTACCTAAATTGGATTCTTCCCTTTACAGTCTGTGGCTGACAGAAGTGACATGACAGCCCACCGTCACAAAGGTGATAGGGGAGCCAGGGTGAGAGCTCAGCTCTTCTGTTTCTTTTCTTGTCCTGTTTGTCACAACAATGTCTAAAAGCAATTTTGGTGACCTACCTAAAAAATATTGCATTATTTTTTGGATTCTTTTATTTTATTTTTCTCTGTTGTTTAAATCATCACATCTATGGATGTTTTATCAAAATGATAAACTCACCCCCTTTGAAACAAATCCAATGCCGATATAATTACAGGAGATAAGTTCAAGTGCACCAGTTTGGGCACAATGCAGGGAAACAAAAATATCCCAGGTGGCTTGAAGAAAAGGATAGCAGTCCAGGCCATGACAATTGGCACCCAACTGCTATCTTGTTGAATTCAGTCAGATATACAAAGGATTTTCAGTTTTCTCTTCAGCCACCAAACCCTTCCACTGAAACTCAAAATGCAAATGAAACCAGGTTAAGCACTCTGGCCAATTTTGGAGAAAGAAGCTGATGCCACACAGCCTGCCTTGAGTCCCCAGGCAGCCTCAGAGGAGCTCTGTGGAGGACCACCACACTGGAAGCATATCTACCCAAGTGACTTACAGAAGTTTTGTTTCTTTGCACTCAGGTGTTAGGTCTCATGGAGTATTTTTTTTACAGAGTTTTCAGCACATAATTTCCAACACAATTATACATTCCATTAGAATTAATACAATGAAATTTGTTTGAAAATCCTAAAAGAAATACACATCCAACACTAGTCTCCTCAAATTCATCTCCCCTCCTGCCCTCCATTTATTCTCTCTCTCTCTCTCTCTCTTTCTCTCTCTCTCTCTATATATATATATACACACACATATAAAATATTATCTATATATATATAAAATGCAGAACTATTGAAGTCAGCCCTCCTAAGTAAAGGTCCCTTTTAATGCTACCACTTTGGAGAACCAAAAGGTGGATTGTAAATGGACTTCCTACTAGCCAGGGACAAAGACATCCACAGATGGTATTGAACCAAAGCCACAATGCCATTTTTAAGAATCAGGGCTAAAACTATTATGGACGTGGCTGGAGTCTGCTCCACCAACTATAAAAGTTATGAAGCAGTTGCAGGGTGTTTTTGTGCAAGAGACAGTTCCTATAAGATAAGACTGTGTTCATCACATAAAAGCCTAGGCCACCTGTACTGGATGATATTTAAAATACAGATCCCATAGCACCATGCAGAAAAGAATGTCTAGAATGAGGGCCAGGAATCTGTACATTTTACAAGTACCAGGAAATGCTGATGAAGTTTTCTGGAGACTACCTTTGAGAAATATTGCCTCAGTAGTCATTGTCCCTTTTAAAGTGAAGTCTCCCATTTCCTTTAGACCATACCCTCTTAGACTTTATGTTCTCCATGAAGCTAAGCACCAGAGTAGCTAAACAGATGATTATATGCAAATGACATGACAAAGCCTCCTCAGCCCTGTTCCTTTAAATTCTAATAAATGCCCTAAGAAAATGGCTGTCAACTGTAACTCAAGGATTAAAGAGAAATGGGTCTTCAGCATCCCAAGTCAAGATATTGCTGGGTACACTTACTCTAAACCGCTGAGGCCACAAAAAGGAGGTACAAACACATTGATAGGACTGACCAAACCAATGCCAAAGATAAGGGTACCAGTTCTTTACATTCCTTCTTAAGCTCCTCACCCTGGTGTGTAGGGGAAGGAAAGGAAGCAGCCAACTCATCAGCCGTACCAGGTTGGAAAGTCTGTCTGCTATCATCTTTTTCTTTTAAATATTTTTCTTATATGCTCAAAAGATTTCAGGTTAAAATCAGTTTTTGATTGGTTTTCAGCCAAAGTATTCCTGAGATATGTTCCCCCTTTTAGCACCATAATATTCTGTGGTTCCTCTAATAAGTTTAATTATTACTTATATTTATGTGTTCTCTCAGAGTTTGCAAGGTTCACTTCATCTTTACAATCTTTCTGTACTGCAGCAAGGACAAGTCTTATCCCCCTTTTATATTAGAGCAAAATGAGGTTGCCCGACCTACTCACAGCCTATGGCTCCTAGGTAGCCCATATGAAACCTAACACAGGTCTTCTAATGCTGTGGATTCTGGCCAGCAGGATCCGTGGTGACTGTGACTGAATGCGTAGATAAATAACCTCACACAGAAATACACAGGAATAGAGAGCCAGGACCACGCGACTCCTCCCTTATCGTCTGGGAGAGAGCCTTGAGCTTTGGGTCCAGGGGTTTTTATTGAAGATTTTGGGCACAGAGTATCAGAATGGTCTTCATTAACTATGCATAGATTGTAGATTCAAGTCAGGCAGTAGACAGATTCAGGAAGGTACATCAAAAGGAGAGATATGCAAATGGAAGGGCAACAGACTTGGGTTGATCCGTAAACATTTGGCCAGGAAGAGCCCAGGCATGTATTATCATAAGTCCTTTGATCCAGGGAGGGGAGAGGTTTCAGCAGCAGCAAGGTTTTAAATCTAAGGAACATGTCAGCCTGATTTCCCTACAGGAAATTCTGCTTCCACGAACATGGGTCCATCCATGCCGGCTTGTGCTACAGGAGAGACTTTGCTCCTTGACACGCGTGAAAGCACAGGGCCACACTTCCCCACTGTGGGAATAAGAATTTCCCTTATTCTAACTCCAAATGTACTCCATGACTCCAGGCACTCAAGTGGGATTGGTGTTCAAAGAAATGTTGTGTGTATACAATTTCTAGAGCTTACTTGCCTTGCATCAGATAGAACCAATGTAGTCTCTAAAGCCATATCCTATTTTTAATTCACTACAGATAATATTAGAACTAAAACAAACAAACAAAAAACCCTCTGACTATCCCAGCTTTCAGAAAAATTACTAAATATAAATGGGATAAAATATATTGTCAAATAATATAAAATGCCTTGGAATACAGCAGTTGTCACCTGGAAACAATATTAAAATAAGTTAACCATGAAAATGAATTGTAAGACATACAAATAAGCTGAATAATATATCACTCTAAATGAGTGGTTTTTTCCCACTCTACTTCACAATTACCCTAAAGGGCATTGATGTTTATATTCCGGTTGCAAATGACAATAATCAGCCCAAACTAGCTTACGTTTTAAAAGGGGAAGAATTGTACTGGTTAGTTAATTAAGTTAGTAATTAATGAGTCTCCCGGCAAGGCTAGGTGCAGGGCTCAAACAAAGTCAACAAGATTCAATCTCTATCTACCATCTCCTGACTGTGCTTTCCTCTGAGCTGGCTCCACCCTCAGGCAAGCTCTCTCTGTGAAGTAAACTGGTCGTCAAGGCTTCAGACAGTTTAGCAGCCCCAAAGGATATAAAACTTTTCAATCCTGGTAGTTCTAGCAGAGGTCTCTTTTAAGCTTTCATTAGCTCAAAGTGGTCATGTGCCCATCCCTGCACCAATCACTGCAGCCAAGGAGATGTGATACTGATTGGCCAGGCGTGAGCCACATGTCCCACCCACCCTACCTCCAGCTAGAGACACAATTAGTCCTACATAGACTCTATGGGCTGAAAGTGGAAAAGAGGGTAATGCCCGAGGAAAATCAGGGTTCAGTTACCAGAAGAAAATAAATGCTGTGTGTGCAGACATTGAGAAATGTCCTAGATATTACCATCTCCATTTAAAGATAATTAAACTGAGTCTCAGCAAAGTTAACTCAAATACCTGGTATCACATACTTAGAAAATAACAGATCTAAGAATCAAAGTCCATCATCCAGTTCTGTATGGCTCCAAAACCTATTCTCCCTCTATTCTACCAAGTGGTCTGCATGTCAGTGTCACTCAGGACTCTGTGATTCTTCATACACAGTCACATCACATTAAAAATGGCCCTTGGAACCACGATGAGAGACACATGGACAAAACCGGGGAGTGGGGGAGCAAGGAGAGGAGGTGGGTTTGGCTGGGGTGGGCGGGGAGTGGTTGGGGGAAAATGCAGACAACTGTAATTGAACAACAATGAAATAATTATTAAAAGTAATAATAGTAATAAATAAAAATGGTCCTTGGTCCCAGGAACTATGTGCACATCATAAAAATTTTCTTCATCCTCAAATCTGGGCTCAGTTAGTCAATGTTTCCTCATGAAAACCTTCCCTGACCACCCAACTAGACCAAATCCCCAAGCTCTGATAGTACACAGATCTCTCTAATACTTATCACCATTAAAGTCATACATTTCTGAGATAATATAATCAATGTCTGCCTTCTGGCAGGAGGGCAGGAACCACGTCAGGTTTTGTGTATCTTTATACTCCCAGCACCCAACGTACTACCTAAGTATTTGTTGAATGAATGAATGAATCTGCCATAAAAAAAGAAGCATTTTTAAAAAATGTATGTATGTGAACTCTAGACAAGGGCTAGTGACCAGAGTTCAGTAAAAATGACAGCCAGATCATTCTCATGGAAAGATAGTAAAGGCAAGAAAAGGGATTTAGACAAAATGTATTTCATTAGTTGTATGTCCAAGTATTTTAGTCTTTCATGGATGCTGGGAGGAAGGACAGAGAGGGACAAGAAAGGACTGACCCTCTTATCTCATAACTGAACTCTAGTTGCTAAGTGTAATTGAAACCCAGAGCAAACTTAAAATTTCTAGACAGTTCCTGTATGTTAAAACATAGGTTCCCAAATGTTAGTGTACATTAAGAAATATCTGAGACAATTATTAAAAATAGAGATTCCTGAGGTCCAGTCAGACCTGATATTCTTTTTCAATTGGTCTGACTTTAAAAATCTGCATTTTTATAACCTACCTCCACTAGATACCCACACCCTAAGGAATGTGGCCTCAGTCCATGCTTTATGAGACATTATTTCAAAACTTTCCTTAGTTTAAGTAAGTGGTTGGAAATGAGCTAAAGGGTTCCTTGTGTATCTGAGGTTCAACCTCCTTTAAAACAAAAGCTGGAAGATTGTATCCTCAGAAATCCCAACAGCCAATTCCATGATTCCATGAAGAGGTTACACAGCAGCTAAAAATCCCAAAGGTGTGAAAACTGTAGTCCTCCAGAGTGCATTTTCAGATGTCTGTGAGTGATTTGACATCACCAGATCTTTATGGTTTTTTGTTCTAGTCCAGGCTGTCAGACTGGGGTAGCTGACTCTCTGACTTCTAACATGTGTTCAAGGCTCTTTTATGCTATTATTATAGCAGTGCTCGCTATATCATTAACTTTCTTCAAACATTAGTTTAAGTAGGATTGCATATACTATAACAGAAAAACATGCATTTAACTGGGAATTACTTTCACTTAGCGATGTCTTGTCGATGCTTAAAAACAAAAATCAAAAAGCTACCAAACCCTTGCTATTCCTTCCCCCTCAAATACTCTAGAAAAAACTGAGTATCCCCACAAATTTGAAATAAGTGGAAATATTCAAAGAGAAATCATTTTTTCTCCCTTCCTTTATTTTCTAAAGTAAATTAAAATGGTCCTAGTCACCAACTCAAGTTTATTTTAGCCCAGATTTTGTCAGGAACAACTTGAGCAGCATTACCAGAAGAGGGCAGCAACGTCCAGTGCTCCAACAAGCAAGCAACTGAACCAAGGAAAACTCAAAAAGCCCAGAGCATGTAGTATTGTAATAGTAAATGCGTGATCTTGAAATAACACCCTTTTGTTGTGATTTTTTGCTAATCTCAGATGAGTGTTGGCAACTCTCTACTTGTTTGGCTAATCATCACATTACAAACGGTATCATCTTGTGTTGCCAGAGATAGGTAAAAATCACCATCCAGCCATCTCGGCAATCTGTAATTACCGCCATGTCATGGGGGATCACTTATCTATAGGACCAGTAATGGATTGGGAAAGCCTGGTGCTGTGCTTGGAGTAGTATATGTAAATTTGTGAGAAAAAAATACCTCTCTATTAGATTATACATACTCAACTTTCTAGAAACAGTCAGACTCAATTAGTGAATACCCACTATATGGTGGATTTTGCTTATGAGAAGGGGAAAAAAAAAACAAGATATAAGACTGCTTAGGCT
The DNA here is from genome assembly GCA_004026765.1 of Micronycteris hirsuta. Lineage (NCBI taxonomy): Eukaryota > Metazoa > Chordata > Mammalia > Chiroptera > Phyllostomidae > Micronycteris > Micronycteris hirsuta. The sequence goes on from PVJI01000581.1 coordinate 36,076, forward strand.
GGCCCACAAAGGATTTACAATCTAGTAGGCAAGTGTGCCTACTCAGCTACTCTATAATAGAATGTTAGTGCCAAATGCCAGGAAACTGCTTATATAAATGCATATATTGATATTTTCTATGTGAGGGTCACACATAGTATAAAGCCCTTCACTGCTCAATTAATCCTCTAGCACCAATAAGACACAAGTAAAATACAGATGAGGACACTGAGACTTAGGTGACAGCTTATCAGAACTGGGATGGGGCTGCAGGCCTGTGTGACCACCAAGCTTGAACTCTTAAACCTCATTTTTAGGATGCTATTGGGTGTTGTGCTTATTAAAAAGAGTAACACATGTCCACTTATGAAAATACTCAGTGATCTGGCTGTGTGTTTCCCTTGAAGCCCATCAAGGCCTTGCAATATAGGGAACAGATTCTACAAACTATATGCATAATAAAGAAATAGTCGTGCAGAAGGTTTTCTCCAGGAACCGACAGAGGGCAGCAGCAGATCAACCAACCAGTACAATGTTCTCCAGTGTACTTCCTTTAGCTAGCCACAGGGACCTTCAGGCTTCCTGTGGGAGATGTGTGCAGGACTTGAAAGCGCCAACTTCTTATTGCCATTAAAAAAAAATGACAAACCTCACTGTGGAGAAGGAGACTCAGAACGTCCCCATAGGGATCAAAGTTCACTTAGAAAATGTCTCTTTTAATAAAAGGAACTAAGATTCACCAAGATGTCTGACATCCATGAATGGTAACTATGCCCACAAGCTTTTAGCCTGAAGCCCAAAGGATGCTCACTCTCTCACTGGCTCGTCTCACAGAGAAGCAAAATGCAAAAATGTTAAGTGTCCACACTGGGCCTGGATGCACCGTGGCAACAGGTCCTGAAGGCTGACCTGCAGCCCACCCAGCACTGGCAGGCCCACCGTGTCAGTAGTGAGAGGGCTGCACCAGGAACAACAGCCATGCTGCTGGGGCGAGGATGGCTCTACCATGACTAGCACCTAGCAATCGAGTGCTCATTGTTTATGACAGCATGTCACTCCGGCATTTGTCTGAATGAAAAGAAGACTTCTCAAAATAACCAGAAGCACTCCTTCAGTGGAAGGAGGGTGGGGGTGGGGGATGAAATATGCAGCTTGATGCTGAGAATTGGCCTGCAAAAATTGCAATACTAAAAAGGTATGTAAACGTTGGGACATAAATTGTAAAAAGTGTAGTCCCTAACTTCTGACCAAAAGGTCTATGTTATGTCTATGAGTTTGGCAGTCTCTGCCAGGGCCAGTCAAGTGCCACTATTCAACCAGTTTTGACCTACAAAAATGGCAATTTCATGTGGCTTATCCCAATTAAAATAACAGCAATAATGATATTAGCAAACTATTATCATACAGTTATTAGGCATTAGGAAATGTGTTTAAGTGCATTCCACATGTGAACTTGTTCAATTTTCAAATGAAGTGAATAAGGAGGTAGTTCTCAGATTATATGTGGTGTATAGATGAGGTAACAAGAGGACCAGTAGGGTAAGTAACTTGCTCCGTGTCACACAGCCAAGAGGTGACAGTACTCGATTTGAACCTAGCTCCTGAGCACAGGGCCTCGGGAAAAGGACAGGCTTAAAGAGTAAGCATTTCTTCTAGGAAGATGGGCTCTAGGGGACTAACCTCACAAATTGCTCTTCCTTCCCAGGTCAGTCAGTACACCTTTGCCATGTGCAGTTATCGGGAGAAAAAAGCAGAACCTCAGGAACTTCTACAACTGGACGGCTACACTGTGGACTATACCGACCCCCAGCCAGGTACCCACCCACCCGATAGGCCATGAACACACAAAGCTCTCCTCCTTCCCAAATCAATGGTCAATTAAGATTTGTTGGGCACTTCCTCCATGCTGGGCTTAAGGTAAGCCATGTTCCCAGCCTTTCACATGTGACAGAACAGTGACAATCCCTGACCACATAGAACTTCTATCTTGGTTGAATAAATGACTTCCCAGTCAAGAACTGTTTTTTTTTTCCCAAAGGATCCTTGTAAAACCAAAAAGAAAGCATAATATATTTTTCTTTTACATACCTTTGCCCACATCAAATATGTACTCTACCCTACAGAATGAAAAAAAAAAAAAAGAAATCCTGAGAAAGAAGTCCTATGTTAACACACCAAGGAATCTGTGTGTCTGTGTGTGGTTTTCCTCCAGGGATATGTGCCCATGTATAGTATCTCCATGTCCACGTGAGGCTGCCCCGTGCATCTACATATGTTAACTACAATTCAAGGCTGGCTGATGGCACTTAAAGAGAGAGCTCTCCCTAAACGTCTTTTTTCCCTAAGAAGATACCAGTCCACAAGCACAGACATCCAAGCTCCTAAGCCTTATGTAACTAAGAGAACCACACAAATGGTAGTATTTCTCATAAGTTCTACATCCTGCCCCCTCACACCTCTCTCACTACCCCCACCCATTTTATCTTCATCCCAGAAAAAAATGAATAGAAATCAGCCTCAAAGAACCTTCAAAATGGGCGGGAGGGTGGTGTGAAATCATTTCAGCATATTAATGAACAACAAGCACCAACAGCCCTCTCCCAGAGAAGTTTATTTTTATGCCAAATCTGCACAAGGGAAGCATTTCCAACCATACTGCATTATTTGGCCCAAAACCTTTTTTCTACTCCCATATTGCTCTTCCACATGCAACAAAATACACATAAAAGAAAAACAGAGTTTGAGAGAAGATGCGGTATTAACCTGGAAGGGTGTGGCAGGGAAGGCCATAGGCCTGGCCCATTTAAGGAAATTAGCACCTTTATCCTGCTGGGATTAGCAGAATCCCAGCAGGAGTGATTTGGACCAATCCCATATGCTAGGAGGTCATTAGCATCCTACCAGAATGAGATACAGAGCTGACCACATAAAGCATAAATTAAAGGCTCTGTCTGGAAATCTTTCATAATGAATAGAACTTACGAGTTTGAAACAATTTCATACAACATCTCATGGCAAGGATATGGCTCCTGCATTAAAAAACTAACCCTCATCTGTGTCCTGTGATGGTTTACAATCTCCTCAAACCACTGAGTTCTGTTCAGAGAAATGGATTTCATCTTTACTAAGACCTCCAGGTTACAGTGGGAGGCTGATGGTCCAATATGAGAAGGGGTAATGATCACATCTTCTGACAGTAATTCACCACTCTTTCCCTCCACATGATTGCACTTGATCCTCACTGCCATCCCACCCATGAAATAGACAGGACCAGGATTATTGTCCCATTTTGTAAAGGAAGAAACTGAGCTAGGACTCAGGGTTTCTGCCCTGTCACCCTGTGGCACTTGCAAGAACCTATAGTTGTTATTTTATCACATGAAAACAGAATCCTCTTCCTGCAGGAAGGCAGGAGAGGGGAGAAAGCTGTTCTATCTACAAGCAAAAGGAATGTGCACCTATATTATAAAAGTTTCTCTTCTTTTTTATCACATTGATCCCACAGGATATAATTAATAAATTCCTTTACCAAAGATGTAAATGAAAAGTAAATTGATTATGTTCTTGAGAATAACAAGCAACTTCTTCTTTGCCTTTCTGTGTGCCAAGTCCTATTTATTTTCAAAGTAACATTTGATTGAAAATGAGATTAAATGCTCCCAATTGTCATAAGAAAAGTCTAACTCCAAATTTCTCAAAGAGTGCTTATGTAAAATAAAAGTTCCTGGACCCCAAACCTAACCTATGAACCAGAAGAGGGGAGAGCAGACTCCTCATATTTCAGTAAGCCCTGTAAGAGATTGTTATGCACAGTAAAGTTTGCCAGCCAGGGATCAGAAATTATGTACAATTTAGCCAATGTCCACAGAGTTGTGAGCAGTCTCCCCAACTGCCCCCTGAAAGGTAAGTGCGAAAATGGAGAGGACTTCTATGTCCATCTGTCCCTCCTCTTGGCTTTATTCAGGTTGTGAGTGGACCCAGCTGGTGGAGGTATTTATGGGGTAGGTAGCCTTATAGCTGTGTAAGACCTTGCCTAGCCTGGGACCCAGTGGTCACCCAGAGAACATTTGCAGTAAATAGAGTTTACCTATTTACGGTCCTTGACATATTAATTTGAGGAATTGGTAAAGAACTGTATGTAAATTTTTATATACAGTTCTTTTTAAAATGTGATGTGTCATTTTTTTAAAATCCTCACCTTAGGATATATTTATTGATTTTAGAGAGAGAGGAAGGGGGAAAGAGAATCATTGATCAGTTGCCTCCTGCACACATCCTGACAGGATAGAACCCGCAAGCTAGGTACGTGCCCTGACTGGGGACTGAACCTCCCCATCTTTTGGTGTATGGGACGATGCTCCAACTAACTGAGCTACCTGACCCGGGTAGGCTACTCATTTTAAGCTGAAGGTGAAAATGCTTCACTTTACCTTTCCCTGGGTGTGGTCCAGAGAACATACAACAATCTCTCAGTTCCTATTAGAATAAGTGATGAAGTTTTCAAATAAAAGGATATTCATTCAAAATAATTCAGTGGCACAATTTAAACTAAATGAAATCTTCAACAACTTTACCATAGCCATAAATAGGCTATGTCCACGTGTGCTGTTGGCCACTCTTTCTCCCGGGGAGCTGGCCAGCATTCCTTGCCTGGTCTGCCTCTGTCCATTCAAGACAAGTCCTCTTAATCTTGACAGGACAGTACCTGTGGGGTACTCCATGGAGAGCCTGTACACTGTCACACATCACATTTCGCAGATTCAGCCCCATGAATTGCTACATCATCTAAGACTCTGCTGTCTTGAAGCACATGTCAGTGTTCGCCTTGCTTTCCCCTTCCTCAGGTTTCTTGCAACTGGGTTGCTCTGCTGTCTCCTTGCTCTCATTGGTGTGTCCTTGTCTCCTGTGCTTTCTGGAAAAGCTCTGTTGCTCTCTACTACTGTCATTGTTGCCACTGATGTAGATGTTTCTCTTTATCCTGCTGCCTCCATGATTGGGCTTTTCAGTGTTGTTAATAACTGATGCTCAGAGAGCTAGCTGTCTCTATGTGGCCGGCCACATTGTCCAGGCTTCTTGGCCATACCACACAGTGGTTTCAGTTGTCAGCTCTGCATCAGACAGCCAGGATTAGAAGCCCACCTCTGATGCTTTCAGTTCCACTTTGTGTTCATGGGCTAGTTACTGCCTTCTCTGTGACTCAGTTTCCTCATTTATAAAGTGGGAATAATAGTTCTTCTCTCAGAGGGCTGTTGGGAAGATTGAATAAAACTCTGAAAACTTCTTAGCATCTTTCTCTCTCTTCCTCTCCATTTTGAGGCAACCCTGTTAACTGACTTTTTGGAAGTAGCTGTAGGCCGTGGGGATGTGGGCCAGAGAGAGTTCTTACCCAGTGATATGTACCTGGCATTCCCTGACAGTATCAAAGGAGCTTATCCCAAAGGTTACCGTGAGCCTAAACTGCAAAAAGTTTATTGACCACTCCTCTTTGAGTTCCTTCTCACTCACTTCACATGGCTTAAATTTTCCCTCAAATCTCTTTTTTCTCCTGCCCCTCCAGAATTTTCTACCTTATTGTGCCATCCATTCATTTCATCAGTTTTCCCTAGCTTCCTAACTGTATATCATCCTAACCAATTTACACATTTAAAAACCTTCCTTAAAAAATTAGGAAAATTATCCCTCATAATTATAACCACCAAAAATCTTTAATTAAAAATGCTATACTATTAGACCCTCCATGTAAAGAATTAACCACTTATTCTAGAATCCCAGAAAATTATTTTTCTTTAATTTCTTGAAAGTTACTTTTTAAAAAGTATATTTTATTGATTATGCTATTACAGTTGTCCCAACTTTTTCTCCTCTTTATCCTTTTCTACCCTGCCCCCCCATCCCCCTGCATTCCCCCCCTCTTAGTTCACATCCATGCGTTCTACATATAAGGTTTTTGGCTTCTCTATTTCCTATACTATTCTTAACCTCCCCAGGTCTATTTTGTACCTACCAATTGTGCTCCTTACTCCTGGTACCTTTTCTCTAAATCTCCTCCTCCCTTCCTTCCCACTGATAAACCTCCATGTGATCTCCATTTCTGAGATCTGTTCCTGTTTTAGTTGTTTGCTTAGTTTTTGTTTTTGTTTTTGTTTTTAGGTTCAGTTGTTGATAGTTGTGAGCTGGTTGTCATTTTACTGTTCATGATTTTTGATCATCTTCAATTTCTTAGATAAGTCCCTTTAACATTTTATTTAAGAGCTTAGTGATGATGGACTCCTTTAACTTGATCTTATCTGGGAAGCACTTTAACTGCCCTTCCATTCTAAATGATAGCTTTGAGGGATAGAGTAATCTTGGATGTAGGTCCTTGCCTTTTTCAAATACTTCTTTGCAGGCTCCTTCTTGCCTACAAGATTTCTTTTGAGAAATCAGCTGATAGCCTTATGGGCACTCCTTTGTAGGTAACTCTCTCCTTTCTTCTTGCTGCTTTTAAGAGAGAGCAGCAAGCTCTCTCTTTAACCTTGAGTTAATGTAAGTATGATGTGCCTTGGTGTGTTCCTCTTTGGGTCCAACTTCTTTGGGACTCTCGGCTTCCTGGACTTCCTAGAAGTCTATTTCCTTCACCAGATTGGGGAAGTTTTCCTTCATTATTTGTTTATATAAGTTTACAATTTGTTGCTCTTCCTCTTCTCCTTCTGGCACCCCTATGATTAGGATGTTAGAATGTTTAATGTCCCAGATGTTCCTGAGCCTCTCCTCATTTATTTATTTATTTATTTTTAGAGAGGGGGAAGGGAGGGAGACAGAGAGGGAGAGAAACAGCAATGTATGGTTGCTCCTCACATGGCCTTCACTGGGGACCCGGCCGCAACCCAGGCATGTGCCCTGACGGGGAATTGAACCGGGACCCTCTGGTTCCCAGCCCGCGCTCAATCCACTGAGCTACACCAGCCAGGGCATCAGTTTTCTTAATTCTTGTTTCTTCATTCTGTCCCACTTAGATGTTTATTTCTTCCTTTTGTTCCACATCATTGACTCGAGTCCCAGTTTCCTTTCCTTCACTATTGGTTCCCTGTATATTTTTCTTTATTTCACTTTGTATGACCTTCATTTCTTCCTTCATTTTGTGACCAAACTCAATCATTTCTGTGAGCATCCTGATTACCAGTGTTTTGAACTCTATATCTGATAGGTTTTCTATCTCCTTGTTGCTTGTTTTTCTGGAGTTTTGATCTGTTCTTTCATTTGGGCCATGTTTCTTTGTCTCAATGTACCTGTTACATTGTAAGAGGCAGAGTCTTAGGCATTCACCTGGGTGAGACAACCCTCTTCCCTGCATTATAGCACTATCTATGGGGGAGGGGTTAGAGGGGGAACAATGCCACTTGCTCAGCTCTCACCTCACTTTCCATCACTTCCTTTGCTTCCCACAAGCAGATTGTGCTCTCTCTCAGGTGCTGATTCCTGGGTGGGTGGGTTTGTGTATGTTCTAGGACCCTGTTGGCCTCTCCATGGATTCTCCTGTGAGACTGGGAATTTCTCCCACAGTTGCAACACCCACATGTTTTTATAGCCAGAGGTTTTGAGTCTTTAGTTTCCCATTCTGAAACCCTGGGTTTTGTCGTATATTTCTATCTCCAGTTGCTCCTCCTGGCTTATCCACTGCGTGAATGTGAGACTGCCCGATCAGCCAGTCTCCACCTTGTCTGGGCAGTCCTCTACCTTGCTGCATGTCCTCTCTTCCTCAGCTGCCCATCTCCACCCCTCTTACCAGTCTGAATGAATGTTTCTTCAACTCCTTTGTTTTCAAACTTCCATGCAGTTTGATTTTTCTGACTGTTCTAGTTGGTTTTTGTTTTTAAATTCGTTGTTATCCTTCTTTTGATTGTGCAAGGAAGCAGAGCATTTCTACCTACACCTCCATCTTGGCCAGAACCCCTCTCTCTAGAATCCCAGGAAATTCTAAGTTCAAAACTACAAACACACACCCACTTTTGTGGAATAGACATAGTGAAATCTTTATGTCGCCTTTTTCAATTTCAAATGCCAAGAGGGTTAGCGACTGAGACTTGTTAGAAATTTGCAGCTGCTAATCACTCCAATCATTCTCTCAATTTTAACTGATAACTGGGAGGATGACAGGAAACATGATTAAAGACATGAAGCTCTATTTCCAGCCAGAGAGTTCCCAGTAACTTCAAAATACCAGTTTTTGGAATATGTTGACAGATATGTTATAACTTTGTCCTGAGTTCAAACTGAAGCTTCCGCCTCCCTCTTCCTAAACTGTAACTTGAGAACTGTCCGTGGGAAAAGATGGTTCTATAGAGTATTCATTTATTCATTTAGGAAGTACTTGTTGAGCACATACTATATGCCATATACTATTCTAGGTACCAAAACTAGCAGTGAACAAAATAGAAAAAACCTCCTTGTCCTCATGAAATAAAGTAAATTATATAGCTTTCAAGATGGTGATAAGAACTATGGAGGAAAATGAAGCAAGCTAAGAGAGATGAATAATGAGGGGTAGAGGTCAGTGAAGGCTTGCACAAGAATGTGACATTTGAACAAAGACATGAAGGAAGTCAGGTTGTGAATCATATGTATATCTAGAGGAAAAGTGATGTAGGCACAGGAAATAGCAAGTACAAAGGTCCTGAGGTGAGAACACACCTAGAGTGTTCAACGAATTGCAAGAGGCTAGCATGGCCACCATGCAGTGAGTACATATATGTGCACATGAGAGAGAAAGAGCTGAAGATAAAAGTAATGGAGGGTCAATGCCTGTGGGTCTTGCAGGCCTTTTCAGAAACTGTACTTTTCCTGAGCGAAAAGTGGGGTCACTGGCAGGTTTAGAGCAAACAAGTGACATGAATCGACTTTTATGCTAAACCAATTACCGTGGCCACCATGTTGTCTATAGAGAGTGAGGATGAAGGCAGACAGATCAGATAGGAGGCTATAAAATAATCCAGACCAGAGGTAAACATGGCTAGATTCGGGGTAGCAGCACTGGGGTTGGAGGAAGGGGCCAAGTTCTGCTATACTATCCTAAAGGTTAAGCCATGAGAATTCCATTGGAAAGTGAGGAGTCCAGAGAGAGGCTGTGGGCCTGAGCAACTAGACAGATGAGCTCAGCTTCACTGAACTGGAGAGGAGTTTGGGAGAAAGACCAGGAGCTCAGTGTTGGATATAATAGTGTGGATGTCTATTAGATATCCACATGGAGGAGTCAAGAAAACCATTAGATATTAAGACGTGTGATTCAAAGGGTGACATCCAGGATGGAGGTAGAAATGTAGGGCCCATGAGCATATTCATAGTATTTAAGAGTAGATGGCATCACTGGGAGAGAGGGTGTAGATAAAGAAGAGAAGAGGTCCAAAAACAGAACACCAGGATGCTCCAACATTAAAGGACAGGAGGAAGAGAAGGAACCCCCAAACAAGACTGGCAAACAGCAGCCAAGGAAGGAGGAAGAAATCAGGTGACCTGGAGCCAAGTGAGGAAAGCATTTCAAAGAGAATAGAGTCAATGTCAAATTTTGCTGATAGTAGATGGATAGAATAAAATGAGGACTTTGACTTGATCATTAGATTCAGCAATGTGGAAGTCACTGGGGACCTTGACAATTTTCAGTGGGGCAGTAACATGATTGGAGGGGCAGTAAGGCAGAACCAAAGGGGAGAGACCCTCAGTATTTAATGTGTGGTCTGTGCACCAACACCATCTGCATGGTCTGGGATCTTGTTAGAAATGCAGACTCTTGGGCTCTACCCCAGACCTACTGAATCAGAGGCTGCATTTTTAAGATGCCCAGGGGACTTACATGTGCAACAAAATTTGAGCAACCCTGGTAGAGATCCCCTGATAGTAAAAAGAAGAGAGAGAGGGAGGGTGGGAAGAGTCAAGAGATTTTTTGTTGTTGTTTGTTTGTGCAAAAGATGAGAAAAATAACAGTATATTTATAGACAGAGGCTTACCCAACCTGTACACAGCCTGCTTGACAACTCTTTCCCCTGCCAGACAAAAACAGAGACCAGAGCCGGGCTCGAAAATGCCTTTTTAACATCATGGCCCCACTCTGAGCAAGTGGGTGTCAGCTTTCCCACTGGAGTCAGATAAATTGCTCCTTCCCTCTCTAGCCCAAGGAAAAGTATCAGAAACTAACTTTCTCAGAGCTCACTCCTGCCAAGAACATTGAAGCTCAGCTTAATAGTTTTTTTACCTTTTATTCCAGGTTTGGAGGGTGGCCGAGCCTTCTTCAATGCAGTCAAAGAAGGAGATACTGTAATATTTGCAAGTGATGATGAGCAAGATCGCATCCTGTGGGTCCAAGCCATGTATCGGGCCACTGGGCAGTCACACAAGCCTGTGCCCCCAACCCAAGTTCAGAAACTCAACGCCAAGGGAGGGAATGTGCCTCAGCTGGATGCCCCCATCTCCCAATTTTGTAAGTAAATATGCCCTTTGTTCAAAATAGTTCTGTAGAGTACATCTTCCAAAGGTGAATTAGAAAAATCTAGATGCTTTAATATTAAAGGTTCACAAAATTATGTTTGCTGGAAAAAAACAGTGAATTCAGGGGAAAATTTGGGACAAACATATTAGATGAAAATAATTTTAAAGTGCAATACTTGACACTTTAAAGAATAAACAAAGAGAAGTGTATTTTAGGGGGGTTTTATCTCTGTGAGAGTTAGTTTGAGTCCTTCAAAAATAGTAGATTATGTATGTCCTTCCCTCATGTCTTCCTATTGAAATAGGGCTTGGTTTAACAAAAACTTAAATTTGCAACTTAGAACCATTTATAAATAAATGATGACATTATCACATGCAGTAGAAAACAAACAAATAAAAACCAGGGTACCTAAAATCCCATTCTTAGCTGAAATACCTGAACCCAAAAATGAAGCCATCTTCTTAAGTAACCCTAGTTCATATTCCAGTTTCTTCTCTCCTGCTTCTGCATGCATTTTAACTTCTTCCCCCTTTGCCATGTCTTCTTGCTACCTAGGGATAGTTTTTATCTCTCAACTCCTCTGATGCACAGGGTAAGGTGAAATCCAGCATACACTGGAGACGCCCTAAATAATGACTTTTGCCTTACCATCATTATTAAGTCAATTAGAGAGAGCTCAGGGACAAGTCATTTTTAGCAATAATCACAGTGATTCCTTACTTTAGCATGGAACCTACTCATTCAGTTCAGTTTATTGAGCAACTGTCTAGGTGATAAGACATACTAATGAGGAAGACAGACTATTTTATTTATTTGTTGACTTGCTCATGCCTGCATATCAGTGGAGGAATCTAGATAACAAGCAAGTCAACAAAAAATAAAATAGATTCAGACATTGAGCAATACCATGAGGAAGGTATCCCTCATGCCTTAGAGAATGAATGAGGAGCAGGGATATTAGACAGATGATCTGAGCTTAAATCCAAATGGTAGAGAGTCAGTCCCACAAACATCTGCAGCAAGAGAAGTGCAGCAGAAGGGAAAGCAAGTGTGAAGGCCAACCACACAAGCTTGACCTTTAGCATAGTGCTTTGACATAGTCTCTTTTCTCTTGCTCTTAAACAAAATATGGATATGGACGGAATAATTTTGCAACTACAGCAATGAAATAGAGGTAAATTCTCTTTCCAATGAATTCCACTGCCATAAAGGAATATATATATAAATTATATATTCTGTCTAATAAGACCATCCTCATTAACCTTGTAACACTTTTGCTGATGGGGAAAACTCTTTTTGGATGGCAAATACTATTAATCAGGTGCTCCCAGGAATTCCTCTCCAATACTGATGGTTCTTAAAGGAAGACGCATTCCCTGTGGAACATCATTAGTAGTCACATAATCACTATGGGTTTCCACGCAAAAATCCTGAAAGAATGAGCAAGAGATTGAGGAGGGACTTGGGGGAGAAGGGACAGCCTTTGTGGCCATAACCACCCCCAATGTCCCCACTCTCTTCTTGTGATAGTCAAGTTTGAGAGCTATAAAGAGAGAAGGCATTATCTCTTCCTAACTGTTTAGTGATTGGTTGAGAAAAAGCATACCTAATATTTATTTAATTTAAAAAACCCTCTGTGATGGAATTCCCCTTTTCACCTTGCCCTACAAGCTCCTTTTTAATGAATTTGGAAACAACACACCCTGTCATAGCCCTCTGACATGGAATTATCTGTGCATCAGGAAAAGAATTCTTAATTGTAAAGAATCAACCTTTAAAACATGGATCTCAGATCATATTTGGAAAATTCTGGTTTTATTTCCACATAATCTCCATTTTTTTCTGAAGTCATTTCTTTTCACACTCAGTATGTCTGGTGTACCATCTACCCCAATTAAGAAATCATTACTTGGTTTGTGTTTAGCCCCACTTTTTCCTCACTAGAGTAGGAAAGAGGAAGGACATTCAGGAGTAACACTGATTTAAAAAGAAAAAGACAAGCCCTGGCTGGTGTAGCTCAGTGGATTGAGCACGGGCTGGGAACCAAAGGGTCCCGGTTCGATTCCCAGTCAGGGCACATGCCTGGGTTGCAGGCCAGGTCTCCAGTGAGGGCCATGTGAGGAGCAACCATACATTGCTGTTTCTCTCCCTCTCTGTCTCCCTCCCTTCCCCTCTCTCTAAAAATAAATAAATAAAATCTTTTAAAAAATAAAATAAAATAAAAAGAATAAAAAGAAAAAGACAACTTATGGAAGCTGCAGAAGAGGAGGTGGATGTCCGTCTCTTTGTGGAAGTACTCAAGGGCTCTTGACTTTGATTTTCCTCTGCGGACAGGGTTCATTTAACTGTGGAATTAAAGTAATGATCATTAGGTATCAGCAGGAAGATTCATTGAGTACATATGAAGTTGATATATGTCATTCCCTTAGTTGACATAGAAACTTTTATTAGACAGCATGGAAGGTAGGCTTAGAGATGAGTGAGGTCAGATAATTCACACTTCTCAGATTTATCAATACCTGGTTGGCTGAGCCCCCTTCTTCTCTATTGCCTCCTTAATCACTGCCCAAGAACAGGGGTTTTCCAAATAGTATGAGGCCCTACCACACCTACCAAGTTCTTTAAGAATAAGGCCACCACTTGCAGCCATGCAGATTGTGCTGCAGGAGGCATTTTTCACACAGATAACAATGTGAATGGCCCCTATGGAGTTGTGCAGTGCCCAGTCTGCACAACAGTACTCCATCGACCTGTAATAAATGACAACGCTTACTCAGAGCTTCAATCCCACAGTGTGGAACCCAGTAAGCCCATAGTTACTTTACTACCCAGAAATGGAGCCTCAGCACTGCTCCAAATTTGATCTATTGCTAATTCAGGCACTTCATAAAAACTGCAGCCAGAGTACCAGCAAGCAAGGCATCTGTTTCCAGGACTTAGAAACCAGCAGAGGAAACCAGTCGGAACTTAACTCATTTGCAGTTAGGGGTGTATGAAACCCATGAGAAAGATCAAACAAGGAAACAGGAATTTTACATCCTGTGGTGTCGCAAGTGGTTATACTTACCAAAAAATGGCTAGGGTTCGGGGATTATACCATAATTTTTATTGGAGTGATGTACTAAATAATTCACAGCTGCATTTAATTTGTTAAATTCAAATCTATTAAAGAGATCAATCAGCTAAGTGAGGATTCATACTTTGGGTGACTCATCCAGATTTGCTCATGACTTCCCTGGTTTTGGCACTAAAGTCCTGTGTCTCCAGACACCCCTCAGTCCTGGGCAAGCTGGGGCAGATTGGTCACCTCGTACTACAATGCAAGTATATTTTAAAAATGGAAAACAATCACAGCACAATAATAGATAGAAAATTTTGATCTTTCACTTATCTCTGGTTCTCAGTCTCTACATTGATTTGCTTTGGGTCACGTTACATACTTCAATTCAATCACAGATTTTCTAACAAAAAAAAAGTAAAAATAATCAAGTATTGCATTTTAAAAAGGTTTCCTTGACTTCCAAAAGGTAAGGGTCATTGTTAAATACTTTATTCTGTACATGTCTCATCAAAACCTGTCTCTGAGTATTTGTTCAACATATTTGCCATTCTTGCAAGTGAATAATTCTTAAGAAAAACTTTCAAGGAGTTAACTTTGTAATTACTTTGTTAGTATTTATATGGCAAAGGGAAACTACAGATAAATGAAAGAGGACTTTTGGGCACAGAAAAATAAACACTCCAGTCTTGTCATGTCGCTGTCTGTTCAAGGAAAATTTGAGAATGGAACATTTTTCAGTTTGGGAAACTTGGGAGTAATTGTAAATTTATCTGGGTCTTTCTAAATTCAGTTTAACGGACTTCTGGGTGCAGCTTTTATTTTTCTCAATGTTAAAAGTTCAATTTCAAAATGAAAAGACACGTCTAAGAGTGGAGTGGAGTATTTATATGGAACTGTAAATACTGAAAAAAATAGATCCTGCTATTCATTATTTTGTATGAGACTCTACAATGATTTTGGGAGGGTTCCACCAAACATTAAAATTTTTTTGTTCTGTTGTGGTTTTGTTTTTTTTTTTGTTTTTTTGGTGTGCTGTTGTTGGTTTAACTCCCCCCCTCCGTGTTTTTGGTTAAAACTTGAGGAAAATTAAGTCAGTGCCCAGCTATGCAACTTTTTAAAATAACTAATTGCAATTCTCCAATTTTTAAGGCCAATGTTGCTTACCTTGGAAAAGATGTCCAAATCTGTATTTGAGCATTGCCACTATTTATTATGCCAAGTGGCCTCTCACTGAGACACCTGATCCCTGTGTTAGAGGAACAGAAAAATCAGCATCTCAGAGTGGGAGGGGGGTGATATTTTAAGCTTTGCTATTTGGTCAATGATTGCTATATCACTTGCAATGAGTCTCATTTTAATGTCTGTTTCTCAACTAATAATGGTTAATCACATCATAGATCCCCAAAGTTGGGGGTTGGTTTGAGAATTGTTCTATTTTTGCTACCACCTAAACAGTCTTCAACAGTTAGAGGGGTCTTGGTTACTGTTGGTTTGCGGGGAGGGGTTAATTTTGGTTTTTGTTTTGTTTTGTTTCATTTAAGTTTTCTTGTTCAATCTTTGCTCGAACCCAAGAACTTTAGCTGCTAGGTTAGAACTCCTTGTCTGCTTTCCTGAGCGTTGTTGCTAGTCTTTATGTTATTCTGGTTTGTTCCTTCTTACCCTGCTAACTTCTAGCTGGACTGAAGGGTAAGTGTTCCCCTATAGCTAGCACAGCTCAGATAATCAGACTAGATTATCTGACACCTGCAATGTGCTTCCTCCCTCTCCTCTTATATCTTCCTCATGTCTAGACTTCGTAGTAAAACTTTTCATGTTATTTTCCTGACCTTAGGTTTGAAACGTAAGCTTCCATACTGAAACTAGGATGCATGTGATGTGTGCATAATTGCCTCCTCTCCTTGGCTTTCATATTGGCATCAAATGATCCTCTAAGTAAAGCCAGCTGTTAACATCTAATTTTTTTCATTCCAAGACTATTAATCAACATCACGATGAAATGACAAACAATACCTTTGTTTCATGGAATTCACAGCTACCTGACTGCTTAATGCCTGAAAACAGATCATTTTGAACTCTGATATTGTGTTGTGCTGTTGTTTTTCCTTCCCATTCCGAAGATTAGAATGGTCAGCATACCAATGGTGTAGTAACCATGGACATCCTAACAGATAGAAATGTGGGAAACCCAAAGATGTTAACTGAGCAAGAATTTTTAAAATTGCAAAATATAATTAATAAAGTAAATGCATTATTTGAACACTGAAGAATTAATCCTACCTGGCTTGACGGTGTGCTCCAAGTAAGACCCAATGGAGAATTAATTTTGAAGGAGAGCACTACTGTATGGGACTGCCACACACAAACAGGAACTTAAGGATGTGATTGAGTCTATGTAGCTCACTCACAATGCCATGGAGGTCTTGACTTCTGGTCTCAAATGTATATCTCTCTGCTACTCCTCCAAGAACAATGACAACAGTAACTTCTTCAACATCAATTGTATTTGTATTAGCTTTTCTAAAACTACACCTGAAAAAGAAAAAAGAAAGTAAAGCTTAGGAAAATCTTCTTTCACTATTTCAGTTATTAATTAAAGAGAGTATACAATTTCTTTACTCATGTAGGAAAAACTTGACCACCAAAAAATGTGTTGAGGGCAGACTTGACATTAGAGGGAGCTAGAAAAATTGGTCAAGAGAGCAGGCAAATATGTACTTGAGTATTTTGAATGCTAATTTAGAAGTCGTAGGTCATATCATTTCTCCTGATCATTTAATAATAGTCCTTCTTCTAATTTTGTTTGTTTCTTTCTTTAATTTGTTTTCTTTTCCCCTTCCTTTCTTCTTTTTTCTTTTCTTTTGCATAAATATACCCCTGGCTAGCAGGCAGATTTTTTTAAACATTCCAAGCAGATATTTAATTTAACTTTAATTTCCTTTTAATGTCTGATGAGGCATTTTTAAAAGCTTCCCTTAGAATGTGCACTTAGTGGGAATTTAGGACTTTGCTCTACTTTTTTTAAAGACTGAAAGAAAGAATGGATGAATCGATGACTGAATGGATTTTGTTCTGGGTAAATTCACATGTATTGCACAATAACGCATTGCTATTCCAGTAGATATCCTGATACTCATTTGCTTTCATTCTTTTCTATAGTTTTATCTCATGAGATTTTTGCTATATCTTCTTGTATTGTCAACTTGCAATTGCTATATTGCAGGAGTGCAACTTCAAAGAATTGATTCAACGTTAACTAATTTGCATGGCCCAAAGCCACACTGCAAATCACTTCTCATTGTAAAAGTAGATGACCTTTTAAAAGAATATACCCCCCACAATCAGGCCCAAAATTTTCCAAATACCATGATATGATCTAAATAGACCATATTAAAAGAAACTTCATTTTTTGGTAGCTACTTCAGACACATTTAACATAGTATTCACTAATCAGCTGAGTATTTTTCATGTCAGATAATGACTTACAGTAAGGTACATTATCAATTAGTTAGCAAGAGAAAATTTATTTTTGCTCATGTTGCAGGGAATGTAAAAACATCAAGTACTCTGTAAATTAATTGAAAATGTAATAATTACAGCAGAAAAAAATGAAATATATCATTTATTTATTTATTTTGAGGTCATTAACAAAATCTCTGCAGTGCTTTTTACTCAAAGCAGCTGTCTTAAAAAGAATAATAAAAATTAGCATTGAAATACACATCACATGTTTATCCCCTTGGGTGTATTGCCACAGTAGTTTTTCATTCAAGGTTTCCACAGAATTCATTATGGCCCTTTATAGCTTCTGAAGCAGCCATCCTCTCTTGGCCGTGCCAGTTAGCTTCATTTAGTCAAAGGACCATGAAGGAATTAAGTTATTCTCAAGGACGGCAGGCATGGGAGGACCAGTCTTTTGCTTGCTGCATGGAGCTCAGGAAGGGCACAGCATCCCCTGGTTATTTGATCATGCCAAGAAAAACTCTTCTAGAAAAATCTGTAAACAGCCAGCTGCCATCAATCATTGTCATTTCTTTATTTCATGTCTTCTGATGAGGTTGACTACTGTCATTGTTCGTTATTGTCCAAACCATACATTCACTCTTGTACTGTCAAGCAGATATGACAAGTACACATTTTCTATATAAGAAAGATACAAAGTCACCTTTTAATTTGCAGTTTGGGTTCACAAAGACTTTAAAGTTACATTAGCTATTCTCTTGCCTCTAGCATCCATCAGGAGTAACAACAGCCATAGCTGTGCTCTGAATTTCAGTGATGAAACAGCTACTTCTAGCTTATTGTAAAAGGGATCATTAAAGAAAGAAGCCTCTCTCAGACAATTTATTAGTACAATTATAATTATTTGCAACAGCAGAATTTCTTTTTCTCTAGCCTCCCAAAATTCCCAAAATGTAATATTATAAAATAAAATGAGAGACTGAACTTTTGTCTTCATTCTCTTAACTCTTAAATAATAAAATAAAAATTTGAAACCTATATTATTCCCCCAAGAAAAGTACATTGGTTTGGTAGATCTTATTGCAAACTTATCTAAAACTTTTTATATCTGAAAAAGGATCACAAAGCTATGCTTGTTATTAAGACAAGAAATCATGAAAAATATTATATATATTTTCCATTGTGAAGGGCAAAAAGAAAAGAATATGAAATATGACTTGAGCGTATCAAGCATCATGATCAATTAAAGAACAAGATAAATGGTAGGGTGGTCAGCTGGGGATATCACTTGAATTTTAATGAAGTAGATTAAATGAGAGTATAAAACCTATATAAATGTAGCACTTTAGGAACTGATATTTTCCCAGCATTCCTTAAATGCTCAGTTGAAATAGTTTGTGAGCAAACTTGGGTTAAAAGTTTTGGTTAGTTTCCATTTGGAAGTGTACCTGCCTCCCATTAGTCTGTGTGTCCATCAGCATACTTTTGCATCATGGACACCATTGACAGTGCATTAAGTTTTTAATGTAGTTAAGTCCCAATATCAGCTTTACCATCTAAGTTTAGTCTGAAGTTAGCTTCCTATGTCCATGCTATAAAGGACTTCAAAATCTTTCTGAAATTAACCCCTAGAAGTAAAACAAGTAGCATTGTTTGAAAGATGTGTTCAATTATGCCCCAGCTATAGAGCCTATCCAATTACATAGCCCATTTCAGGAACTTTGGAGCTGTTACAGACCAAGCAAAACTTAGAAGCCGTTCTTTCGGGTGTGGAAAACGTAAAGAGCAAAGATTGAAGTCAATTCTTAAAATGAAGTAGTCATTCCTCTATTTCTAATAATAATAATAAAGAGCATTGGTATGCATCTCCCTAAAGCAAGCAAAATCCAAACATCATTGGAGTTTTAAGCAGCCACTTGACTCTCCTAATTCTATCTTGCTCACCCTAGTGTTAAAATTCATTTTCATTCTGTTGACACATGCCAAACATTGGCAAAAGAAATAATCCCAAGGTATCCTGAATTCAATAATTAACTTTCTCATACTTTAGCTCCAGGCTATTTCCCCCTTGCTAATGTCAACATTGGAGTTTTCATTTTTTTTAAATCAACCAAAACCAGTTGTTTGTAGAGAGGGAAATGGAGTTGCAAAGAGCATTTAATTTTTAATGTTTGGCACTGTAGAAGAACAGACTGGGACAGTGCAAGGATGACTATATGGTGTTGCTTGGGAAGCACCCACAAGTTCTTTGAAACAGAATTTGGAACAGCTGGACCACTGCAGTGTTTTATTTTAAAATAGACAACATATGTAATGCATATGGTCCTAGACATGTATGGAGACACAGGCAGACAATCTGAATGGTGTCCAAAGACACCTGCACCTAGAATTCTGTTTCCTTCTCTAAGATTTTTTTCCCCTAAGAGCACATGTTCCCACTTTGGGATTTGCAAGATGCCATCTGAATCCCCATGTGTGTGACTCCTTAATAAAATCAGTGGGAAGTTTTCTGGGACGGAGGTGTCAGAGTAAGTCCGTTAATAAACACCTCCTAAGGACCTGGCTCCTCTGGGAGCCGGAAAGGGAAATAACAGATCAGAAACTTACCCTCAAGGAACATATTATCAAATACCTAGGGATTCAATTGTCTGCGAATCCACAGAGAAATTGGAATGTAACCCAGCAAAAAAACAAAAACAAAAACAAAGGACATTGGGATTGGCTATACGGGCACAAAGGAGAAGCATCAAGCTGAGCAATTGGAAAGGACTCCAAGCTTCTCAGCAACAGTGTGGTTTAAAAAACAACCTATAACTAACATTAGCTGTAAATTTGGAGACATCCTTCACTCTCTAAGAATATTAAACAATCTGACTTTGATAGTACTAAGAAGCCTGTGCATTCACTCATACGGACAGTTTACTGAGCACTTACCTGTGCCAGGAGCCTAGGTGGTTTAGCACTATTTCTCATTAGGTCCTCTCAACAGCCCTCTGAAGATAGACTCAAACACCATTCTCAGCTTACAGGTGAGGAAAATGAGACTCAGAAATACTAATCAACCTGATTCATGTCACATACCTAGTAAAAAAGCAGAGCTAGCCTCAAAGTCAGTATTTGTGATCTCCTAAGCCCACCACTTAACCACCTATTGTTTTACTTCCAATAAACTTGTTCCCATTGAATTTAGTATATCAACATTCCATGAAATGAAGAAATAGAAAATACTTGTTGAAGAAGTGAGTTTATTTATTTTGATGAAAAAATTTATTATAGTAATACATATGTACCGGGTACTGTTCTAGGTTCAGGGAATATCATAGATAACAACAACAACAAAAAAATCCCTGCTCAAATGGAGCTTAAAAATAAAATCTCTTCAACTGATACCTTAAAATAGCCTCCACTCCTCTTTCTTTTTCTGATTATAATAAGCTCAATGAAACTCTCAAAAATGCCAATGAAAGCCAGCCACCCTTTTAAGCACTTTTGAGTTGTTGGAAGCATTGAGATAAGGAGCCTAATTCTGACTAAATGGTGATTTTGTGTAAGCAAATTCCAGGGGCTTCTCCTTTTACTTGCTAGAAATACCTACTGCATGAAGTTTCATCCCACACTTATAGAAGGTATGCAAAGGTTCTTAAGGATAATCAAATGAAACTGACAGCAGAAAGGGAACTGAAAGCTCAGCTCATTTTACACACAAGGAAACTGAGGTTCAGAGAGATAGCAGCTCAGCCAGCATCCTACAGCTATTTTGAAACAGAGCTCAAACTAGAATCCAAACCTCCAAATCCATTCCAGGCTCATTCTCATACATGTGGACCCAAAGAGAGAAAAATTAGGATGGGAAAATTAACCTGTATGTTGATAGGATTACTTTCTCAAAAGAAAAACAGGCTAAAGCCTATTTTTTAGTAAGCCAGCTTTGAAACATAAGTAAAACCAAAATTGCTCTTTAGATGCACTCTAAGCCAAGTACTGGCAGGGTGAAGATGCATTGTGACGGACTGGGGAGGCGGGGAGTGGTTCTGAGTCCAGGTCTCTGCGAAGGAGCCAAGTCCTTTTTTCAAATCTGTTTCCTGAGTGGGCAGCAGGCAAAATAGTTCATCGCAAAGTTTTCAAGAGGTTCAACACAAAAAGAAAGAGTAAGAGACTTGAAACATGTGCCATGTTTTTAACAGCCACAAAAGAGACCCCTTCTCTTTGAGCTAAATGACCAGTGGCACCATCATAACTGAAGAGCAATAAAATAGGAGAGCCAAATTGGCAAAGAAAGGGCCTGGCCCATTTATCAGCCTGCAGCCTCTTCTGAGAAATCCAAGAGCAAGGAGCTGGTGCTAGCCAAAATACCTCAACTATCTGTTCAGTTGGGGAGACACAGGGTGTGGGATGCCACAGGATGAGCAATTCCTGTGCCCCACTGTTAGTTTTCTCCTGAATTAAATCGACCTGGGACTAACAGAAGGCAGGTGAGAGGGCAGAATCTTTCCTGAGGAACATAGAGATGCCATCTGGATTGCAGGAATGCTATTTGCCTGGGGTACCTATAGTAGGAGCAGCTTTAAGATACTTGTCTTGGACCAGAGGAATCATACGCACAGACATACTCACACACACCCCTGGAAGCAGTTAACTTTTTTCCCCAGCACCAACTTCCTGGCCACCTCTCTTACCAACCAGTCAAAGGACAAGTGTAGCTTGGAGTCCAAACAACCAAACAAAAGAATCCTCCTAAATGAAGCATTTAACTTCAAATTTTTTAATCATCTTTTTTTATTTTTTGAAAGCACTTCCTTAAATACAAATCTGAAGTAAATAACAGAGTAAAGAAGATTCTTTCAGTTTCTCTAATATAATTTCTGCACATGTGATATCCCTTCTGAAAGCTTGTGCTTAACCATCTGAATAGAACAATTTGGCTATTAAAATACACATTCTTCAATTCGCCTTCTGGAAACTGTTGCATCTGTGTGTCTTGGGTGTAAACAAAACATCCTGTTCAAACACTGACCACTTGCTGCTTTTATGAAAAGTTACTAAAAATCTGAAAATTCTAACAAAAGGGCATAAATCTAACATACCATTTATTTACATTTAAATGATACACAAAATCAATAATGTGAGAAAAAAATTATCATCTTAAAGTCACACTGCTACTATAACCCAATTTTCCAGCCATTCCCCAAGCATGGGAGGGGAAAAAAACTAACTGGGAAGGAGGCCACGTATGAAAATATTATCCAAAAACCCTCTCAACTCGAAAATTGATTTTCCCTGTGTCCTGACAGCATTTCTGGTCCCTGGCAGGTCCCCATCTTCTAGGAGAATATTGCATGCAAGGGAATGAATAAACTCTTATTTGATTTGATATAAGATTCTTTTTCTTCACAGTCTGCATTTCAGGACAGTGAACAAATATGAGGTGGAGCGAGCTGATTCTTTTAATGTTTAGAACCCTCATTCCTACCTCTTAAGGATTTGCTTGAAATCTCTGAGTTATTTTGCTGATTGAATATAGAGTATTTTAGTTACATGTTTTGAGATTAATTAGTTAGGCCTTAGGAGGTTTTGCTTACAGCCTTCACCCTGTAAGGAAAAGTGTGAATACATTGAGATTATTAATTCACAATAAATGGCAGCTCATAGCCCTTGCTGAGTAAATTTGTTTGTCTCTTTCATAAGCTTTGCTAACTGAGTAAGCACACTGGAAGGCAATGTCCTCGGCTATCACAAACTAAATTCCCACTTAACTTATTCACCAGGTTTCAATGAAAATCTTTTGTTATTATTTTTTTAATTTTGGAGTGTGGGGACCCAAACCTTTTGTGAAACCAAATTGGCAATGGGGCCTTGGAAGAGGTGGATACAAATATTGTCACTTGGCTAAAAATCAGCTTAACCCTTTTCCAGATAATCCCAATAATTGTAGAGAAATTGCTCTAGACATAACCACTGGAATGGCAGAATCTATTAAAAACCTAAAAAGCTCAATATGCTTTTATAAGCAAAGATCCAATCTGCTTTCAGTGTTTGATGAAATGCAGGCGAAGTTACGGTTGTGTGCTTAGTTTTTAAAGAACGGCATAAAGGCACTGGAGTTGTGATCATTTGATATACATGTTGATGCCAATATATTATTGCCTAAATGCAATAAACTCACCAGTAAGTGATGCAAGTTGACAATGGGAGGTAAAAAGAATAACTTAGGGATGTTGGTGGGAGGCAATGGGAAATAGCTAATGTTCATAATGCCTAGTGAATTCCTGTGTATTTGAAATGTCAAAGAAAATGTGATGTGTTTCTCTAAATTGTGTCTCTCTCTACATGTATAAATGAACAGACGCAGATAGAGCTCAAAAGCATGGCATGGATGAATTTATCTCGTCCAACCCCTGTAACTTTGACCACGCTTCCCTCTTTGAGATGGTGCAACGCCTTACTCTGGACCACAGACTTAATGATTCCTATTCTTGCCTGGCAAGTATATTCTTTGGTCTACAACAATTTAAACATGATAACATTTTTAAATGAAATATTTTTTACCTTTATGTTAGAAGCTCTTTTCTCCATTACAGAGCCCCTTTAACAATTATAAATGTGTTTTTGATTTCCTGAGTTGAGATAGTTTTCCTTACCAAAGACAGAAGACCGAGTGCAAGGAAGTTATCGGTAGACAGGATCCAATTCCCCAGCCTCCTTATCTGAGCTTCCCCCTTTTCAGCTGCTACATGAGAAATATTCCCAAGAGGGTAATCAAATTTGGCATCTGCTTGCGGAGAACTTGTAAAAATTGACTCGGTTTCTTAGACTTTCCGATCCCTCTCCCTCCCCATCCCAGATAATAAGACCCTGTGCTCCTGTCTCAGAAATGAATGTGTTCTTTTCATTTATTTTTGAGAGATTAAAATGATTTCTAAATAAACTTCATGTTTCATAAGCTAAACTGTTTTGTTTGCTTGGGTGGCTTCATTTTCTTAATAGTATTTAAAGCATTATGACCCTTTGGGGGAATTTTTATGGTGCTTTAGTCTTTTGGAAGTCCGGCTCTCCAGCAAGATCATATCTTTTGCAATCCTGTTTTAAGCCTAGATTTAATTCATTTAAATTCAAAGGACCACTATTATGTCTTTACTGGATTTCTGAAGATACATTTGGAGCTTTATACTATCAAATTAAGGTACCTAAAAAAGGCTAAATTTATTTTCTTCTGCAACCATACATTACTTCATTTTTTTAAAGGTAAATATTATTAATCCTACTTTATAAATACAAAAGGAGAGGAGAAATGATAAAATTACTTTATGCAGAAGGCTCATCCCTGCTTGTAAGATTAGTATATCTGCACATCATTAATATGATATATTTAACTAAGGTTTACATATTATTGATATTAACAAATACAATGAAAATGTGTTTCTTTTTTAAGTGACATAGCTATATCCTAAATCTATTCTAATTTTTATTTTAAATTCCTTCTTTTTTCTGTACCAGAAGCCAAAATATTAAAAATATTTTGATATTATTTTTAGATAAAATAGTATTAGAAAAAATAGTCTTAAAATCAAAGTGGGTTTAGTGGAATAATTTAATAATCTGCATTTCATAAAAGATTCATTGATTATCTCAGGTTTGGAATCACTTTACCAGAAGAATCTGAACTTTGCCAATTTGGAAAGGAACACATCACTTTGACTTAAAAGAAAATAATAAGAAGAAAAGCTTACCTTGCATTGCAAGGCAGTTTTTCTCTAATGTGTTTCCTACAATTATGTGATTATTTGTGTAATTAGAAATTGTATATGTGATACTTATAAGAATGTGCCTCAGAAGTAACTCATTCCTCTTTATGTATAATTTTTATTCTCTTAAAATTTTTTTGAGGTGTACTATTTTCAAAATGTTTTTTGTCATTTTTAAAAATCATTTTATTTTTCACTGTGAAATTCATCACTCAGGAGACTTACTTTTTAAAAAAACAGAAATGAAATTTTAAATCTGTGTCCTATTAGTCATGTATAGGCTTTAAAATATGTTCCAAAATCCAAAAGTAATTATGAATAGCATAAAATAGTTTCCTTCTCCACTTGTATACCTATTTCTATTAATCATCATCCCAAAGTTTCAGAAAATAACAGCAATTAAAAGTCCTTATCTGCTGCCACTATATATTCCATATTCTCATTATTACAATCTTTTTTTTTTTCAGTTAGTTTTGGAGACCGACCAGCAGGGATACATAAATTTTTCTGTGTCTTCGACTGAGTTCCTAATTGATATTTCTTCAACTCTTTTCAAAGCAGCTATTTTGGCATCTACAAAAGACTTGGTGTCATCTGAGTCGTAGAAAATATATTTTAATCTTTCACAGCAGTGTTGTTTCTAAGATTTAGCATTTGGGGTAGCAGATGGAGTGGCAAAGAAGTTGCCTATAGGGGCAGCCCACTGCCTCGACTACTCTCCCGCCCTCTGCAGTAACTTATAATTTGAAATAGGAAAGATGCCGTCTCCCGTTGGATGCATTACTGAGCTGCATGTTGTCAATCGAAGATTCTCCAGATCACTGATACATGATGAGAGGGTTACAGAGGCCTTCCTTGCTGCAGTTCTGTGGCCTCTCCCTGCCCCTAGTCACTTCCTCCTTTTATGTTTCTCTCCCAAAACACAACGATATTCAAAAGGTGACCCAGAGAAGATCCTTAGAGTAAAATTAAATTTATATGTAAAGCAATCATAAAAATCCAGGCTACAAAGTGCCACCTAAATTGGTTTATTTCTTGCTTCAGAAAGGTACTGAAACCAAAAGAAGTCACTCATTGGATTTCAGGCTTGGCCCAAGGGTGGCATTGAGTGGCAGGTCACTTGACCTTTCTGAGCATCTGTTTTAAGTGCATATGGAGGCAGAAGTTTCTATTCCATCGTACCTCCCAATACACTCAGAATCAGAGATTCCACATAGGTTCTCTTTCATAGCAGAGTTTTATCAGGTTGTGCAGCAAGCAAATACATAAAAAGAAAACAAATAATTGCCAGAGGGGAATAAAAAAATTTTTTTAAATGAGAAACCAGGACACAGAAGCTCCTCTCAGTTTAATTGAACCATATCTGACTCACAACTTGAAAACTTAGTAGGTTTTTCTCTTTGGAAAATTATGTTATTATCTTCTTTATAAATTTTTTTCAATTACAGTGTAACCAATATTATTTTGTATTAGGTTCAGATGTACAGCATGTGGTTAGACAATTACTTATTTTACTGAGTGGTCCCCCACCCCGATATTTTAAGTACCCACCTGGTACCATACATAGTTATTACAATATTATTGATAATATTTCTCCCAGATTTTTGTTTTCTTTTTTTTTTTAAAGATTATTTATTTTCAGAGAGAGGAGAAGGAAGGGAGAAAGAGCAATGTGTGGTGCCTCTCATGTGGCCCTCACAGGGGACCTGGCCCGCAACCCAGGCATGTGCCCCGACTGGGAATCGAACCGGGACCCTCTGGTTCCCAGCCCGCGCTCAATCCACTGAGCTATACCAGCTGGGCAGATTTTTGTTTTCATAGTGAAAAGATTTATGAAGTCCTGATATGTAGGTAAACCAAACATAGTATTTTTTAATGCTCCAGAGTGAAAAATAAACAAAAAACAAAACCCAGAAGAGTTGAAGTAAGACAGAGCTGAGTTTGAGTCCTGCCTCTATTTTATACTTTCTCTGAGTCAGTTAATAGCCCTGATTTCCACTTCCTTGCCTATGAAATTACTTCACAAGGTCGCTATGGAGCTCAACTGAAAGTTCTTTGTCAAGTGTAGAGCACTACACCAATTTAAGGCATTTAACGATATTATTTTTTTCTTATCAGTAACGACCCTGCATCCACTCCAACACTTTTTAAGATGTACAGTTCAGTGTTAGCAAAGTGGGGGAGACTCTGTAATCATGCTTTCTGCTAATCCAGACTCCAGCACTGGAATTCTAGGGAAGTTCCATATCCTCTCTGAGCACAATTTTCCCGTCCATCAAACAGGAACAACAGCGCCTTCCTTGTGGGGCTGCTAGGAGAATTACACCAGGTAGCACACACGTTTGTTTAGCACAGTGGCTGGCACTTAATAAGCAATCAGCAAGGGTTAGCTCTGGCTATTTTTACCCCCTTCTCCATTCACTCCCAGTTAAAAACCTGTATTTAAAAGAAAGCCTCTCCTTTATTTCCCAAACAGGGTTGGTTCAGCCCTGGCCAGGTGTTTGTACTAGATGAGTACTGCGCCCGAAACGGAGTCCGGGGGTGCCACCGACACCTGTGCTACCTCAGAGACTTGCTGGAACGCGCGGAAAACGGCGCTATGATCGACCCCACCCTCCTTCACTACAGTTTCGCCTTCTGTGCATCCCACGTTCACGGGAACAGGTGAGCACGCACCCACCCCGAGGCACTCCTCAAAACAGTTTCTGTATGGTGTATGCCTGGTCCTGCTTTTAGGTTCATCTCTTTCTTTCTATCCCCGTTCCCTCAGTGGTACACACACAGACAGAGAAACACACATACACGGGTCACACAAACGTAAGAGAACATGAAGGTCTAATGTAGTTTCTTCTCTTTTCAAGAGACTTAAGGACATGGTGAATGGAACTTCAAGAGTGGGTCTGAAATTAGAACGATCTAGGTTTAAATCATGGCTTCTTCACTTGCTGGCCATAGCCTTGATGTTAATTAAACCCTCTGTGCCACAGTTTTCTCATCTGTAAACAGGAATGATAGTGTCCTAATAAGGTCGTAGAAAGGATGCAAGTGGACATAAAGGGCTCAGCACAATGCCTGGGACATAGCAAGAGCTTAATAAATGTTTACCTTTATTGTCGTTATTATTATTCTTTCCATAGATATTTAATGATTACCAGCTGAGTGTTAGGCACTCTGGCAGACACTTCTCATACATGGTGAACAAAAACTGAACACCAAACAAAGACAGAGGTATGTAGAGATTGGTGCTCCAAGAAAAAGGAATAAAACTCCATGATATCATTTAACAAAAGAACATGACTCAGATGGGGTGGCAGGTGGGTAGGCAGGGCCTCCCTGAGGAAGCGATGCTAAGGCTGAGCACTGGAGCAGGTAAAGGAGTCGAGTAGCTCCAGGCAAAAGTTGAGGCATGTACAAATACCCTGCAAAGGGAGGAAGCCAAGTCCATTTCAAGAGCTAAAACAATCTCGGTGAAGCTGAAAGGCAAAGATAATCATAACACTTTTAGCAAAACTGTAGAACTCGGAAGAACTTCAGAGATCACGGTGTAATCAACCCACTCATTTTACAGGTTTTATAGACAAGACAGACACCAATTCTCCTAACTCTTTACTAAGTACCCTCTTCCTTTAGACATTGCCCAGCTCCTGGAGGAAAAGATCCAAATTCTGAATAATGCAAAACAACAAATAATTTAAGAATATTACCATTTGGCTCTGAAGACATGGAATAAATTTCAACATTGCCACAGCCAGTTTACTATCGCAATGTATGTAGCTTCACATTGCTATAAAGACAAGCCTGTATTACCCCAGACCACCCTATCCAATAGCCAGGGAAGGCACACCCAGGGAAAACTAGGTGGCTTCAGAAACCCAGTCTGTGATGAGAAAGTTGCTGCTCTGGGGAAATTCATGTGTAAGAGAATCCAGAGTTGACTGAATTTATTTTAAATTCGAACCGTGTCAGCCATCTTCATCTTTGCAAGCTATATAACTCTGAAGTGTCTGTGTGATTCGTACTGTGCTTTTCTTTTCTCTAGCAGTGATAGAGTTTATGAAATGCAACTTTAACATTTAGAGTTAGATAACAATAGCATTGTAGGTTTGAATATTTAACCGTGAATAGAGTTCTCATCACTTTCCATTATTATCAGGTTCAGTAGCCCAACATATGACCCTTTATTTTTACAAAAGATATTCATGAAAACTCTGATACCTGAGAAGTATCTGTTTATAATTCTGCTTTTTATAAATATGTACACTTTTATGACTATCTGTTACAGCCTCTTGGACTGAATTCTTTAAAGAAGGAGAGAGAAGTTGCATTATATTCTCTGGGTTGTCACACTGTATTCTACATATGTTACTGAATAAGAAAGTGTTATAAAATAATGAAGTGTTTTTGTAAACTCCCTAGTAAACATCATCATGAATTATGATACACATTGTCTGGGTTTCATATTGTAAGACTGCCACTTGATTCACAGTTAGGTTTATACATCTTGTCATGGAAACAGTTTTGGATTTCTTATTTTCTTTTCAGTTCTGATTTTCCTTATGCAAGTTTGCATCTTTTTTTTTTTTTGCTTATTATTTTAGCTTGAATTCATTTGCTCTGCTATTTGATACATCCTTCTTTTTATTTCTTTTGTCTGTGCATGTGTGTGTGCGCGCTCTTGATTCTCCCGTGGCTGGCCACACTCTGCATGCCTCATGCCGTCACCCCCTCTCCAAAGTCAACAAATGCATGTGTACCTTAGTGGGCTGCCACCAAATACAGACCCTGAAGGGAGCAAAACTCCCTCCCCATCTGAACCAGAAGCTAAAAAAGATACAAAAAAGGAATCTAAAAGAAGAAAAGATTTCAAAACTCAGGCAAATCCAGAGCCCAAAAGGTAAGAAGCTACATGTGTGCTGGCTTGTGTTTTGCAATGTCTGAGACCTTCCCCTGCCCCCTCATTCATGTCACAACCTCTGCCTTAGCAGACAGCAAGCTTTTTGTATTCCTGAGGTCTCTGTTTCTTTAAGGTTTTTCAAAAGTGCACTTTAAAATAATTCTAGCAATGGGTAAAACTACCATGTATTAGGACTGAATTCAAGTCAGGTGTTTAGTGACTCTTAAAACATGTTCCTATTTTTAAAAAACTAATTGAGCAATATATAAACAGAATCATGAGTCAGATTGCTTTTTTAGTGGCACCTAGTTAGGGGCCTGGTACCTTATCAAGTCATTCATAATAAGCAGCCTGTGCTTTATAATGTTGAAGTGATGTTTCAGGAACAAATACAATGTGCTGGTATAAGGTGGGTCTATACATTTATAGCAATTCTAATGTTTTTAGGAAACCTTTCTCAGTTACACACTTATCTCATGAAAGAAATCAATTTTCAAATAATGATTTATAATAAAGGCACAAAATAAATCTTATCACTAAGTTAATGACTCTTAGTAGAATTGCTTATATAATAAGCTCACCAGGAAGGCACTTTTAACTTTAAAATTATGTTTATCCTCTCCCATTTCCTATGACCTTTAGTGATACTCTTTGTGAATTCATAAAATGGCAAATTGGTGGCTTTTCCCACCCTTATAAACTAGATTTACAACTATTTCCTGTGTTACCCATGTGTCCTTCTTCACCTTCCCTACCATCCCTAAATTAACACTGATACTTAACAATTTTTTTGTTGCATTTTTGGAACTGGTATTATAATGCCAGTTGGCATTGCCAAGCCACACAAACTTTGTAAGTAGATATGCTTTATGCTTCAGTATGAATTTATCCACTGGAATATTTCTAAGGTCTGAAATATATACAGTTCATGTGCAGGGAGACAGAATGACAATGCCAAGAACTTCCTAGAACATGTGGCAAGCTGTTAGTCAGTGTATGCAGATCCAATAGCAAAAGTCAAAGAAAGCCCTGCTTCTATGTGGACACCCATCTTCTGAACTTACTGTAAGGATGGAGGTGAAGTAAAGTTTCTATGCATGCTTCCCTGTGAGGGTTAGAATGCAAGGCAGCAGTAGCTTGCAGCCAGTAAGAAAGTGGCTTGAGAGTATTGCAGATGCCTAAAGGAAGACTGGCTGCTGTCCAAGGTGCTGCTTTTGGAGTGCTCAGTATTGAAACAGAACAGAGAGTAAATGATCACACTTGATGGAGCCTAACCTAGTCCTTCTGCCATGTAAAACTACCCCAAAGGATCTTGAATGGTACTTTGAGAGGCTTACAGGTGTTGCAGGGCCTATGTTTGCATGAAGAAGAAAACAATGTTAAGTATTAGTTACGTAGCATTCTGTGGTTTACGAAGCACTTTTTTATATTCTGTCTCATTTGCTATATAACATTTTTAATTCAGCTATTTTTACATTCAATTTGCAGATGATTAAACTGAATGTCTGCTCACTAAAGTGGCAAACCTAGATATTCTGAGTCCAAAACTCTTTCTTTTTGCACATATCAGAACTGTACACAGATTCTAAACATTTGAATATTAGAGCCTGTTCTGTGTAAATCTAGGATTATTGTACCTCCTTTCTGTGCCTTCGCTTTCTCATGTGCAAAATTATCACATAGAATTGTGGCATCAGTAATAATCTATCAACTTCTAACATCATTTTCTATGGGTTAAAATAGCAAATGGAGTCATTGTCAGATTTCACAAATAAAGTTTCACAAATAAAGACAATTGCTGTCATTTAATAAGCACTCCCCATATTACAGGTAGTGTGTGAAGTGCTATTTACATATATTATCATAATTTTATCCTTATTACATCCCCATCAGTATTATTGTTACCTTTATCTAACAGATGAGGAGTTTGTGGCTCAGTTAAGTTCAGTCACTTACACTGCAGCAAGTAAGTGTGTGAGCCTAAGGCAAACATGGGTATGCTGACTCTGAGCTTGCATGTGTAACCTCTCTGCCTTACTGCCTGCCTCACACTAGCTCTTGTGTAGTGTGAGATGCCAAATTCAGCCATTTGATATGAGTTTAAAAATTCCAGATTAGATATATAGTAGTCATATGAATTAATTAAAGAGCTTTCCATTTTTGTTCTAAAAATGTCCAAAATCAATTTGGCCCTCCTGATAATGTTGACCAGGTAAAGAAAGCCAGAATGTACTTGAAATTTTAGACCACCCGAGGAAGCATCTTCTTTGAACAAGACCAACAGCTGTTGGTGGTAGAAAAACCATTTTCCTAACCTTTTTCACCAGGATGAACACTATTTGCCTATAGAGATGTTATCTGGTCTTTGACCCAGATTAAGAAGGAATTCATGAGTCATGGACACAAATGGCCTTTTAACTGGATTAACTGAACAATAAAGCCCATTTCTATTGTCACCTCATGACCAGCTTCAGGTTAGGTAACAATTTTCTTTTCACCTAATTACTGACTTTTTATTCATTAATAACTCAGCAGCCCCAAAGGTGGAGGCAGAGCTCCGCTCTGCTGCAGCTGGAAACCATTAGTGAGTGCTCCAGTGCTGATGCACATGTTTCTCCGACCTTTCTGGAAGCACATGTCACATCTCTGAGAAAAACTATGCCTATATGAATCACAAACATTTAATCCAAGAGACATGACTGGTCAACCAGTAAGATGTTTGCTCTTCATCATTTCATGCACTGGAAGATATGGAACTGTCCACAGGTTTGGCATCTTTTAGAATGGCTGTCCTTGAGTAGGGGTGATCTTTTCTCTTGGGAAATTTGGCAATGTCTGGAGACATTTTTCATTATTACACTGGAGGAGGTAGAGACTCAGGATGTTTCTAAATATCCTACAATGAACAGGAGAGCCCCCTACAAACAAAGCCCCACAAAACAAACTCCCAGGTAATGGGCTGAAAGTTCTCCTTTTTACTTGGATTTTTGTGTCTTTTACAGAGATTTGTTCTGTGTGTAAAGGCATAAGAGCTGCCACCACTGATTTTCAACTTGCGCAATGGTTCTCACACTCTAGTCTACATGTAAATCACATGGAGAATACTAGGTCCCATCCTAAAAGAATTTGATTCATAAAGTCTTAGATGGAGCTGGGCCCTTTCACTTTTAATCAGTCCCTTCTAGGTAATTCTAAGGCACTTGGTCTTCAAGCCCATTGATTTAAGACCTTGGTTGTCAAACTTGGATGTGTATTGAATGACTTGGGGACCCTAAAAAATGCTGACACATTAGCCTCACACGCAGAGGTTCCGATTTGATTAATCTGGATTATGGCCTAAACATCATGTTTTTTAAATTTCCTCAAGTGACTCCTATTGGTAGCAATGTTTAAGAGCCACTGACTGAGGAACAGTAGTTTGGACCAGCTCTTTAAAACTGAACCCATTTTCTCTGAGAGGGAAAAGGGAAATGTACGTTCAGCTGGTTGCACTTGGTGATCATAAAATCCACATAAAATATACATTGCTGTATTTTCTAATTTTTAAGTCGACTCCTAAGGTTGCAATACTTAATTTTCACCATAATATTTTTAGTATTTTTTCTGGATGACATTTAGATTAGCATCACTTTGGTCACCGTCCCACAGTGACGTGGCGATCAGACAGCTCCTATGATTGCAAGTTGCGTCAATGTTCTTTGGATCCCTTTAATATTGGGATGGGAAATTTTTCTCATTTACATTATTATTTAACATTTCTTGAATGCCAGTGCTGCTCTTCACATATGGCCTGTGTAGAAAGTACATTGTATCAGCAATTAACAAATCCATAATGCCAACAGCCCCAATCCAAAGTAAGTTATGTACTTTAATGAGTCTGCAAGCAGATGTAAGAGGGCAGGAGTTCTAAAAATCTCCGAAAATGTGTCCAAGGCTTCTTCTGGGAGATGTATTTGGAGGCAAGGTGCTGTTTGTGTGCAGAGACCATGTGATTCTTGTGGGTTATATCTGAATGACAGAACAATCAGATGGAACTCACTTTCCTCCTGTTATTTCACCAGGGTCCCTAAGTCAGCACGTGGTTCCACCTACCCCATTGCCCAAGACAGAACCCTGGGACCTGTGCTTTCTCCTTCTCACTTAGCACATCACGAGGATTCAGTTATTATACCCCTGCAATGCCCTTAAGAATCTCTCAAGTCTGCCCTGGCTGGTGTAGCTCAGTGGATTGAGCGCGGGCTGGGAACCAAAGGGTCCTGGTTCGATTCCCAGTCAGGGCACATGCCTGGGTTGCAGGCCAGGTCCCCAGTGAGGGCCATGTGAGAGGCAACCATACACTGATGTTTCTCTCCCTCTCTTTCTCCCTCCCTTACACTCTCCCTAAAAATAATAAATAAATAAAATCTTTTTGAAAAAAGTTTATTTAAAGAAAAAAAGAATCTCTCAAGTCCATATATTTCTCCATGTCTTCAATGCCAGAGTTTGGGTCCTTATCTACTCTCCCCTGGCTCACAGCAATTGCCTTATTGACTGTGGTCTTGCCTCCAGTGTTTGTCTCTCATTCCCAACTCACGCCACATAATGGTTTCTTTTATTTCTTTTTTGTGAATGCCTACCTGGGAATAAATGAGAAGTTTTTACTTTTCCTTTTATTCCAATCTCACCTTTATCCCCTTATTCCCTTCCTTCCTCCTTCATACACATAAGCACCTATTATGGCATTATGGCATTTTTAAACTCCCCCTCCCCAAAAGAGAGAGAGAAAAGACTGTAGCAGGGATAGCTCTGTAATGACTTCTGAATACAGCACTTCAGTGAAGCAGATGTGGATGGGAGAGTGACAGTGACCCTCACATTCTTGGCCTCATATTTCACTCTGACACAAGACGTTATGGACAGGAGCACATGGCTGATTGGCTTTGCAGGTCTGAGCAGGTGTTGGCCTTGCAAATGGTTGAGTCATACTCTCTAAATTCTAAAGAACCAGCTACACCTAATAGGATGTACTTGTAAGAGAAAGGAAAAAGTCCAAACACATTCCAAGTAAAGTTTGCATCACTGGGAGAAATCGTCTTTAGAGCTTGCATTCTAGCTTTTAATGTAACTCTCTTCCTGAAGGAAGTTTGCCCCAGAAGAACAGCAGAGTTTTCAACTCAGACATAAAATCTTATAAAATGTAGTGGATTATCTATCCCATCAGTGCTGTCTTTCTGGCCCATGAAAAATATCCAAGTAATATGTATTTCTTTTCTAAAATTCCAATAATGTGTTCTCATCCTGTGATCATTGAATTTGCTGGTGAAAAAAGCCATATTTTTAGATGTCATGCCCTTTTCCAGGTGGATATGATCCCAGAAAGCCACACATATTACTGGTCTGGCCACTTAAAAGTTTACACATTGGAGGATCAGGGTGGTATCTAAAGCCTAATTCTGTGTTTTTCTAGAAATAAAGAAATTCATCTTTTCCCCAATCCTAAAAGAGAAAAATCTATCTAATACCAATTTTGGAAATTAGTCCTTCTCCGGGAAAGAAATATAAGTTTTCCTGCAGTGCATACATTTTATACCATTTTTCTAATCATCTGTTGGGTTCTCCCTTCATTCAATACCTGGACCTAGTCTGGGTCACTTTGACTAATGTGCTTGTGCCAATAGCATCCATATTCTTTGAGATTGTCCAGTAGGAAAAAAACTTCTTGATCACGCACGTCCTTATAATAGACACATTCTGATATTGTTGGTTATAGCTACATGTTTAGAAGAACAGTAAACAATTCAGAGAAGACCTCACTGGTATATTTTTGCTATCTCCAGCCCCTTTTTCAAATTGCCAACCTCCAGAAGCTTCTAGTGCACATTTGTAACATTGTAGAAATTGCTTATTGTTGCTTCCTATCTTACCCTTTGTGGTACAAACACTTTGATATATTTGTTTTAGCAGCATGTCTGAGCCCCAGGGCATGAGGGCATAATTAGAAAGGGCATGGGCTGGAGGGAAAGAAGGAAAGGGTAAGGCTGGGCTTTCCTAATGAAGCAGTGACCATGGGATGTGAGAGTTCTAATTACCATTTATAATTAACATAGAGATTATACAAACCATCCAGATGAGC
This sequence comes from Micronycteris hirsuta, assembly GCA_004026765.1. NCBI lineage: Eukaryota > Metazoa > Chordata > Mammalia > Chiroptera > Phyllostomidae > Micronycteris > Micronycteris hirsuta. The sequence continues at coordinate 71,782 of PVJI01000581.1, forward strand.
AAGCAGAGATGTTTCCTTTTGAAATGATAACGCTTTGGTGCTATCTTGAATTTGTAGTTATTGACCACTCAAAGGAGACAAAGTAAAATATTCTATGCTAGAAGTAAATTCAAAGGTATCATTATAAAATTTGTTAGGATAAAGAATTGCTAGGAGAAGTCAAGTAAAATAAAAGGAGAGCGATTACAAGAGTATGTTCGGTCTAAACGTTCTATTTAGGGAGCATTGCAAGGTACATTAGTGAGATATTCTGTCCCACTCTGGCCCTTTAAGCTGTCGTGTCTCTGGGTTGGAACAATTTCGTAGCAAGTAGGATTGTTATCTTGCTTGTTTAAAGACATTTTCATGGATCCATAATGCAGTCTTCAGGCATACTTCCATTTGGAGAGAGAGAATATATCATGTTTACAGTGCCTGCACCAGCATATGTGGACATTTGCATTTGGAGAGAAAGTATATTCCAAATTCAGCTGGAGTTTTTACCCCTTGTTGGTAGTGATTGGAGCTTAAAGCCAGCTACATGTAGAGAGGTGGACCAGATATTCTCTCCTTTTTTGTTAAATTCAAAATTTTTTAATACTTGGACTCTGCATTTGATGCAATATCAGAACACATCAACCATTGTAAACTTTGAATTAATTTAGTAACCTGACCCTCTTGAAAAGATATCTGACCTTTCAAACAAGGGTTTTGTGTCCCAGCTTCCAACATCATATGAACTATACTAGTGGAATAACTAGATGCTGGGTCTCTGTGCCACCTGGGTGTATAGAGACAGTTTACTGACCCCCAAAATGTAAGTTTCTTTCACAAGACACAATGCAGCTTGATTTCTTTCACTAGGTTGTTCATACTTAATTTCAAATACCAAAATAAAAAGTTTCACATTAAAAGTCTGGTACCTAATCACACTGGATTAATCCTACAATGGACATAAATTAGTAAGCTCTAGCTCAGAAGCATTTAGGGGAAAGGAGAACAGTTTGCATAACTAGTAACTGAAAGGATGGGAAGCTGGGTTGTGGTACTTTCCAACTGACAAGAGAAAGAAAGAAAGGAAGAAAGAGAGAGAGAGGAAGGAAGGAAGGAAGGAAGGAAGGAAGGAAGGAAGGAAGGAAGGGAGGAAGGAAGGAAGGGAGGGAGGGAGAAAGAAGAAAGAAAAACACAATTCTAGATATAGTATTATTTGTGACATGGCTCAAGATGGGAGACTGTGAGGAGAGTAAAGATGACAGAACTGGTGCTAACCACGATGACAAGAACTTGAAGAGCAGCTGACATGACATCTTTCCTATCATGCTGCCGAAAATGTCAACTTTGTGAAGGACAGTGAGAAAACGGTTTGCCGAAAACTTGAAAGGTGGATTCCAGAGATGCCGGCTGTGTCAGATGCAATATAGTCTCCAGTGGCCAGAGAGACCCACTTCTGACTGCACTCATGGCCTGCAGGTGGGAGGGAGAGCTCCCCGTCTGCCACTGGGCTCCAAAAATGGCTGCACTTGACCTGCATATTGTCTCAACTTTGCAGGATCATGATATACAAGAAGTGAGTTGTTAGCCAGTGTTCAGTTAGGTGGAACCAGAGACCAAGGACCACATTTCCTCCTCGAGTGTGTATGTGTTTGTGTGTGTCTAAACCTAGGTACCAGCACTTCTGCTAAAGCACCAGCACTTCTACTAAATTGGAAGCCTGGGAAAGGAGAGGAATATGTTTATGGTGAACATACATCAGTTCAACATAAGTAACAAAAACTAACTCTGGATCATCTAAGCAAAAGGGAGTTTATTGGGATGATGCTGGGAGCCCCTGGGACTGGGAGGGGGAAACTGGAATTGAGGCAGCTGCAGAAAAGTGGGAAACAGGCCAAAGCACTGGTTCTCAACCCTTACCTGTGAGTTAGAATCACATGGGGAGCTTTAGATTTGATGGTATTTAGACCCTACTGCAGACAGACTGAATCAGAGCCTTAGGCTGGGACCTCTCAAAGCTCTCGCATGGTTCTAAAAGTACAGCAGGCACTGTAAACATGATATATTCTCTCTCTCCAAATGGATGTATGCCTAAAGACTGCATTATGGACTCATGAAAATGTCCTTAAACAAGCATGATAACAATCCTACTTGCTACATACATGGTTCTAAAGCTCTCACATGGTTCTAACAGGTACAGCCAAAGCTTAAGAGCTACTGACCTGTGAGGACTGTCTGGTCAGGGCATGGCTTCCAGATGAGCAAATTCCACCTGTCTCTTCTGTTCTTGCATCATTTACTCAGTGTGAAGATTCTAGCAAAGAGTGTCCAGCTGGCTGAGCTTAGGTCAGAGTACAGTGTACAGTGACCATGAAAGGGAAAAACTGGCCTGTAGGAAGGCCTTCAGTATTAACAGCAGGAGAACAGGCCCCTTAATGTGTCCTTCCCCCAAAGGTACACACAATGTGGCCAAGGTCATTTCTCCAGAGGAAAGTCAGGTACTTTCAGGAAGTGGCAATAGACAGTAAACCAAAAAACAAGAGGCTAGTCAGGATATGAGAGGACTGGAGTATTCAAGCTCCTAGACATGTGTTCTGAGTAAAGACATCTGGGATTTACTAGCTAAGAGTTTAAAATTCAGCTTCATCTCTCCTCTTCTCCCGTTCCTTGTGGCCCCATAAGTTAAAAGTATTGAGAAAGGAACAAGATGCAGAACCAGTTTTATGACAATTATAGAATGACCCCCAAATGTTTCTGGGAAAACAAACAAAAAAAAACAACAAAAGCATGGCTTCCAAGAGACACCACTACTGTTCTATTTACTTTGCAGCCAGTGCTGCTTGGAATGGCACCTTGGAAAAGTGCAAATGCCCATTTGCTAGCTTTCCAAGTAGACCATGTACTTGGAGATCTCTGGTTAAATTCACTCTAATCCAAGGGAAATTGGGAAGCCTGAATCAGAAATACCCTTTTGGCTACAGAAAGACCCAGCCACCAAACATTTTCTTACTCTAGAGCAGTTCTCAAAGTGCAGTTTCCAAACCAGCAGCATCAGAGACTTGTTAGAAATGCAAATTCTCAGACCCAGGCCCAAATTTAATGAATCAGAAGCTCTGGGGCAGGGTCTAGTGATCGGGGTCATTGCAAAGCCCAAGGGTCATTCCAGAGCCCTCAGGTTGGAGAACCACTGCCCTAGGGAAAGAGTTTTATTACCTCTGTGAAAACAGTGCTCCCCAAAATATTGAACCAGAGTTTTTTGATTAGTAGTTCCATAGAAATCTTTCTAAACGTGTTATTAACATTGGCAGTGTAGGGGTCCACAAAAAACAAGTTGACGTTTGATAGAGTTTTCAGAAATAATTATGTGAAATTAAAAAGGATACTTTTGCTTTTTGACTAATATAGTTACAACCTGTGATCCTGCATGTCTCTTTCTCATTTTGTAAAATAGCATCCCCTGTTGCCACTACCATTTCAGAGTAATTCTGGCAATTGCAAACAAATCTGCACTCATTTTCAAAATCCTGATTTTTTTTTAAATCACTTTTGTTTCAAGGACTTGTTTTTGGTTTCTGTTTAGTTTGGTTTGGTGAACTTTGTACTATGTGCCTTACATAAATATAAGTTAATTACATTTATTTTAAAAATAAAACAATTCACACTAACATAGGCAATTAAGAAGCAAATTTAAGAAAAGATTATGACAATAAATTTTAGTCATTTTCTTATTTGAATAGTTAAATTAACAGTGTTCAGAAAGGAGAGGTTGTCAAGGAAGTGGAAGGTGCTAGCTGATACCTTTAATAATTACAAATGTGAGTCATCAAAACAAAAGGAAAAAACAAAATCGAATTTTACATTTGTAATAATACCCTTTGTAGTGAGAATTAACTGAGAAGGCCAGGCATACACTAAATGTTTAGTTTTTATCATCTCAAACACAAACCTAAAATTTCCCTTCTAATTGCCTAATTGTCTTAAGATGCCTTACTTATTAGGTAAGGAATGAATGGTTTTCTTCAGAGAGGCCTGTTTCCCGATAATGGCAGCAGACATCTCTGGGCTGCCCATGCTAAATAGTGTCCATGCCCAAATCCCTCTGTGACTTGTGAATTATACTTGATAGCACTTTTCTCTGGGTTAATTCCTTACTAAGAAATAAAATGCTTAAAATGGCTCCTTTATTTCTAGTGTATGCATGCACATGCCAATTGTGTGAAGGTGTGTTCAGTGCATTTGTAAGCTAAACTTTGTATAAACATATTCCAAAACCTACAGCTAAAGGCAGTTGTAGATTATAACAGAAACATGAAATTTTACCACAGAAAATGTCACGTATTTTGTGGGGACCAATGAATTCATTCTGAGATTTAACTACAGATTTATGGACATTTCATGTTTAAAAAAATTTAATAGACTTTATCAATTAACATTTGCAATTTCTCCAAAAAAATTGAAAATAATTGCACATTCATAGATTCCAACAGCTTACCTGATATTTACCATTTTGCTTTTTTTCTTCCCTTAAGTTCAGGACAGTATGAAAAAATGGACCATAATAGGATTTTACCCTTCAGTGGTAGTTTTTATAAAGTGGGAGAGGGAAGTTTTTCTCATTTTTTTCAAGTGGGGCAATTTTAGTATTTCAAAGAAGGGAAGCTGACCAATTAACCCCTAACAGGAGGTACATTGCTATCATTTGCCAAGCCTTCTATGTAGTCAGATTGGTCTAGTATACAGGATTTTTCCCAACTTATGCTAGATCTTTGAGAAGGCCTATAAATAAGACCATTTGTTTGGTCTCAAGATGACTTGCATTTGCAAACTGAAGAATTTTCCAATAGAAGTTTCCTGGTGACGCACCAGTCTGCAAACTGGCTCAGTCAGTAGTCAAAACAAGTCGCTATGGATCTGTGAAGCTGAAGTCTTTGAATGGGTCAGATTATGTTCCATCTAATTTGGCACAGATAAATTTGGGCTATAAATATGCAGCCTCCCATTGTATTTTCAACTTAAATGGTCCCGATCATATAGGGAAAATGTATATGGACCTAATAGTGATTTAGAAACATGGGAATACTGTGATTAACCTGAAACTCACTTATTTATGATAGGGTCCCATGTATTAAAATGAGCAATATTCCACAAAGATTGAAAAATATAATATGTGGTTTGTTCTTCATTTTTAGATTTAATGAGGTATTGTCAAGTGACATATGTAAATTTAAGGTATATAATGTGATGATTTGATACACATACATCTTGTGAAATGATTATCACAGTAAGGTTAGTTAACACCTACATCCCCTTACATAATTACCATTTTTTGTGTATGTGGTGAGAACATTTAATATCTGCTCTCTTAACCACTTTGAAGTATATAATACAGTATTATTCACTAGAGTCATCATCATGCTGTGCTTTCTCCCTAGAAATAGATCATCTTCAGCTGGAAGTTGGTACCCTTTGTTCAATACCTACTCATTACCCCCACCCCTCAGGCCCTGGCAACTACCAGTCTACTTCCTATTTCTCTGAGTTAGACTTTTTCAGATTCCACATATAAGTGAGAACATACAGTCTTTAACTTTTTCTGTCTGACATTTCATTTAACATCATGCCCTCAAGGTCCATTTAGATTGTTGTAAAAGGCAGGATTTCCTTCTTTAAAAAGAAAAGATTTTATTTATTTATTTTTAGAGAGAGGGGAAGGGAGGGAGAAAGAGAGGGAGAGAAACATCAATATATGGTTGCCTCTCACATGGCCCTCACTGGAGACCTGGCCTACAACACAGGCATGTGCCCCAACTAGGAATCGAACCAGGACCCTTTGGTTCCCAGCCCGTGCTCAATCCACTGAGCTACACCAGCTGGGGCAGGATTTCCTTCTTTTTTATGGCAGAATATTTCATCTTGTATAATTCTTACATTTCCTTTTCCCTTTGTTTTACATATATATATATATATATATATAAAATTCCCTTTGTTTTATGTGATATATATCACATTTTATATATATCATATAAACACTTCATATATATATATATATATATATATACACACACACACACTCACATTTCCTTTACCCTTTTATCTGTCAGTGGACACTTAGGTTGCTTCCATGTCTTGGTCATTGTAAATAATGCTATGGTGAACATGGGGTGCAGATATATTTTCAAGATAGTGATTTCCTTTCCTTCAGCTATATACACAAAAGTGGGATTCCTGGATCATATGGTAGTTCTAATTTTTTAGTTTTTTGAGGATCCTCCACACTGTTTTCCACAGTGGCTGCACCAAATGGCATTCCCATCAATGGTGCACAAGTGTTTCCTTTTCTCCATAGTCTCACCAACACTTATTATCTCTTGACTTTTTTATGATGGCCATTCTAACAGGTGCAAAACGATATCTTATTATGGTTTTGATTTGCATTTCCTCGATGATTAATGGTGTTGTGCATCTTTTCATGTGCTTTTTGGTCATTTGCATGTATTCTTTGAAAAAGTGTCTATTCAAGTTCTCTGCCCAATTTTTAATCTAATTGAGGTTTTGCTATTGAGTTTTATGGGCTCTTTCTATATTTTGGATATTAACCCCTTATCAGATAGATGGTTTATAAATGCTTTTTTCCATTACATATGTTGCCTTTTCAATTTTCTATACCGAAAATTTTTCATTTGCTGTAATTCCACTTGTCTATTTTTGCTTCTGTTGCTTGTGCTTTTGGTGTAATATTTAAAACAAATTATATTTCCAAGACCAATGTCAAAAAGCTCTTATCCTGTTTTCTTGTAGGATTTTAATAGTTTCATGCCTTCAAGTCTTTAATCCATTTCAAGTTCAGTTTTGTGAGTGGTGTAAGATAGGAGTTCAATTTCATTCTTTTGCATGTGAATATTCAGTTTTCCCAACACCATTCACCGCAGAGACTATCCTCTCCTCATTGAGTATTCTTGGCTTCTTCATCAAATATCAGCTGTCCGTATAAGTGAAGGTTTATGTCTAGGTTCTCAATTCTGTTTCATTGGTTTACATGTCTGTTTTTTATACCAGTAACCATACTTTTTTTATTATTATGCCTTTGTAATGAAGTTTGAAATAAAAAATTGGGCTGCCCCCAATTTTGTTCTTTCTCAGGATTACTTTGACTATTTAGGTCTTTTGTGGTTCCATACAAATTTTAGGATTGTTTTTCTTTTTATTTCTGTAAGAAATGCAATTGGATTTTTGATAGGGATTACATTGCATCTCTAGATGGCTTTGTGTATTAAAGGTATTTTAACAATATTAATTCTTCCAAGCAATGAATGTAGGATATCTTTTCATTTGTGTGGGTGTCTTTTTAAATGTCTTTTATCAATGTCTTGCAATTTTTACAATGTCTTGTAATTTGTTCTTCAGGTAATACATGAGTGCTCAAATTAATCTAAATGTCTATAATTATATGCTAGAAATTTAGTCACTTAAGGACATTCAATACTGGTAAAGACAGACACTTATAAAGCATATGGTTTTCAATGGCATTTCGATACATAATTCAGAGATTCCAAACCTAATTGCCTATAAGAGACAGATAATGCAATGTCACCAATAAATGTCAGTTGTTCCAAATTTTCAAGAGAATTATATTATAAAACCTTCCTAATTTTAAAAATGTTGGCAAGTAGTTCAAAATTTCAAGAAATTGTGAGACAAACAAACCTAAAAGCTGAACCTCCAAGCCACTAGTTTTTATATTTTACCATTTCACAATAAATGAACGACAGTTTTGCAGATGTCTCCAAATGATAACCCCAAAACACCCCATTCACTTTAGTAGCCAGCTCTGAAAAGCAGAACTTCTCCTAAGGTCGCATCTATCATTGCCAGTGTTCTTCTAAAATGGACAGTTTCCTCCTGCTAGAGATTTGATTTGACGGTATCAGCATATGAGGTTCCTTTCACTCCATGACATGTCTTCCTTCAGGCCCGATGGAATTGGAACTGTAACTGTTGAAGAAAAGGAACGTTTTGAAGAAATCAAAGAGAGACTCCGAGTTCTGTTGGAAAATCAGATTACACATTTTAGGTAAGGATCTGAGGTTGAGGGTCTTATTAGGAGGGTGACACTGGGGAGGGTTTCATTTTCTGAAACTGTGAGTTAATCAGGTACACAATGGCTATTTAGAAATAACCAAATAGAAAAGACTGGGTTCCACAATAGCTCAGAGACTTTGAAACCTTAAGTTTATTTTATTTCCACTTAAGAAACAAAGCCCTCCTTGTGCAGGTTGAACTTGGTCATCAATTTGATTTGTTTTACCTATTAAAAAGTTGAATTTGAAGCTTCTTCAGGGTTCCTAAAGGAAACAATGAAAAATCCTGTGAAAACATCATATGAACAGGGAAGGTTGTCAGTGGTACCCATAGGAGAATCTCCACCTTCTCCTGAGAACAGGATGAGCTGGGTACTCAGAGAAAGAAACTTGGATGAGCCTTGGCAGGTTGACTCTTCTCCACACACTCAAGACAGCAAGCAGGTTTGACACTTGAGCCTTGTACCACATAATCCACTTCTTCTTGGAACAAATTAGACATTTTTAATGCTGCACTTGTGGTTCTGGACCAGAAGCCTGAAATAGTAATTCAAAAATAATAAGAGGGATTATAATGGCATAATAAATAGGACCTTTATGTCCAACACTTCCAGATACAGGGGCTGGGCTAACATCTCATTATTTTTTATTTCCAGAACAGTTTTGTAAGGTAGTTATTCTAATCCCCAATTAAACAACAAGTAAACCGAGGCTGAGAGAGGTTCTGGAATTTTCTCCAGGCCAGTCTGAGTGTAGCCCATGCTGGTCCCTTTGTACCATGAGAAACAGTGTCCCAAAAGGTTGGTGGCAGTCTGAAAATCAGTGGAACTCAGTTCTGTCTATGCCATGCAAACCCTCCTGGATAAATCTGTATTGATCATACACCATATACAAGATGCATTGCCAATAATGAACAATCCAATAACAACTGAAAAAATCAAGGAAGGACAATTTTCAGAATCATGAATTTGCTCAAAATACCTTTCTATATTTCTCATATTAATCCTTTAGGGATTTAAGTAAGTGTATATGAATTTTACCCTCTTTCGACTAATAGTTTTAATTCCGGTCTCTATAATAATATTTATGGTCTCCTTTGAGCTAACCAATGGTTCTCCTTCACAATAGAAATCTAAACAGAATCTTGTCATCACTCTAAATATTCTTTTCTGTTGCAGACGTTTGCAGAGTCTCTCTTTAGTCTTTCACACATACACATATATACATTATATACACACATATATGGTGTGAATTCATATTAACATAACACAATGTGACAAAATAAAAAGATTTGCTGTTCCTCAGAGAGAATTTCTAGAGGAATCAAATTTCAGTATATTTCATGCTAAAATGTGATAAATTATGTAACCTGAAAAATTTTCTCTTTTTTAGGTATTGCTTCCCATTTGGTCGACCTGAAGGTGCTTTGAAAGCTACTCTTTCACTCCTGGAAAGGGTAAGAATAAAAGTAAAAGACTGATTACAGATACACAGAGACATGAATGTAATTGTAATGAGAGATTGTGGTTGAATAACCTAGTTTGTAATTTTGTGGGGTTTTGTTACCACTCGTCAAATACCAGAATAGGTGTGAGAAAATTGCCCAAAATTCTAGGTGTTTTATCTCCAGACTTCCAAATAGTTGGATATATTGAAGATATGCTCTTTGCTCTTCTCTCATTCCCAGACAGGCTTTGCCATCCTAACTGTGCATTGCAATTCTGTGTTTTCTCTACTAATGGAACTTGATCAATATTAAATCACAAGGAGGCATTCACAACTAATTTGAGCCTTGAACTCCTTAAGAAGTATAAATGAGTAACACATTTAGTTGAACCATTTTAATAACCTTTTTTTCTACCTTAAGGTTTTGATGAAAGATATTGTTACCCCAGTGCCACAAGAGGAGGTAAAAACAGTCATCCGTAAATGTCTAGAGCAGGCTGCTTTAGTCAACTACTCTCGGCTATCAGAGTATGCCAAAATCGAAGGTAAGGCTCCCTTCTACCCCCAGTTTTTAATTTGAAATTTTGTATGCCTCCCTGGGGAAGTCTCTCTCTATTCTGATGGGCACCAGGAAACAGTGGTCCATCTGAGTGTGTTAAGCTGAAACTTGAAAGCACTCAAAATGTGAAAATGTGAAATCTTCCTTGGATATAGCCAAATAAATGAAGTAAAGAGCAGGGGCTCAGGAATCAGTTTTTATGAGGGAAGAATATTGAACATGGGATGTTATCAAATAACTAAAGTCCTTCTGAAAGTCTGTATTGGCCCTACGTTTGCTCTGTGGCTCATGTCTGATTATTAAAGGGTTCTATAGGATCGCTGCCTTCTTTAAATAGAGGAAAACAAAGCAGTTTGTTGTCAACTGTTGATAGCATTGTAAGTAAAACAAGAATTGGAGAAAGCAAGATCAAGATTTTGCTTAACTTTTTCCTGCCCTTTGAACTTTCAAGGGGTTGTCTTTGGTAGCATTTCAAACTTGATGGCAAGTTAATGTCCAACCCTCTCTGGTGGTTCCTGGTTTGCTTTCAATCTCACTCATTGTTATAACACTAGACTTAGGATGGTCATTACTGCTGCCCTCTCAAGTTTTAGGGAAGCAGTCACTGATGACCAAGTAGTCACCCAGAAGTCACTTTGAGAAAACTCTACTTGAAAAGATATGGTTCTTTGGGACCTATACATCTGCAAAGGTATTAATCATTTTTCATTGTTACCCTGTTGGCTGCTATAGGGTGATTTGAAAACCACACCCAACTTGACCAGTGGTGTAAGTGTATAAATGTGGAAGTTCTGTGTGCAAAACTCAATGTGTCCGCATTCTGGAATCTGATGTTCTCTCACATGTGAAACACCAGCAAATGCCCATCGTCTGCCTTCAGAACATGACTGGGGGGAAAATAAAGACCTAACCAACCAAAATGCATCACTTACCCTGCCAAAGTCCTTATTTTCCTAGAGAATTAGGTTAAGATCATGTCAAGTTCACAGTGTTCTCTACATTACATGTCTCCCTCTCTCAATTTTGTCTGTCTGACAATGCAAATTGTGTACCAGTGGTAATGAATTCATTGTTATGCATCCAGGGAGAAACACTTAAGAATTGGGCACTAAAAGGATGTTTATCAACTCTTGACTTGGTAATGAGTGACAAAAATAGAGGGACAAGAAGATCATTAAAGGGGCTATATTAGCAAATAATTGTTCCAGCATTTACCTTCCCAGGATGTAATGATTGGTTGTATTTGGTAATGTCAACCAGGAACCCAGTAATTCTAGGCAAGGACAGAGATGGGATGGAAAGAAGAAACGTTTGATTGCCATGGCTGCTGCCTCATAGGTTTTGGTCTAGCTATTACTAGTCTTTTGGTAAGAACCACTCTCTTCTTTCAGATAAGTATATCCAAAAACAAACTTTAAGATCTATAAGTAAAAATGCATTCATTTCCAAAGTAGATCAGCTGGTCTGTAATTTCCTTTTGTGCCTCAATTCTTCTTGGTTGTGTTAATTATCTTTTGCACTGTGACTTTTAGGTCTGGGGATTCTTTGAAGAAACCAATCTTTTTTTCCAACTCTCTTTTCAGAGAAGTACCTCATTCCACACTACCTGCTCTCTTTGCTTCTCTCCTTCCTTGTTCGTGATTGGCTCAGCCACTTTTTGACATCACCTCTGCAAAAGTGGCTGTGACACCAATTTCAAAGCATGCTGGGATTGTTAATTCAGACAACCCAACATCCTCTGGCTGCATGTATCAGGTTTTCTTTCATGAACATAGTCCACTATAGGCTGAGACATTGCAGCTGTAAAGATATGACTGCCAGACAAGGTTCTGATACTACAAGGTTCCGATCCTACACTCAGAAAAGAAACCTTTCATTTTTACATTCGAGTCCCTCTGTGAGCATTAACAGCTTAGTTCCCAGAGAATTTTGTAAAGAACTTGTAGCAATATTGCTGGAGACTATGTTTATGAAGAAATACCTCAAGAGCCTTAGATACTAAAGTCTGAAATCCTTAGTATCTTGGAGCCTTAAACCAATGAAATCTTGTTTCCCTTTACTCATGATGTTTTTGGTCATTGTATTCCTGCAAACAATTCTAAAGAGACATGTAAAGTCATGGTCACAATCTCTCTCGTGACTCACGGCATGCTGAATGGTTAATCCAGTAGATCTCCAATTTTGAAACTCCTTTTTCTTTTATCCTGTGTTTATCCCAAAATACTCTGTGGCTATTTTCCCTTGAGCTAATGTAACGTTTTCCTCTAACCTGTAACCTTTAACCTCTTTACCTCTGACCTAAGCCTCTTGCATGCCCAAATCCTCTTTTATAGGGAAAAAGAGAGAAATGTATGAGCATCCTGTCTTCTGCTTGGCCTCCCAAGTGATGGATTTAACCATTCGTGAGTACCTACCACCTCCTCGCCATGCTGTCTTCACTCTTTCTGTTTTCATTATTTCAAGAAAATCCAGATCCAAATCAACTCACTCTCCTTGCTTCAAGTTGTTTAGCATTGGCTTGTCTGTTGATTCTGTCTGTGAAACCCAGTATAAGAAGTCCAGTCACTTTTTATCAGCCTAAAACAGGTTAGACAATTAAGCCATTTGTTTGTGATAAACTCAGATTTGTCTGTAAGTTTTTTAGTTATTCTCTGTCTGTGACCTGAATGCATTTTTACTTTGCTTGTGTGTAACCCCAATTTGTAAAGTGCTTGTCACTGGTACACAATCAAAAGGTAGCACCTAGGCTGGGAGCAATATGTTAGGTGTCAGATAAAAGACAGCTGGGACAAAATCATGCCTTCTTTTCCATGTTTATCATGTCAAACTATTATGGGTATAAGATCATATGAGGTGGTCCATTCTCTGTAAAATTAGATCTTATATGCCTCCTGTCTATTCTCTCTCAAGCTGGAAAGCTTTTCCTTGTTCTCTCTGGAGGTTTTGACTTCTGCTTGTCCACTAAGCTTTGGCCAGAACATATGACTTAATTGTCATTTGGAGAGTTCATGTATGTTTCATAGCTTGATTTCACATTAAACATAATTTTACTAATTTTCTATTTGTGCAGCATTTTCCACCTCTGTGAAGGAGCCTTTTTTTGCTGGCCCCCATACTTCGGGGCAGTGGGAGCCCAAGGGCAATCTTTTCTTCCAATATCATGTATCACACATAAGCGGGGGGCATTTTGGTCCACTTTCTCATTAATCCTGCGTATGTGTTCTTGTTTCTCTTTCTCTTCTCTCCTTGTTGTGCTCTCTCTTTCAAATAGAGAATCAAAAGGATGCAGGTGAACCAATTGTATATGCATTATAAACTATCAGGATTGTTGAGTTATATTTAGTTTTTGTTTTTGTTTTTTTTTTTTAATGGCTCCTTAACGTATATACTCCCCAAGACTGGTGTGGAGTTGCAATAATACTTAAGGAGTTAATTTGTGCTGTCTAAATATCCCTCATGCCCATTAGACATTGACCTTTATAGAGTAGAATTTCTGTAAAGGCATACGCTTTGGAGGAACAGAACTCTGGTTTGCTATGGAACTTCATTTCATCCTTGGTTTCAGGATTCCAGTGATTTGGCCTCATGTGCTTTTGAAAAACAATTACTGAACCAAACTAATCTTCCTCTTTGTTTTTCATTTCTTTTTTTTGTTTGTTTTCTACCCTGATGAGAAGTTTGTGTTCTTTGATGAATGTTTATCAGCCAAGACAGAGAGACGTTGTGTTCGTGTTGTTCCTGTGTGTATTGTGTGATGAGGCAGAATGCAGGCAGGGTGGCTGCCCAGAGGCCATTGCTGGAAGCTTCATGAGAGGAAAGTTCTTAGAAAGTCCTCTGCCTTTGGATGTTTTCTTCTTGTTTAGTCCAAAGACTTCTGAGCATATTGTGAGGAAAGCTCTAATAAATGAAAGTATAGCATAAACTATTATTTTTAAGATCTAAAGGATTATCAAAAGCAAATTATAATTTAATTGAAGTTAAACATATTTCATTTAATCCAAGTTGAACATATTTCCGATCAATTTGGAAAGCATTTTTGAGTACATGCAAGCATTAGGATGGAAATAAGTATATGAAGCCTCACAAACCTATGTTCAAAACATACAAGCCTTTCTCTCCCTGGAAAGGAAAATATTCACTCATTTATTCACTCATTCATTCAGTCATTTATTCATTCATTCAACAACTGTTTAGTGGGAGCCTACCATGTGCCAGGTACAGTGGGATAAACCAAGGACTATGTAAACAGCAGGAAAACAGCTGTTAACCTTATGAAGCGGCCATGTGCATATGGGTACAGTGTCAATTTACAAATTAAGTAGGTGGCAGCACCAATTGGTAGAATTATTCATAAGAAGACATTGTCAGAAAACCTCAAAAATCTTCATAAGGGTGGAAAGGTTGAATGGCATTTTGAAAGATGAATTAGAATCAGTGGAAGGGATCTGGGATTGGAAAGTGGAGAGACATCCTAGATAGAGAGAGTAATATGTGAAAATACGTAAAACCATATAGCTAATAAAAATAGCTATGCCTATTCAATGTATAAGCTTATTCAATGGTACATAGCTTATGTACCAGCTATGACTATTAAGTTCTTTATATGTATTGATTCATTTAATCCTCAAAACCCCTTATGAGGTAGATACTACTATTATTCCTATTTTCGGGAAGAGCAAAGTGGGTTACAGAGAGGTTAATGAACACACTCCTAGAAAAATAAGGGTAGAGCCAGAATCTGAGCCCAGGCAGAGGCAACATTCCTAATTATTCTGAAAGTCAGTGTGGCTGCAAACAAAATGAAATGATGGCAGTAATGGGTGCCGATGATGACAATGTAGGCAGGAGGCAGGATCTCAAAACCCTTTACATGCCCTAATAATGTAGAGTTCAGACTGTGTCTCGTGATCCAAAATTTCTTAACCTGGAATCTGTGCCAACTTTAACAGGTACATGAATTTTTCTAAGGAAAAACTCCACAGGTCTCACTTCCAAAGGCTGATAGAGAGCCATTAAAGGCACTTTAAGCAATAGGATGGCTTGGTGATTTGCACTCCAGGAAAATTATACTGGCATTGATGGAGAGAAAGGACTCAGAAAGAGGAATAGAGTGAAACTGGACCTAAAACTTAATGTCAAAGCAGAGATGGGTTTGAAGCCTGGTATGTCTGAGGCTTATTCTAAACAAAACAAATCTCAGTCACAATCACAATCATAATTACTTCTTTCCTGACCTTTTTGACTTTTATCTTGCCCCCCCCCTCTCCATTTTCAGTTTCCTGAGAAGGAACTAAGCACAAATACTTGGGTGGGTATTCAAAACCATCTGTATGGAGGTGGCAGGGCACAGCTGGAGTTATATGTGCAAACTGAGATGGGATGTGGACAGCTATGGAGTGCTTTGCTCAGGCTGTTCCTGGAGAGACTATGAGACTCTGCAGATGGCATTTTGGTGGACTTATGCTTTCTGTCTGGTGGTATCATTAGAAATTAAATGTTCAGTTTAATTACAGTATCTCAAACAAAAGTAAAAGGTTTCTACTCTATAAAAGGAAGTGACTCCTGCACATAAATTAATTATTTTAAATACATTTCCATTTAAACTATCACATGTTGTGACCCCACCAAGCTTTGAGACGATACTACTCTTGCTATTTTGCCTCCATTCTTGATTAAATACTTGTATAATTTTCCGAGCATCATAAAAATTCTGATGGAACTTGAAATAAAACAATTTTCCCTCAAATACACCAAAGATTTGCAAAAGATAGATAGATGATAGATAGATAGATACATAGATACATAGATAGATACATAGATAGATACATAGATAGATAGATAGATACTCACTCTAGAGATAGGGAGATAGCCAGCCAACCCACCTATGGGTCAAGGCACTGTGCTAAGGACTTTATATGGAGGATCTAATTCAATCTTTACCCCTTTACAGATGAGAGAGCTGAGATTTGGAGAAGATAAGTGAATTTCTCAAGCAGGATTTGACAGATCTTTCTAAATTCAAGCACCATGACTTTTTTTTTGTCTCTTTCCTAAATGTAGCCTTTCCAGCTGATGTGGTGGGCAGTCAGATAATATCCATTCACTGAATGGATAAGTTCAAAAACACCTACAACTTTTAATCAGAAAAACTACCAAAAAACAGAGCACTCCTTTCTGGGACAAGATCATTGCTAAAAATCTTTGCATTGTGAAGTCTTCCTGAGGGTAGTTGAGACTCCCTGAGAGTACAAAAGAACTGAAGACTTTTCTTCTGCCCAGTTGACAGAAACCTAAAGTTGGAGAAATCCATCCAAAGGACTTCCAAGGAAATGCTGTAGTGCTGTGTTTCAGTATCTTTCCCTATACTCCTAAGGAAAAAACAATGCTGCCAAATAGATTGTTGGATGACATCAAGTGTAAATGCATCCAATTTCAGAAATGTTAAAATATGCCACTTATACTCAATGAAATAAGAAATCAATCTTTGTGTATAAAAATACTAAGAGCTAGAAATGAGACATGTTATTTACCCAAGGTCACATAGCTTCATAGTTGCAGAGATAGAATTTGACCATGAACCTAATTTCTAAGCCCACATGTTGAACTTTTACATTATAAAATACTTGTGATTGTTAGTGATAAAATTGTAAGACCAAAAAGGGGTTTCTCAATCACCTAATCCAAACTTTCACTTGACAGATAAGAAAACAGAAGCCTAACTGTTTCTAAGTAAGATGGTCAGTTAGTGTCCCTAGTTTGGGGTCTGCATACTGTTCAGGAGCCTTCACACCCCAACCAGGCTGCCTTACCTTTCAGCCCAGCAATAATGGCCCAACCCAATCTGTTAACTGGCCTGAGCTTCCAGTATGACAGTTGATGATGCCCAGTGTCCACATATGAGAATCCTGTCTATGCAGCTCCAACAAAATACTACCTCAGAACCAGCCTGAGCACTCAGGATTTGTTACACCAAAAATTTAAATCATTATTCTGGCTCCAATGAGTTTTTTAACCTCTTCATGATGCACTTATTTTCATTCCCCAAAAGGTCACTGTAAAGATTAAAACACATATTCCAAATAAAGCCCTTAGCACAGTGCCTGCCACATAGTAAGCACTATATATAATATGTTATTTGTTTGTTATTATTTAAAAGAAAACTTCCAAATATAAATGCACAGTATAGACATATTATTCGATTTCAAAAATGGACTATAAAATAATGCATCTCAAGCTTCAATGTTCATACATTCTGACTATGATGAAGAGAAATGCAAGGTGCTGCAGGGGACTTCACCTAGTCCCAGGTCTTTCATGTACTGCAAGGAGGATGTCATCATGGAGGTCAAGAACTGGTTCCCTAAGAACTGTCTAGGATGTCGCCTGACTTTGTTGAAGTATTTGCCTCTATTCATCATCCTTCCACATGCCCCAAGATCCTGCCCCAGTGATCTTGTGGCCATATAGGTGAAAGCTTATTTGGGGACTGGGTAGATATTTAATCGTGCTATTAAATCAGTATTCTTACTATACTAAGTGACCCCCCTCCAAAAAAAAATCATAGCTGAAGCAAGAAAAGGGAATTTTTTGCCAGCATAACTAGGAACTGGCCTCAGGGATAAAGAATTTTAGCATGTTTTGATCTCTCCAACTGCTGACATGCTTCTTTAATATGCCTGGGGGGTCATGGTAGAGAGATTGCTGGCAACAAGGTCACAGATAACACCGGCTTTTAACCCTATAAGAAAAGAAGCTTTCTTCTCCAAGTGACTGTATAAAATTCCAGAGGAGCATCTCATTGGCATGCGTGGCTCACATGTTAACCTCTGAGCCAGTCAAATTCCCATGATGATGTGGGTGCTATGGTTGGCCTGGCTTGGCTCACATGACTGCTCCTGTAGGTTTCATTGTTTGACATTCCCAGCAGAACCACATGGAGTGGGGGAAAGGCACTGCATATACAATAATAACAGATATCTACTACTGTGTCTATCCAGTAATAGGATTAATTTCACTTTTCTTAAGTGCAATAACTCATTCTTAAGGACAAAGAAATCAAATTAGAGAAGAAAATATCATAATAGCATTATTTCTTCCTTGAAGATACAATTTATTTCAATTGAAATAAAAAGGTACTTTTAATGATATTAAATCATTTTAAATTACATTAAGACACCTGAAATTGTTCTCTGGTTTGGAAGTTTAGGGTATAATGTTTACTATTCAACAATTCAGTTTAGTACATGCATTAAGTAACCAGGGGCTTTGGGTAAATGATAAATGTCCCTGAATCATTTATACGCATATCGTAACACCAAGTATCTGTTTTGCCTTGAAAGCAATGCACTGGATGGGATACACTAAGGCTTCCACCAATATTTGAGGGTCTGTTCTGGGCTAGGCATTGTCCTAGCCCCTAGAAATAGAGAATTCACTGGGCCTAGAGGGAGACAGACATGTATATAATTTGCTATTGTTAAAAGCCAGAAGTGCTCAAGTAGAGGTATCAACAGTGGAGTTGGGCCTTTGCTATGAAGGCAGCCTTTTGTTATAAAGGGGCTCTCCCTAAGGCTTATGAGCAGGGGTATGGCAGACTCAGATGCATGCTTACAGAAGAGACAAAGATAACTTCAATTTAAAGAGCAAAGAGGATGATCCATGATTCATCTGATAGTCTTTATTACCATATACTTCATACTGTCCTAAAGATAAAATCTTCTGAAAGGGAGTGAGGAGGACACAAGGGAATCAGTTATGTAATTTACAGCCCTACTGGAGAAATGATGCTGAACTGTAATCCTGTGTTCAATGTATGGTACACGTGGTCATTGTGTTAGGGAGGCAGGGTACTCTGGTACTCTGGCTATGTGCTTAGCTTTCTGTTTATACTCTAGCTGTTATCCACCCCTAGCTCTAAGTCATAGCAAATGGCTACAGGCTAGTTATTTTCAGTATACACACTGGCATCTTCAGCAACACATCAATAGATTGGAACTTGGTAGTAAGTGGGCTTTCCATCAACCATATCCATCTTTTATATGATATTTCAGGGACTGGCAATTCACTCACTGGAACCAGGGATGGTCAGGTTATTTAAGGGCTAATTGGAGTGTCTCTCTCTCCTGGATGCTTCTCTTCCTTGGCTTAGCTGAGCATACAGAGGAATTCTCTTTTTGTTTTTCTACAGTCACATTTAACTCTCTCTCTGGAAGCCAAGCAGATTTAATTGTGTAAACATGAGCAATGGTAATTGGGTAAATGAAGTTGGAAACCAAGGTATGATGTTTTTGTTTTGCTCTGTGAGGGAAAAAAAAATAGGGAGCTTGTTTTTCTATAGTGGCAAACCTCACTGTCAGAATTCTGGACAGACAGTTGGCAGTTGGGAATCCCTTTATGAATTTGCATCAAGACCCATGGAGCTGAAATACATAGCTGTTGCCTTGCGGGTTATGGAGCAGCCTGGGGACATTTAATCATTTTATAAACCATCAGAACACGTGTTTCTCTACACAGGTTCAGTTATCTAGATGAGAATGAATAAGGAGTTTCCAGGAGAATTGCACACTCAGGCAACATGCATTTGCATTTGTTAAAAAGTCAGGAGGATATATTACCAGAGATGTACCTAACTTTCAGCACAGCTGTAGGTAGAAGACCAGATTTTGAGAAAATTTAAATATGAGAACTTTTTTTTATAAAGAAACATTCAGTCATTGCCTTTGTTTAAATAGCTGTTATTTAAAATTGATTTTTCCAAGTTCTATTCACACACAGTCTTTCACGAACAAAAGATTTAAATAAGAGGAGACTGGTAAATAAATTTTTAGCCCTGCATGCATTCTTGGTCCTACAAGAAAAGGATTTCATTAATTTTGCTTTTAATAGATATTTTGCCATAATGTTATTTTTATCCTTATTGCTGATATTTTTATTAATGTTGCTAGAATTCCATTTCCTATAAGCCTACAGTAAAATTCATTTTCCCAGTCAAATTCAAGCAAACCAAGGAGCAAAATTGGCAATAGAATATGTCTCCCCTCATGGTACAGATTGCTTTATAAATGAGAACTATTAGAAAGGAGCAGGTCCAAGGTTAATGAGGCATCATGGAAAAGAGAGTCGTCGGAGCTGACAGTGCTCTGTGCCTGTATTGAAGGAGAGGCTATTGTTATAGGATGTTTGCTGTGCTGATATTGTAAACCACATGACAGATGGGTCAACTGCTGATTACGGTATTCTAACATTTGGAGTAGCAAGTAACATATTTGATAAACTGGCAAGTTTTTATATATGATTCAACCCACAATATAAAAGGCATGAGAATTCCAAATTGAAAATAATTAAATGAGCTGGAAACAATCAGATACCACACATTTTCCCCCAAAATGACAGATTTTGACATGTTGAAATTTCACAAAGGGAGCAAGAATATCCCCTAGCTCACTTGAACTAATGACGACCCTTCATCTGCTATTGCAAGGCAATTAATTCCTGCCTTTTCACAATGTTGGAGAGAACAATAAACATTTGTAGGCACCTTAGGCTTTGCAGGGATCTGGCCTGTGCATTGTTTTATTTGCTCTTATCAGCAACCCTGCAAGGTACACAAAAAAATATTAATATTCTTGAATTATAGATGAGAAAACTGAAGCACAGAGAGGTTTAAGTAGAAGGTGCAAGGTTACATAGAAAGTGAATCAGCATACTGAGGGTGAGAAGCCAATTTTCCAGCTACAACTGCATCGTGTCCTATTCATGGTCATCTGTAAGAAGGAAGCAGCTATTAACATGTGTCCTTTATTGTACAAAAGTGTATCTTGTTTTGGTCAATGATGCTGCCACCATCATTCATGTGCATCCATCAGAATAAAGGCATCCAGCATTTGCATTTCGCGTCTGAGTGTCTCCATAGGGTGGTGCTGGTGGCACTGGTCAGAGTCTCGTCCAGTAATGGTACAGTAAGGCCGAGAAAGCAGCAGCTCTCCTTTAGTGTTTTATCATTTTTGCTTGTTTGATGATTCTTTTCAGTCTGTCATCTTACTTGTCTCCTCTGTGAAAGTCACTTTGTCTCTTTACTTTTTTACTGTCTCTCTTCACCTACCTGAGCAGCTCCCCGGCCTCCTCCACCCACCCAAACGCAGACCAGCCTGTTATATCAGAGGCTCAAAGGCATGCCTAGGCCAAAATCAAGTACTGTAAACTTTTAACGTTCCTTTACTCGGCATCTTTCTAGTTTAGTTTGCTTTTCCATTTATTTTCTTGAAATTTTGTTTTGTTTTAGAATACTAAGCTGAGGTCCAGCTCTCAAGTTTGACACTGTAGGTTTTGCAAAAGAGAGCATTTATTTCCAAATGTCCACATTTTTTGTCTAGCTATGTCTGACATATGCAACATTTTCAAACCTCAATGTCAGCACAAAATAACATCGTTGTTGCATAACATTTTGCATGATGACTTTTATATGTTATGAGCTTCAATTCTGTTGTATGAAATGTTTACTAAATAAATTGTATTTTTAGTTCCCCTTCATCAGTGCTCCAGCTAGTACAAGATTGGGTGGTAGGAATATTGCAATACATTTCAAGATAGCAGAAGGGACAAAAAAAATCATTTCTAAGCTCAAATTTCTCCTTGACCTCAGTTGGGAGAGGGAGGAGGTGCTAGGGGATTTTGCACAATATTTTCTTTAAAGACAACATCTTAGAAAAGTCACTTTTAGTACATTTTTTGCCATTTAGCTACTAAGTTACCTATGCAAATAAAGGGGAAAATGGTTCCATGTCTCAATAAAGCAGCTTTATCTCCAGGCAGTGGAACTGCAGCTAATCAATAGCAAATGAAAGTCTGGCTACCCGGGTTAAATGGATGATCAAGCATTCTACATTAAAGGATCTTTAACCTGCTTACTTTAATGGTTGCATGTTAAAGTAACATTGCAAAAGGTTTTATTAAACATACTGTCTGTATATATACATCAGGCATACACGTGTCTGTGTACATGTGCAAACACTCACAGAATGGCTGTGTGCACATATACACTTTATGTGTATCTATTAATATATATTGTAGTCAATCTAAAAGTACTACATATTAAAACAAATCTTCAGGTGGTCCTAGCTTAAGCATCTTGGATTTCTCCAAACACAAATATCATTCACAGTTTTTAAATGAAAGTGTATAAAAATATTGGTGGAAATTATTTCATTTCTACATGATATGTCATGTACAACTAGAATTCCCCTCAATTTGGTGAGTATTCCACCCCAAAAGACAATGCTCTCTATTTTTAAAGCAAGAGATTTCAAAGATGTGCCTAAATGGGATTTCCTGCAGATTTGTATTAATGTGCAGGCTTGTCTGGTTACTAGAAAATGTATGTAAGTGTGTGATGTGTGTATGTGGGTGTATGTGTCAAATGGGTAATAAGCATAGAATGAGGAATTTGCAAATTGATGTGTAAATGTGAATATCAACTAGTAAAAAAAGAGTAACATGCATATTTACTATCAAAATGCAAGTACTTCACTCTACACATATTACCCAAACATATATACACAGTATGTTTGTAGAAATGCCTGAAAGTCTACTAATGAAATGATGGTAGTCCATTTATGAAGTTACAAACAAGCCAGGTGCCCCAAAAGCACACAGATCATGTTACTTCCCCAAATATTTATTGCTCTGACCTAGGCAGTGTGCTGTTGGTCCCTCAACTTCACACACCTCCCTGCTCTGAGTGTTGGATATTTGCTGTCTGATCTGCATACCTACGTTCCCTGCAGTTCCCACCTTCATGCCCTAACCAGTTCCAGCCGCACTTCCACCTGAGTGCTGCAGAGACAATGGAGCTTTTCATTGGCTTGAGTCCAGAAAGCCCATTTTCACACCAGTCACCAGGCATTGTTGGACTGAATTCCCTCAATAATCTTACCCAGTCCTATCCGTCACTCTTAGCTCACAGAGGGCCTGGGACACTCATTTTGCATAGTGTTTCACTGAACTTGGTTTTCATTATTAAATCCTAAATTACTAATCATCTGATATACTCATCGCCTATCTAACAAATGCACAAAGAGAAAATTATGGGTCACTTTTTTGTAAAGGTGCAACCTCCTAAAATTTTGCTTAAATACCCCCCCAAAACAAAACAAGACAACAACAAACATTTCTCTGAAGCATTAAGTAATCTCTAGCAAGAAAAATCCTGAAGCCAAAAACACTCTGCTTCAGATAAAGAGATGAAAATAAGTTTCAGCAGTCCTTTTTTGCACCTACATACATACCTGTGGAATCGTGCTAAATGATCCTTATTGCCGTTACACTCCAGGGGCTCCGACTGACTGAGGCTTAAGGTTTGAAGGGATCTAAGCATGAAATACAACATCCCCTGTGAGTTCAGACTGGCAATTCCATTGGCTAAGAAAAACCTTTATATTTTAAATGTTACTTTTTTCTGCCAGGAAAAAATGTTTGTAAGTTTGGGTAACATAATGACATTGCCAAACATTCGTGAATTAGCTCTGTAAAGGACACAGTATAAACCAGGGTTCAGTTTGTGGTTCAGTCGGATAAAAACACACCACTTTCAACACTATAGAAACTAAAAAACAGAGAAAAAATTTGAATACATTTGCCAGCTAACTGATAAGGTTTCAATTGTACCAACCAGTAGCACAAACTACCACTACTTTACCCAATAATCTACCCCCAACACCATTTTAATAATTTGATCCTGCCTTCTATCTAATGGCCTAGGAATTTCCATTAGGTTTCAATCTTCTCCCTGGATAACTAAAACAGCCAAACCTTTGACTCTGCATTTTTAAAATGAACATTGCAACACCTGTTAAACTTGCAGACCCATAATAAAACATAGTCTGTGATATCAAATGTTTAAGGACAAAGCCAGGGAACAAATGTAGCAGCAATCAAGATTAAGCTTCTGTTACATCTTCCTACTTCAAGTTGCACAAACACAGTCTAGAGTGTGGTATAAGATAGTAGTATATTTATGCTGTCTTTAAAGAACCTGTGTACAAAATGTCACTCAATTCAAAATGGGCTGTCATTGACAATATAGCTTAATATGTCAATTTGAAGCTGGAGCACTGCTTTTTTAAAAATATGTATTATGATAATGATTATGGTGATAACAATAAAATGGCTTTATGGTTTGCTCACTACTAATTTTGTGGCTCTTAACATTTGCATGACACTTTTTAAAAACTTGATAACTATTCAGAATTTTTTATCTACTCATTCTAACGGCCACAAAACTAGCCCGATGCTTTCGCTGAATGTTAACACAAATTCTTGTACTACAGAAAATGTAGGCCGGTTAATCACTCCTGCCAAAAAGCTTGAAGACACAATACGTCTTGCTGAACTAGTCATTGAAGTTCTTCAGCAGAATGAGGAGCACCACGCAGAGGTGAGCAGGTGTGGTGGGAAACATGTCTTGGTGTTCCTTAGCGGAAGTTGCAGAACTGATTTTACTGGTGACATTATGACTAAGATGCCTTAACACCCATTTTCTTTTCAACTGGCCTTGCAAAGAGAGCGAAAGTGGAAGTTTGGCAAGGAGGAGCCTTTGCAAGATTATTTAAACAGCCAAAAAATGATTGTGTATTGTACATTTCAGCTTAAGTTTTCAGATGTTTATAGCAACAAGCAAAGGAGGTGATTGTAATTTTTAAATATTACTCAAACAGCGTATGGTTATTGTCCAGAGCACACAAAATACTTTTTGGTCTCTTGTGGTTGTTTTTGTTGCCACCACTGTTGTTTTTATTTATTTGATTTGGTGTGTGGATCACAGGCCATGTTTTTGGATTTATCTCTGTAACTTACTCTGCTTGCACTAGAGTCTTCATTTGTTAACCTTAGATGACCGGAGTGGCTAAACACTGATAGAAGTGAATTATTCTCTGTTGTTCAACTTGTCGATTCTTCAACATACATCTAAATAAATACAGCTTACTTTTTTAAAAATCCACTGTCAAAATGATCGTTTTGATAATAATTATAAACCAAGGGATTTCAAGGCTAACTAAATCCCAAACCTGTAAGGACTTAAACAACCCAACCCTTCCAAGAAAAGATTCCAAGATTCCATTATGGTCAAATTGTTATATCACTGCTTGCTTCAAAACTGAGATTTAAGGTCATATTTCTTAAAATAACCTTTCTGAAAATTGCACTGTTTCTCACTCTTCCTCTCCTTTCAACTCTACAGCAAAAAGGGAAGAAAAGGCATTCCATAAAAGTAATTTATCAAGCACTTAAAGTGGTCATTCCCATGACTAAATGAAAATTAACAGTACAGTTAACTAATATCTAATACACATAAACCCAGTCATCCCGAATAATGCCTGATTGCATATTTAAATTTCCTCCCTGTTCTTCTACTGTTCCACTCAATCGTGGCTGATCGTGGCAGGGGAAAGAGGTATGTGACTAAACCGAATGAGCCAGCCACCTGCTGTTGTAGTTTGTGCATGCCCTTCCAGTACCATGTCTTCTAATGGGACTTCCCCTGGGTGCTCCTGCTTTCTAACACTGACCCAAGGAATGTAACAGCAACTTCCAGTGGGCTGCTTGTGAAATGGGGGGCCCTTCACAGCAGGGTAAATGTGGGGTGATTCTCTCGTGCGTGCATGAAGCAATTGATACACCTAACCACGACTGCAGTTACATCCCAACACATGCCTCCTACCTGCCTTGATTCTGTCTTTAGCCTGTCCTAGTTTCCTATGTCCGTCTGTACTTCAGCAGATGAGTACCAAACATAGTAACCAGTAGCTAGGCAGAGTGATACTAATCTTCCTCTACAACTGTCTGTATGTGAATCGTATATACAGTATTTATATATAGAGAGAGTGCTACAGAATTGTTATGTCCCCAGAACTCTCCTAAGAAGGGAGTGAAGACTCTTTAAGGAGGGTGTAACTAACTCTTACTGCCCTCAGCAATGCATAGCTGGGAGAAGAGGAGCCAAACCAGCACCCTCCAAACAGAAACCTAGGACTAACCTCCAGACACATAAAATTAAGTTGGGCTAGAACTTTTTTCTACTCTATCCTATGTGACATTCTTTTCAGGTTGGGGGCATTTGGGGTTCCAGTGGTGGTAAGTATATTCTTTCCAGGTGCCCACAAGAGCACCTCCAGAGGCATGGTGGGTTCTGGCCTGCTCTCCTGATTTGGATGTTGAGGCTCTTCGTACAATGATGAACCAAATTACACATTTTTGAAGACATGGGTATGGAGAAGATGGTCTTCCTCAGTCACTGTTTTGCTTTTAAATAAAATGATAGAAGGAAAATGACCGATATGCTTGATTTATAATCAGGTTATTTACTCAGGCTGCTATAGGCTATGAAAGGATGACTGTTTTCCCAAACTACTCAAAAGAGGTACCAAAGGAAAGTTAATATCCCAAAGAAGTCAGGTTTTGTTGGGTTTGTTTTTTCCACTTTTCTGCCAAACACTTTTTCACTAAGTGCCAATCATCATCTTAAACTGCCCTATTAACCATGATCATAAAAATATTTTAATCTAACATATTCAAAAGCCATTCAGGGTAAATAAATAGGGTAGAAATCAATTCAGTTCTGTTTTCATTTACTATCTTTGGAAATTAGGAATGAAAACTCCAACATACTTTGGAATTTAGAGACCCAATTTGCTTTTAGATTAATGTACAGGATTATTTCCTGAATTAGTAATTTCACCCAATCACAAAACTTCATCACTCAAGCCATCAAAAGCTATCTACCTGCTGAGCACTGAGGCAATGACCTCTGTGCTTTTTTGACAGGCAAGGAGGCATGAGGCAATCTTGGCCTTCAAGCAATGGCAGACAGAGTGACCAGGAGTTCAGGCTCTACACTGGAGATGCTTTAGTTTGAATCCTAGCTTTACCTCTTCTTTGCTTTGTGATCTCAGCCTAGTTATTTAACTTCTCTTATCCTGTTAATTGGAGATAACAGTAGAATCCAGCTCAGATGATTGTTGTTAGATGGAAGGCTATGTTAGGTAAAGCATCTGGTATCATGCCCGGCACATAGTAAGCACTCGAAAAGGCTTGGGTGTTGTATGATTAGGGACAAATTGATAAGGAAGCAAAATACATAAATATCATAAAAAGAACAAACTTCTGTGGAAAGTACCAAGTGAATGATATAGACAGAATATGCTGAAGGGTTTGTTTCAAGGTGGAGTTGTCCAGATAGGCACCACTGCCTGTCCTCAGCATTCACTTATAGATTGCTATCACCTGGGAAGATCTGGAAATTTGCTGATGCCCAGGTCTCACCCCAGCTCAGTTAGTTGGAATCTCATGAGGAGGGACCAAGTCTTAGTAATTTTTAAACTGCCCAGCTGATTCCAGTATATAGCCAGGTCAAGAGCCAATGGATACAGTCAGAGGTAGCATCTGCCCTAGCAAATGACAAGATTGAAAGATGAAGACTTTTTTCTACTGCCCAGTACTCACTGCTATAGTCTCTGGGTGCTCAATAAACTCTAGAAAATTACTAAATCCTGAGCCTGGATCTTGGCTGGGTAGCCATGATGTTTGGTGACACCACAAATAAAAGTAAAAGTAGACTTGCTCCCCCACCAAAAAATAATCCTTAAAGCCATTTTAATTCAAATATAAAGTAATTAAATATCCCAGGAGAAAAAATTTTCATCAGCTTAGAATGCATCACATATACACCCATGCAGTGTATGGTAGCAGTGTTACATTTATCTCTTAACTACAATTTAATTCTGCTCTCTGAGCCTAAGTTATTCACACACACACACACACAAGCTACCCCTTCATGTATTGTTGCTTCAACTTTCCAATCTCTCTCTCTCTATGTATATGTATGTATATGTATATATGTATTGTAGTATACAGAAGGGTACATATATACATGTAATTTGTGTTCAAAAATACAGTGAGTTCAGTGTGTTTGACTATGCCCCTAAATTATACATTTTGCCTTTAAATAATGAAAAGCACTGGGTAAGTATATAGAAGCTGAAATATAACTTCTTATTTTCTTTGGAAAAGATTTCTAAAGACTTTCAATGCCCATAAATGTTGAGTAAGCTCATGTACAAAAATAGAATTCACCTGTCTGAGAAACCATAAAATCAACAAATATTGTTTTGTTCTTTATTTTAAAGACTTCCCTTGCCCAGTCCAATCACACAGACTCTCTTCATTTGATTGAAATTATTACATAGATTTTTGGTCCTTTACTGCCCTTGCCAGAATCTTTTCTCCTTCTCAGATACTGAGGTTTGAGCATGAGGTTCTGAAAGAATCACCTTGTGTGTCCAGAAACAGATCTGGTCTTCACTTCTCCTACAGCTTCTATTTAAATTGTCTGTACTCACTAGGATCCTAAGTTTCTCTGCCAGAATTCAATAGTGATCATTTATATCACAGTAGTCATTGTTCTTTGCAGGGCTACCTAGCTATGTGATTATTAACACCACAACTGTAGACAATTGTAGACAATTGCTCAATAATTTATTAAATCCCATTGAGGGACTAAGTTCTCTCTAGATAGCCAAAGAAGGTGCTGCTTATGGTCTCTGGTTTGCACATTTTAAATAAAGGTGGTAAGAACCAGGTAAAGGCTGGGCAAAGGAATTTTTAATTTCAGGCATTTAGGACTGGTATTTGATTTTGTTTCGTCCTGTCATCTTAGAGTAAAATCATATCTGGGAAGGGAACTCAATCTTTCTAGTAACTGTTTTCTTAGACTGACCCTGAAGATGTAAAGTTAATCGAATAACTAAAGAATAAGTACCAGCCAACATTTGGTGTGCCTTTGTGAATTTTTCAAGTATCCCGCGTCAGGACTGATGAGAGCCAGCCCCTCTGTTTAGTGTTGGTGGTGGGAGTGGGGCTCCAGAAAATTCCAATATGTAGAAGATCTCTGCTTAAAAGGCAGATAGATGGCTGGCGGAACTCAGGGTGTGGGCTGGAGGATTTCCACCTCTGTTGGATTCACTCATCCAGGTGGTCCTTGGAGCAAGGCCCAGACCTCAGGACTCTCATCCCCAGGTGGTAAAACTACAATAAAACCTCATCGATTCAGACCCACACACTTGAAATGTATGACAATTTAATTGCTGAAGTGGTTATTTTAATTTTTGTTAAGTAAAATGTGTTATGTGATCTCAACTTTCTCTGAAATTCTAAAGGCTCTTCTTACAAGTGTCATCTCAGGCCCTGTGAAATAAACCTTCTGTATCTTTGACTTCAATTTATATGTCAATTTATCTATGATTATTAGAAGTTTAAAAAAACACTTTTTCATTTATGATGCATTCATAGTATAGCCAGTGAGTACCACCTACTTTGATGCCCAAGTACAGACTGCATTTGAAAGCAGCAAGCATCTATTTTTAGGAAGCCCAATAACTTAGGCTTTTGTGGTGACAGACTAGCATCTCTCCACTCCCATTACTCTGAATCAGTGAGGTTTTACTGTAAATTAAAGTGGAAACAGCAGGTGTCTATTTCCAGCCAAGCTTACCTTGAAGAATGGTCCATGACTTGATTTTTTCCATTTAATTTGCAAACCAGCCACATGTTGATAAAGGAGAAGTAAGTAAAATGAAATCTCTTGAAAGAAGAGAGGTGGACCGCTATTCTGCCTCCTAGTGGCTGTTAGAATATTCCCCAAATGACAATAGATCACAGAAGAGCTTGGCCATTGAACAAACACTTTCATTTATGGAATTATTTCCATAATCATCTTTCATGTTTTCAAATGCCTTCCATCTTTTCTCAGTGAATGCTCCAGAAAGTGTTTCCAGTGTGAATACTTTACAGCATTGGGTGGGAAGGTGGGGGACAAGACGGGGCTGGCGATTTGGTTTTGTTCTATTGCTGTCTTTGAAATCAGCAAAAAGGGCCTGTTGACACTGCCACTCATTCTGCATGCTCCCTGCCAGAAATGATTAGTCAACATGCATGCATGCCTTTGAATTGCATTCACATCTGGCCCAGTTCGATGTGAATGTCACCCCTGAGACCCTGCACAATGATTTCCAATGAGGACCCACGTGCATGAAAATGAGTTACTTCACTGATATTTTTTGGTTTTCAATGTACATATGTGTTCAACTCCCTGAAAAGTAAGTATTCATCTTATTGAGTGTTTCCTAGTGTAAGCCTGATCTTTCCTACAGACAGGATGCAAAACCAGAGGCTCCCTGCTTAAAGAGATTTTGACCCAAAAGTTTTGTGACAATTGCAACAATGGTTTCCTTTGCCTTGGTATGAAACAGGAGTAATATTTCCAATGTGTAGGGAAACAGGAGTCACTGAGCTTGTATGAGACCATAGACAATTAAGCCCCAGATGTGTAAATGTAAGTGAATAATCATTACAAATTTTCAAGTTAGATCAGCAGAAAACCCATAAACACAGTGAAGAAACTCCCAAAGTCTAATACCTTAGAGCAAGAACCGGCCAACAACAGTGATAAAGAGCATGACTCAAAATATACTGAGTTATTGTAAATTGAACAGAAATTCCACACCTGTCGCATCTACAGATGAATCCTCTGACTGGTGGGTCCGAATAAAGACTTTCTAAGGCAGGACTGGAATCCGGAAAAGCATGGCCTTGGACACTTAGAGGCCCAATTGTATCAAAAATGCTGTTCTCTTTACAATAAAATGATCAAACCCTGCTGGATGATGCACACTTAATCTTGAACAGTGAGGGCTTGACTTCCCATCCTGTGTTATAGAGAGAAGCTCATTGCCTCTTTGTCTGTTGTTTTTCTACCAAATTTCAAAGGCCTTTGCGTGGTGGTCAGACTTGATGGTGGAGCATGCCGAGACGTTTTTGTCACTCTTTGCAGTGGACATGGATGCAGCATTAGAAGTGCAGCCCCCAGACACGTGGGACAGTTTTCCACTGTTTCAGCTGCTGAATGATTTTCTGCGCACCGATTGTATGTATCGTCTTTGACTGTTTGACTTTCCTAAGTAGTGTGCAGATAACAGATTGTTAAAACATCTTTATTCTGTGCAGGCTACAGGCTGGACATAGCTCTTCATAGTTTTATTAACTTGAAAAGGAACAAACTTACAGCTGATGGACATTCTTTCTTCCAACAAGTGTGCTGTGTCAGAGAAACCCTCTCTTAACTATGCAGCAGAACCTAAGAGGAGTGTCAGAAGTGGTGTCTGTGTGCTTTATTTGCTCTTGAACAAACTAATTAACCTCTTCCCATTTTGCAATTTTTATTGAAAGATACTTTTTATTTTTTTAAGATTTTATTTATTTGTTTTTAGAAAGAGGGGAAAGGAAGGAGAAAGAGAGGGAGAGAAACATCAATGTGTGATTGCCTCTTGCGTGCCCCCTACTGGGGACCTGGCCCACAACCCAGGCATGCGCCCTGACTGGGAATCAAACCAGCAACACTTTGGTTCATAGGCCGGCACTCAATCCACTGAGCCACACCAGCCAGGGCTGAAAGATGCTTTTTAGATTAAAAAAAAAATCTAGCTAAGTAACACCCTAAGCATTCCAGAGTATCTTACACAATACATAGGAATAAAGCAGACCTTCCTCACCATGGAGAATGATGAAGGAAGGAGCAGAATACGCTCTCTTCCCTGTCACACAGTGGGAGGAAGGGGAGCTGGTGCGGAAAACACCTGAAAAACAGTGTCAGTTGCTGTTTTATCGCTTTCAAGGGAAATTTATTGTTTTTCTTCTTTAGAAGAGAGATGCAAATGAATAAAATGTTTTGGAATTCCACTTTCTTTCCACACAGATTTAAGCATGAACTTTGATGCTGTTCATGTACTTTTTTCCTTCTTTTTTTTTTTTTTTTTTTTGTGGGGATGGTTCTGTTAGAAGTCATATATTTAAAGTCAAAAACAATCTTCTCTGTGTATGTTGCATGCTGACAAAGCACTTGTGAGTTGAAGGTTCTTACCAAGATTGTGCTTATCTGTTCTAGATAATTTGTGCAATGGAAAATTTCACAAACACCTGCAAGACCTGTTTGCCCCACTTGTGGTTAGATATGTGGATTTGATGGAGTCCTCAATTGCACAATCCATTCACAGGGGCTTTGAGCGGGAGTCATGGGAACCAGTCAAGTAAGGAAACCTCTTTTGATACCATCAGAGTGTGGGTGCAAATAGCTGGAGAGTCATACAGAAATGGATTAATGGTGTCTTATGGTTTTCAGTGTTAGCATGACAGAAAGCAAACACTGTATGTGTTTCCGACTACAATGCACATGTCTCCTTGTGCAAAGGGGTTGAGAAATATTTTATGAAATGAAATCTTTGTTTTATTGCACAAGATAAATAAGGAATAAGGGATGGAAACGTGGCTGTGATATTTGTACTGTGTATCTTACTCCAATGGTGCTGTCTCTAGGAGTTAATGTTTCCCAAAGTATGTTCCATAGTCATCTAGGCAAGGGGTCAGTAAACTTTTTCTATAGAAGGACATGTAATAAATATTTCAGCTTTTCAAACTTATATGATCTCTGTCACAACTTCTCCACTCTGCTGTTACAGCACCAAAGCAGCTCTAGACAATAGGTAAAGGAATGAAAATGGCTCTGTTCTCGTGAAGCTTTATTTGCAAAAACAGGAGAGTGGCCTGTGGACCAGAGTCTTTCTCTCATCTAAGCCTTTGAATCACACCTAAAGGAAAGGACTCTATGGCCAAATACAGTTAGGAAACTCTGTACACCCCATTCATCCACTCTACACCCTTGTCTCCTGGGGAGCCACAAAGCACACCAGTATATTTCAAAACTCAGATAACACAGTAATACAGAACCTTGTTTAACTCTGCTTAACCCAGGGTTTCCTAAATGTATCTGGCCACAGTAGTCATTTTTTAAAACGGGATATCCATCTAAAGGACAAATTACAGGAAATCCTGTGGCTTGTGAATTTGGCAATTTCCATAACTGCTTGGGGAATCTATTTGAAATGTCTAGCAGATTCATTGGCACCTCCATTCTCCAACAAAGAGGAGGACTGTGACTTCAGGTGTCAGAGGGACTTCGGGTGCTTTCTGGAAAAGCAGAGGTCTCCTAGATGGAGAGAATTTTCTGGTATGAGTTGAGAAGCTTCAATAAAGCCTGTTCTCAGCTTTGCCCTGCTAGATTCATTCTCCCTTTCTCTTTCCACCCCCTCCTCGTCCCCTTCTCTCCCCTGTAAGAAAGTCATTTTGTTACTTGTAGTCATTTGCATCTTTGGAATGTAGCAAACCAGTGTGGAGTAAAATGGGGGTATGTACAAGCAGTGTTTCAGGCACTCCAGAACAAATTTAAGAGACTTTTATTTAATTTGGAAGCCTTGACTTATATTTTATCTTTAAGCAGTTTTCTGAATTGAGACTCTCCCTCTGTTTTATACTGTATAAGACCCTGACTAATAAAGAAATTAATGCAAAATAGCTTTCTCAGCCCCCCTTTCATATCTGAGCCAGGGGGGAAGTGTCTTGGCTTACCCTTCTTTGAACAGGTTAATAGGTAATAGCTCTTCATTTGCAAGTACCAAGAAATCTAAATTTTAGCCTGTTATTTTCAATTCTATAACAGTCTTTCAATGTGGTTCTGTCAACTTTTAACTCATGAGAATAAAACTGGGCCCCTTGATTAACAAGGGACTCTATTTTTTTAATGCTCACTGTCATCAAGACGGTTGTGCTTAAAAAACAGTTGTGAAAAGAAAAGGTTAAAATGAGTAATATTCACATTTTGAAAATAGCTATGGTCTTGAAATAAAAAAGGAATAGCATTTGCTTGCTTCGGTTTAAATGTGGAGGCTGCTACTACAGACACACGTGGAGGAGACAACTGGTGCCTTTCCCTGGTTCTTAAAGGGCCCTAGAGGTAAGGCCTCACTCTCCGCTCACGGGCCAGAAGGCTAATAAAGGCAATGAAATTGTTTTCTCATCTGCAAAACTGATTTTTTAAAAATGTCCCTACTCAGTGTCTGAGAATTGTCATGAAGTTCAGTGACAATTTCACTAAAGCCATTTTATAATCTGTTAAATTATTCAGAAACCAAGTAAATTATTGCTAAATCCTTTTGAAGTACTGAATACTCTTAACACTGTCAGAAGTAAAGATAGAATCAAAGTCATTTTCACAGTTGGGAGTCTTAGTGTGGGAATATTTTGTTGGGGATGTTTTCATGATTAAAAAATAAAATTTGAACTCATGGATCGGTAATTTAAAGGTTTAAAAATTGATGAAGGATTAATAGTTGTAAATAATAACCTGAGAATCTTTTATGTTGATTGGTTTTTTTAAGTGACTTTTAACATGATCATGGTTTGTTCACTTCATGCTAAATAGTGCCTTTCGGAGTACGTAGAGATATTTGAGAGTGGCAACTAAAACATAAGCGAAATTAAAATTCTTTGAAACCCACACATTTTGTCAGGGGACTTGCATGCAGAATGTAGATGCTATGGGGCAGATTTGCAGAATGGCCAGCACAAAATAGCGGGCAAAAGAGCTTAGGGAGATGCTCAAATGCTAACAGGACTGAGTCTCTACCCTTCCTTCCACGTGAAAAGAAACAAAATATGAACGAACACCTGACCGGTTAGAGAGTTGATATAGAAACAGATTCATTTTCCTTTGTGGACTTTTTCCCAAGTAAAGAATGATTTTTGGAATGTTTATCATCAGGCTTACTCAAAAACAAGAAACTGACCTAGATAAAAAGACTTAGTGCCCTCAGTCTTTAATTATGTTGTATGATTCCCCAACATAAAAACACACGCACACCGACCACAGCCTTTCTCTCCAATGATTGTTACACTCAGTTCTGTTCTTCTACTTTTCAAAAGTCATAATTACAGGCACATGATTATAGGTTAAATGACTGAGACATACACTGTAAAACTTTCATTCAATAAAACTAGTATTCAAAATGTTAAAGAAAATAGCACTCTGACAAGCTTGCTGAAAACGGATTTTAAATGTTCTTCAGATTTTCTTACTTCAAAATATGTCCATGTAAATAAAATAGAGATGTGATCAACATTTGCGTTTGATACAAGTTACTTGGTAGAAAGGGTAAAATGGCTAAATCCTAATGCTGCCATTCTCTAGAAGGATGGCCTTCCATCTCTGCAAGAAGAGAAAAGAGAGGCTGCCCCTCTATTTCCATGAAGCCAGATAGAGTCACGATTAGAATCTCTGCTTTGGTGAAAAATGTTATCACTTAGCTACTAACTACAGCTGAAGATAGTCAGCCTCTCAAGGACAGGCTTAAGCCAGAGCTCATAACCCTCTCCTGGGTAGCCTTCAAGAGGTGTCATAGGGTCACCACCCCCCCAACGGCAGGTTGTTCACAACCCTTCTGCAGCCCTGAATATGAGCTTCTGGTCCTAACTAGCAGATGGACAACATTTCTACCAGCTCTTTAGGGATGTTTTGCTGTTGGTCAAGTCATCATGGAAGAAAACTTAGAAAGTGTCTAATCCAAAGCTCACCAAGTCTAGTGCCCTCTCCAACTACCCTTCCCGTGGCAGATCATCTCCCAGTCTCTGCTTGAACACCTACAGGCACAGGAAATCCATATTTCATGGTGGCCCATGTCAGGTTAGGATGGCTCTGAATGGGAGAATGGAACACTGCTTCTTGATATATGTACATAGAAAAATCTGAATTTCTCAAAATGCACTTCATCTCCCTCTGCCTGAGATATACATATGAGAAGTATTTTTTAAATTGTATCATTTTCCAGATTGTTAAAGATGTCAATATCTTAATGATAATAAACTGTCAGACCAAGGATGCCTCAGCAAAACGTTGGTGGCCTGGTTTAAAATACACAAGTACTAGTTGTGGAGTCAGAACTATTTACTCTGCCAGTAATTTGGTGGGTAACCCTTGACAATCAGTGTACCTTTCTGAATCTCAAAATCCTTATTTGAAAAACAAGGATTTTGAATATTCAAGACTTTTCCAACACTAACAGTCTGGAAAATGTAATTTTTTCATATTCACTCCATTTTCACATTTGATCATCATTGCCTCCCTTGCATCTAAAACAGGGCCTGGGATATAACAAGTGTTCAGTAAGTATTTATTGATTAACTGACCTTTATTAAGGAACCCATACAGGCTGAAAATTGTAAGGATACAACAGAAAAACTATGGGGAAGGGGGAAAAACGTTTCATTCCCCTGACTGAGAATTTCAATCTAGTTGGGTCTGAGCAACAAACACACAAGAAAAATCAATGTAAATGTTCACTGTTGTATTTACCAAATAACATACAGCAGAGCAGAGAGTAGAAGGGAGTAGAAGGGGAGTCATGAAGGAAACAGCTCGGACACTAAGATTTCAAGAGGAGCAGAGGTCCTGGGAAAGAGCATGAGCAGCAGTGGAAATTGGGGGGAAAGTGGGGCCTCCCACTTTCAGTTTCATTAGTAGAAACTGAATGCTCGGCTGGGCCAGCATGAATTATAAAGGAGGCAGGCGATAAGGCTGGAGGAATGTTTGGGACATCCTAAAATCCCATGAAGTTTGAAACTTTATTCTCTAGGTTATGCATTCTAAACAGGAACTTTACAGCTCCCAAAGCTGGTGAAAATTGTTTCTTGGAGTGGGGGAGGGTAAAAATAATCTTACTCTTGTTATGTATCTGTATAAAGCACAGGTATACTTACAGTGTACAAACTTGTATATGGTATGATGGTGATATTAAATTTTCATGTGGAAGGCAGTTAGGGGGCTGATGATGATAAAAGACTGACAAATGCCATTCTAAATTCTAAGAGGATATCAAAGAGTGCTCATGCCCCAAAATAGGTATCAGACCTAAGAATAAACACTGAGAGAGATGTTAGTGTCGAAGGGAAGACAAGATGTGTTACACATATTCTGCAACAAATGGCGCATGAAGTAGAAGACATCTGTATCTTAAATCTAACCCCATCCATAAATCTAAGCTTCTTTCAGAGGAGGCCCAAACATATCATCTCTGCCTGGAGACACACGTTGATTATAATTAATTCTAGAAGCAAGGAATGACTCTATCTCTAATCATTTTCATCAGTAGAAATGATGAGACACCCACGTATTTGTAACTTTCATTCATGTGGGAGAGAGCAGATGAGAATTTTTTAATCCAATGTTCCAGAGGCGGGGCCCTTCAACATAAATGGGAGCAATCCTTTTTCAGCAGCATCCCCAAAATGATTGAGTTTAATTTTTAACATACATCAGTTGTTAGAATTGCAATTCACACTTCTTTTACTATTCAGAGATATCCAATTATGACTCTCACAGAGAAGCATGATGGACTTTATAGGTAGTTGCTAAAGGGCCCTCCAAAATAATAATTTGTTATATCCATCAGCAGCTCCAGGAGCCTGATCTGACCTGAGTGTTACCAGAAAATTTTCCCTTTTCACATGTGTGTTAGTAAAATATAATTCTTAGAATTGCTTCTTTAATTATTAATATAACTTGTATCCAAATGAAATATTAGTTACATTAGTAATACACAATACTATTTTGCTAAGAACAGAATTATCAAGTGTGTTTCAGCCTTTTATAAATAGAACATTATAATATGTCACATGAAGGAAATGTTTCTATGAGTCCAATGCAGTAGTCCAGCCAAAATGTCACATTTTAGAAATACAAATGTTTTGACTAATACAAGAATTTTTTTTTTATTTTGGTGTGCAAAATGAAGCTCATTTCTAATTTGTGTACCAACCATCCTCTAATATGTTTAAATTAAGTTGTTTTTGCATACATTTATATGTTATTCATTCCTAGCTACTTTTAATTTGCTCAGAATTGACATTTTAACTTTCCAGGCTGCCATCTCTAAAGATCTCCTAATTCCTCAATCATTATTCAGTGTGTGCATCATTTAACGATCACATTTGCTTATATAGGCTTACACATGTCTCAGTGGAAATCGCCAACAGTTTCGTTGCATGGCAGTATTTAAGACTGAGAACCACCAGGGGCTGAATTCAAAGGCACATTCCCTGATTCAACAGAGAAAACGTGGAAGGAAAAGTTCCATTTTCCCTTCTACTTAATAGTCGTATTTAGCTTCTCTTGAGAGTTCCCACAACAGCACCCTTCAGTCCTAAGTAGAGAAGTACGATTGGCTTTCCCACATGTGAAGTGTAAAGGACACATCTGTTAGATACCTGTTTCCCTTAAGGAAGAGAATGCCAAGTTGGCAATTTTGCATTCTAGGATTTTCCATCTACAAGCCAGGGCTATATTGTCATTGTGAAAGAATATCTTGTTTCTAGAGGGAGACAGGTGTCCAGACTATCTACAGGGGCCAGAATTTCTGACTTACCAGGAGATTTGCCCCCCTTCCCCCCCGCCCCGCCCCGCCGCCCTAAGCAAGCCCAGAGGCAGCTCCAGCCCTTGCAGGATTTCTGTTAGTCAAACACAGCTTGCCCGGGGCAGAGCTGCTTTGGCAAAACTCACTCTTCTCCTGCAAGATCCAAAAAGAAAGCCTCAACTCCTTTGCCAAAGTGCTGTCAACTCTACTTAAACAGGAAGGCTCCTCTCAGATGCAGAGTTAGACTGGGCTCTACTGTGCCAGTGACTTTGGCTGGATGGAATACCCTTAAAATGCCGCCACAGTGCCAACTTGGGGAACAGTATATGACACAGTCCCTTGAAGAGATACAGTTGATTTGAGTTGGGGTTATTGTTTTGCTTTATTTTCTCTCTTTAGTCATAAATCCATCCATTTCTCTTTCATCATACAGTTGATGGGTCTTTGTTCAAAAACAAAATGTCCTATGAGGCCATGTTTTAAAATGATTTATTAATTTTTAACTTAAATTTTAACTTTTTATTAAAAATGTGCAGCTTTAATTTTCAAAAACTAAAAACACCTATAGTACAATCATACAGATCAAGAAACAACACATCCCTAGCACCCCAAAAGCCCCCGTCAGTCACTCTAATGTCTCCCTCTACTTTCAGGGTAGTTACTATAATAAGAGGCCACATTCCAAATCTACTTGTGGTCAAAGAATTTACTATAAGAGCTGAATTTGAGGTTTTATTCTTTGTGTGTGTGTAAATATTTCTTCACTTTAATTGGACTTAATTTGGGAGTGGAAGTTTCCATTTTCTTTAAATGTCCTGTGAAATTATTCAAAGCTAGTCATTTTTTTGATACGATTCCTTCATCACCATCATTAACTCTGACATCCCATTGTACATACACCTGTCTTCAGAAATAGCAGTTGAAAAGAATACTGTTTCTGTCCACTACTGTTATTTATGCATTCAAATTGGTGAATGCCCTGTTACATTATGTATCTAATATCTGACCTAAAGAACGTACCTCCATCAAAAATAATTTATAAATAAAAGAAAAATAAAGTGCTCCAGCATTTGTATCAATCCCAGCTACTTCACAGCAGCCCTACCCCCAGCTATGCCAAGAATTGCACAGACTTCAAGTTCTGAGTATGAGACAAATTCTAGACTCATGGCAATGGATTTGGAAACTGCAGACCCCTCACAAAGGCATTTAAATAATGTGATCATTGTGGGTAGGAGCCCATGAGTTTCCATGCCTTCATCACTCTGTTTTAATTTTTTCCATTAATTTCTGTCATTTTTCTCTGACTACTGAGCCACACCACTACTGCCCATCTGTAAGCTGCTTTCTGAAGTGCGTTTGCTGTCATCTTGCTGTGGACTTAGACAATTTATTTACAACTATCGTGTGCTTCTGCCACATCTGCATTGTCACTGTGATGGTATTTTTTCTTTCTGTCTGTTTCTTCCACAGGAGTTTAACCAGTAACCTACCCAATGTGAACCTACCCAATGTGAACCTTCCCAAAGTACCAAACCTACCAGTTAACATCCCTCTAGGCATCCCACAAATGCCTACTTTTTCGGCACCGTCATGGATGGCTGCTATATATGATGCTGAGTGTGTATTCAGTTCACATTAGATATACTTTAAATTTTAGTGATCTTGGCATGGATATGTATTGTTTATTTCTATATACCCTATATAACAGAAAGGGAGAGGGATAATTAGACATATTTTGCTGATCATACAGAGACAATATTGTTTATTTCAGGCATGCAGCATGTTTGTAAGACATTTACTATATATACAGCACTAACAATTTGTCTTACGCCCACTGAATGTTTGAGGACTATGTTTTATCTCCTGAATTCTTTACAAAAGGATTCTGCCCCTGATTTTTTTGTTCAGTTTTTGATACAGGTGGCATGACTTTAGGAGTTATTCATCCAAAGATGGTCCAGGAAACCTCTTTGATGCACTGACCAGTCATCTCTGGGCTGAACCAAATCTAAGAGAGAAGCATACTTACCTAGAAGTTTTTTTAAAAAATTTCTAGAGACTGTTTAAACCATAAAGTATATTTCTGGTGTCAGCAAATGGCAGGATATAGTAACAGCATGTTCGGGGATAAATGAAAATTTCTGAATGGATCAAGCCTTAGTCATGTAAATGTTGTACAAAGATAATTTCCAAAGTCATAGTACAGTGTGGAGCACTGAGATCTAGGTAGCAAAACCTCTATATTTGAGGCTACAAGATTTAAAGAACAGATACTTAAGTTTTTTGGTAGCTGTATCATCTGTAGTCTGAGTGCAGAGACGGTCTTTACAATCATCCACACGAAGCCAGGAACACATGGGATTTGTGTTTCTGGAAGGCCGAGCTGTCCTGTCAGTGCCGGCCAGCACGCAGTTCAGGGGAATGAACGTTGAGTAGCCGTCCCTTCTAAGGCTTAGGAAATGAATTCTCTTTTTTTCCTTAGCAAGAAGAAGATCCAGCACCTCTAAATTCTACCTCAGGGAGATAAAATTAGAACCATGTGCATGATTTAATACGTGAAATAAGGTTTAGCGATTCTGTACCCTCCTTTGATCCTTTTCTTAGGCCACAGCTAATTATAGGCCAGATAAGCTTTTTCTTGAAAGAATAAATTGGCACATTTTCAAAGGGAAGTGTTATTATCAAAGGAATAAAAAATGATCTGAAACTGGCAGTGAGTTTTGAAATCTCGAAATCACATTTGTCAAGATGGCCCTCAACATTTTCGTTTTTGCTGTAATCCAGGTAGCGAACAGGACATTAGAATGACTGCTCTGCTTGGCTCCTTGAAAGCTGCCTGATATTTTTTAAAACCTGTGTTCATTCACAGGTTCACAAAGAAATCATAGGGTCAATGTGTCTGATTTTCTTCTAAGATAAATCAAAACCTCCAAAAATTTATACCTGAGAACAAAGCTTCTCAAAAACATAAATCATATTCATGCTAAGATGACTGTTAAAAGTTAGATTAGGTATTATCTGTTAATAATTAAAAATAAATATCTGAAAGCTTCTTTTACCTTCTTCTGTGCATGCTCTGTGACATTACATTTGAAAAGATATGAATCAAGACATTGTAATAAAGCAGATAATGGTCTCTGTTCAATTAATTAAGGCATGAGTGGGAACACATTTTGGTAACTGCTCAGCAATCAAAATAATCTTGGTGCTATTGCCTTAACATTAACAGTTTATCTTAAAAATAAAAAGAAAATATTCTTTTCCTCATGTCAAAACTTAATAATAAGCTCTTCAAAGAAAAAGAAAAAAAAACCGTAGAAGAATTTTTTAAAACTCCGAAACCAGATGGGTGTCAAAATGTTGTTGTAATAAATACCAATTATTGCATTCATATGTACTTAATGATTTAAAACATACAACCATGCAGTTCCAAAACGGGGTTTAGACTAGACAAAGTTGGGGTTTCTTTTTCCCAAGCCTAGGATGGGGGAGGGGAAAGGCTGAACTTCCACTGAGAAACAATGCATCCCCCCATTTTTGAACAACGCTTATGGCAGTATCTGA
Source organism: Micronycteris hirsuta (assembly GCA_004026765.1). NCBI lineage: Eukaryota > Metazoa > Chordata > Mammalia > Chiroptera > Phyllostomidae > Micronycteris > Micronycteris hirsuta. Next base: position 113,745 of record PVJI01000581.1, read on the forward strand.
AAAGAAGGCGTGGATTCTCAATCACCCACCAGGAAATGCCTGATTCTATATCTTTTCATAATTCTAGTTTTCTCCTTTGCCACCTTTCATTTTAAGGACGTGTTTCCATGTTACCTGCTCCTTCGTGTCAGATACATCTATGTACTGACCTCAGACTGGTCTGTCCTTGAAAAGATGTCCCTGTCGGTCAAGGCCGCAGGCTCCCTCTCGGCATGTTGGGAGTGCACCCCTTCCCCACCCCGCAGTAGCTATGTATGCATTTATGCACTAGCTATATTTCTCTCTGAAGCATTAATTCAATGCAGCTGGCATCTGTCACAATAGAAACACCCACTCTCATCTGTTTCTATAGACGATGTCAGAACAAGTGGTAATGCATGGTGTGTTGGACATTTTATAAATTACCGTGTTAGCATTAGTGGTATGCGAGGAAGGGAATGGGAGGTGGCTACCCCTCAGAGCCCCAAATGGGATTGTTGCAAAACAGAAAGCCAGCCAGAGAAGGGCAAGAGGGTGAGAGATGGAGGATTTTCCATACACAGGCTTTCCGTGGATGCCTCAGGTAAAAGTTTCTTAGACATCATTGTACAGAAAGGAATCAAGACCAATTTCTCCATCTGTACAGAGGACTGGGTAAGATGGTGCAATGCTTAAAAAAAACAAAACTCAGGTTCAGAGCCCTAAAGCTTTTCAAATATCCCTTGTCCATTCACCTCCCCCCAACAACCTTGTCCTGGGACTGCCTATGCAATGGGCTGGTCTATTGGAATAATAACCAATCTGAGCAAGACTCATGGATTCAAGGTATCCAGATGCACTCATCTCAGTTTGAGTCACCCCAATTTCTTTCTAGCTCTTCAAGAGAAAGCAGGTCCTCGCTCACCACTTTGTTAGCACGCAAAGTCTGTGCAATCTCCAAAAGGCCTCCATTCTGGAGGGGAGCTGGGGAAATGCATGAAACCCGGAATTTCAATAACTGCATGTTGCCATGTAGTTATTATTTGTTGAGACTTACTTCTCCCTCTGGTTCGTGGCCTTCATCTGAATCATCACATGTGTTAATGTGGTTATTAAAAGAAGGCTGATTTTTACCATACACTGTTCTCCTGGCTGTTATGGAGCAATACTTTCCTCAGACTTCTCACTGGTCTGGAATAATTGACTGAATAAAGCCAACAGAGTCACGTATGGTAAAACTCATAATCTGTTGGTGGAGAATGCCCCCCCCCAACCACCAACACACGTCGTTTTGTATGTTGAAGCCACTGTTTGCCTTAAACCTTCTAGTCCCCAGCTGTCTTTGTGTCAGCTTTTCAGAGCCCAGGGCCAGTAGGTGACTCTTGTTTTCTGATTTGTATCCTGCCAGTAATGGATCAGGAACCTCAGAAGATTTGTTCTGGAAGCTCGATGCCCTTCAAACCTTCATTCGGGATTTACACTGGCCAGAGGAGGAGTTTGGGAAGCACTTGGAACAACGACTGAAGCTGATGGCAAGTGACATGATTGAATCTTGTGTCAAAAGGTAAGCAGAAGTACCTGCACATGCTCTGCACACCTTCTTCACCACACATTGACTCAGGGAAGGGTAGATGGCCACTCTTCAATTGACCATAATTTGAAGGATTTGGAGAAGGTAATTGCCTGTCAAAGTCGGCTGAATTTGTGGCCACCCAAGTTTAGCTTCTGTTCACCTGCCCCACATCTGTCCCAAACCAAACAATGTGGCTGCCTGTTTTTTCACTGAGCTCCGTGAAGAAAGGGTCCATGTCAGTTCTTGTTTGTCTCTGTAGCCCTGATATCTAGCAGTGCCTGGCACAAAATACTTAATATATATTTTTAAATTGCACAAACATGTAAGAGTGTATGCATGGTGGATAGCTAGATGAAAATCAAAGAAGCACATACAATTCCAGAGCCAGAGTATCCAAGTGCAAGTAGCAGGAATCTAGTGAGTTTCCAACCATGTGAGCAGGATCTCAGCAGCATTGTTCATCTGTATATATGAACCAAGCCTGTACTACCTGCCGACTATTACTTGTCTTGTTGAAAATCTAACTAGATATCAGCCAGAGGGCATGAGACATTTTGCCTGCTTTGTGACTGGGATATAGGATTGAGGTGGGAAGGCTGCACTTGAAGTTCCCAGGTAGACCGTTCTGAATGAGAAAAGAATGAGAACAACATGCATTCATTCAACAGAAATTGTTTGAGCTCCCTCTATATGCCAAGCACGTTGCTAAGTTCTTGGGGTACCAAGGACTGCATCCTTCCCTCTTGGAGTATGTGTGTCTGTACATCCTCAGATTTGACACCATTATTACCACCCTGTCTATCCCCAGGCACAAGCCCAAGTTCTTTTCCCAGTTCACAACTATTCCACTATTTTTTCTCATTCAAAAAAAAGAAGGAAAAGAAAAAGAAAAAAGACTGCAAGCATCATAGGCCACTGTAGATCTCCAGATGTTATATAGTTTAGCTAATGGGCCAGTTGTGGGAGGTGGGGGCTAGGTTTGGCTGGGAGTGCTCTGAATTCATCATTTTATATCTTTGAAAAAGAAAAGAGAAGTAATAGCGTCAAAACTGGAAACCAAAAGGGCAGAAGAACAACACCATCCCAGGTAGGTGAGCATCTCAGCAGGAATTAGGAAAAGAATAACATGCTATGGAGAATCTGGCCAGGTGTTTGCTGGCACTCCAGGGAGTTTTAAGTCCCAGGGATCCAGATTTTGTTCTTTGTTCTTTTTTTCCCACTCTGAGAATCAAAGGCAGGCCTGTTTCTCAAAAGGTCAAAATGTTTCCTTAGGGTTTTGAATCTCACTATCTCCTACATAGTCAGTATCAATTTTAGGAAAAACCAATCTTTTCCTATAGCCAAACCATTGCACAAAAACCTGTTTGTGAAAGAACAGTAGTTCCTCTGTAGGAAAAAAAAAAAGGCTTTTCCTTGGTCTGTACTAGTGGCTGCAATACATTAGAATTAAGACTTACTAGCTTCTGATCTGTGCATGCAGTTGTACAGAAAGACATGTGTGCCCTTCTCTGAGGAGCCAGTCTTTTGAATAGGAAATAAGTAATAGGGAGATGACATATAGGTGTGAAAGGTGGATAGTGACTCTATTTTATCCCTTACCATGTATCTTTATGGGTCAGCCACCTCAAAGACTGTGAGCCCCTCAGAGGTAGAGAGTGTAACTCATTCATTGTTAGCTCCTCACCCATCCCATGTCCTAGCATAGTGCTTGACACATAGTAACTGTAAAGTAACTATTTATTAGTAGAAGTTGGTCAACTGCACATGTACTCCTGATCCTGTGTCTCTCCCAGTTAAGGCCCCAGTCATAAGCACAGATGAGAGCAAACATAAGTGAAAATGTCATCCACAGATATTCAGAGTCAGAGGGTAAAACTTGAAGCAGTCCATGAATGTTTTAAGATGTAGAATCCACATTAGCGGAGCCTAGAACCTTTGCTTTCCTCTTCAGGACAGAAGAAATAGCCCTTGTTCTAGGACAACATAGTAAGGACATGATTTTGTAGATGTAAATATGCAATGCCAAAATATCAATAAGGCACTCCTAATTTCCAAGTTTCTAAGAAATCGAAATCATTCATTTGATGGACTTAACAGAGCCTCTCTGGTCCAGCCTATGTATTAGATACTGTGCTTCACACAAAACAAGGTGCCCTAACTCTGCCCTCAAGGAGAGTTATTTGGATTAAGTGACCTCTTCATTCTCAGCTTTTTGGTCCCATAGAGCCCTCTCAGTCATATTAATTTTGCATTTGGCTTCCTCTTTTCACAGCCCCACACTCTAAGGGCTATGAACAGCTCTCCTGTGAAAACAGAAGACGATTACTTCATTGTAAGGGAGTGATTTAGCATTTCCATTTCTCAAATTGGTCCGGAACTGGCACATGAGCCTTAGAAGATCAGCACAGGGACCTGTTCAACTCAGTCCCCATCAGGCCTCCTTTCCACAAAACCAGAAAATGATGTATTTTCAAAATAGCTTAAAATGATCATCATGATTAGAAAGCTACTTCAGTGCATGGAGTCTTTAGAAGCCAAGATACATTTATCTTTAACATGATCATATAATATATAAGAGTGTTTTAAGATTTGTTTTTTTTTATAGTTGTTTTCTTAAGAACTGGGCTTCCAACCTTAGAAATTATACTTGGCTTTCCTGCATGCACCCAGGGTGTGTTAGCAAGCTGGCATCCGTTCCTGAGCTAACTAGCTGTGTGGTCCCTCTATGCACTGTTAGAAAACTGCTACAAATGCATCTTAAAGCAATGCTTTCCTGGTGGCTGCATGATCTCCAGAACATGACAGTGAACAATGTTGAAAAGATGCATTAGACAAAGCAACTTCCAATAAAACCACTTACTAACCAGGTGCTTTTCTTTAAAGACATGTGATGATGTGACCTGCTTCTCTGAAACATTTTAAAATATAACTGGGCCCCTTTACAATGCTGAAATCAAGGATTAGACCTCACACCTGTGTTACCAGCTGGCCATGTCAGACCACGTTTTTTCTATGGGCAGTTACCACATTGCTGGGATCATAGTTTGACCTAAGTCAGAATTATGTCCCATTAATTTCCCACCATTACACAATTCTTGAATTGGTAAGTATATATGACATTTTTAGTTATAAAATTAATATATTCTATTACAAAATAAAACATTGACATTGCAACACAAACAAACAAATACAGTGGAGTCCCCCCTTACCACTTCTCCTGATTTCACTCTCCACAAAGGTAGCCATCTTATTTTTTTAGTCTTTAAAGCAATATAATAAGCTTTTTTTCACTTCAGTCTCTTTCAAAACCAGAGTTAGAAAAAAAACAATAAATGTCATTTAAAATTTTTTTCCCACCATGAGACTTTAAAGATTAGAAACTGCTTTTTTTTTTTGTTGTTTGGTTTTTTAATGAAGTGATTCAAGGTAGGCAGTTGCCAATGTGAGAGAACTTACATATGCTATAATGCTATAATTGGGTTTTTGTTAATTCGTTCATTCTCCTGAAATTAGGGTTCTCCATAGCATGTAAACTATAGACAGAAATATGCCAAGCTACAGGTGTTCTACATACTGCAGAGAAAGAAGGGTGTGTGTGGCTGTCTCCCTGAATAGGCCTTCCTTATTTGGGAAAGTAATTTTTAAAAGAACACATGTGAAGTCATTGTCAATTGAAAGTGATTACAGCCTTCAATTTTCTTTTTTCACTGACCTCTCAGAAAATGTCTCCTCCTCCTGCTGCCATCTGAATGCTGAATTGGTCTTTTCCTACTTTGTTTTAATAGAACCAGGATTGCATTTGAAGTTAAGCTGCAAAAAACCAGTCGATCAACAGATTTTCGAGTCCCACAGTCAATATGCACCATGTTTAATGTTATGGTTGATGCCAAAGCTCAATCAACAAAACTTTGCAGCATGGAAATGGGCCAAGAGGTAAAAAAAGAGAGAGAGAGAGAGATTTTTCCCCCTCCATTGATCATGTAAAATAAAACTTCACAAATTCTTTCCATCTACACTAGTCTGCTAGTTTCAGAAATATACTCTAAGGTTTGAGGACTAAGCCACAGATGAATGTTTCATATCTGTTTGTTAAGTAAATGTCTAAGGCATGTGCTAATGAGCACACCGGTCACTCGGAAGTGATTCTTGGTTGGAGTTGGGGTGGCTATAAAGTTCCTTTAAGTCAAATGATGTTTGATGATCTTCTTTATTAGGCTGGTATCTCCAACAGATGTTTGCCAGAATGCAAGTCATTTTCACATTTGAAGGCATTTTATCACTTTAACATCTGGACAGCAGGAGAGCTCCAGGATATATAATATTAGCTCGCCCTGCTACCCAGTCCCCAACAACTGGTTCTGAATTTTCAAGAAATCACAGACTTTAATTTTTTTTTTTTAGATTGAGTTGAATGTGAATCTTCCCTGACCAAAAGTTTAGTCCTTTGCTAAGTTTCCAGTTCCAAAGTGGCATTTAAAATGTAAAGGAGAAAGAAACAGCAACTTGGGCTTGATTAAAAACTATCGTGATCATTTTTCTCTGATGGCCTTAAGCCAGCTAGATATTCATATACCAATTTAGAATTAATTCAGAAACATTTCTGGCAACTCTCATGTTGTTGCCAATTGGCATAAATTGCTCCTAAATCAGATCTTTCGATACCAGCCCTACATGCTCAGAATTTTTACTAAATTATTTTTGCTCCTTATTCGTTATTTATTTTCTCTTTCAGCACCTTCCTTTTTTAAATGTGGGTTGGTGGTATTCTCTTCCTGGCAAGATCATCTTTAACCTTCTTTCACCTCCAGATCAGCTTTCTCAGCTGCTCTTGTTAGCCTCCACTCCTGACTGATTTTCTTGTTGGGGACATTTCCCTTGGGGTTATGTTCTAGACACTGGGGTCAAATGCAAGGGGTTCTCTTCCCCGGCTTCATTTGCTGCATGTGAATGATCTGGAGCAGCAGTTCTCAAACTTCAGTGTACATCCCACTTATCTAGAGAGCTTCTCAAACCCAGATTGTTGGGTTGTACCCTAAGAGTTTCTGATAGGTCTGGGGTGCAGTCCAAAAATTTGCATTTCTGACAAATTCCCTGATGATACTGATGCCACTGGCTGCTCTGGAGACCACACTTTGAAAACCACTGCTCTGGAGGTTCAGTATCCAAAAATTAAGGAGACATGTTTAGGCATAAAAGACAGCCTCCTAAGGAAGGCTTAGGTTGGGTGTCTTGCTCTGGCTGTGCTGTACACAGCAGCTAGTATGTCACTCAGCCTCTCCGGGCCTCAGTTTCTTGATTTGTAAAATGATAACACTATTCTAGTTTCATTCAGGCTGTTTTGAGATACAGAATCAGTTCTGCAGATCTCACCAAAAAATACAAGCATGTGAAATAAATAAAATTAGAGCTGCTCTGAATGAAGTCGGGCGGCGGTGGCCAGTGGACCAAGGAAGAGGGGCCCAGAACCCAAGCTACCACATTCCTCTCCACCTCTGCGTTCTTCACTGCCCATCCTCCACCTACCCGCACTTCTCTGGGTGACTCTGAACAGTCTCCTAGGCTTCACAGAGCCCACTTAAAAAACCCTGTTTATGTGATATCTAAGAGTCATGGGTGATTTCCAGAACCCTGTGCCTCCTGAATTTCTCTCCCTTTGGAGCTTCTTTTTTTTTCATTAAGATATATTCACAGACCATAAAATTTAAAGTGTGCAATTCAGTGGTTTTTAGTATATTCACAAAGTTGTGCAACCATTACCACTATCAATTGTAGGACATTTTTATCACCCTAAAAAGAAACCTGGACCCATTAGTATAATTCTCCAACTCTCCCTCCCCAGCCACAGGTAACCGCTACTCTCCTTTGTATTAATAAGGGTTTGCCTATTTGAGCATTTTATATAAATGGCATATACTAATATGTGGCTTTTTGTGATCTCTTTCACTTGGTATAATGTTTTTAAGATTTATCCATGTTGCCCTGGCTGGTGTGGCTCAGTGGATGGAGCATCAGCTTGTAAACTGAAAGGTTACCAGTTTGATTCCCAGTCAGGGCACGTGCCTGGGTTACAGGCCAGGTCCCCATTTAGGGGCTTGCAGGAGGAAACTGATCGATGTTTGTCTCCCTATCCTTCCTTCTCCCTTTCTCTCTCTCTAAAAACAAATAAATAAAATATTTAAAAACGATTTATCCATGTTGTTTCATGTATCAGTACTTCCTTCTTATAGCTAAATAATAGTCTGTTACATGGATCTACCATATTGTTTATCAGTTGCAAGTTGATGGACATTTGAATTGTTTCCACTTTTTAGCTACTATGAGTAATGCTGCCATGAACATTTGTGTACAAGTTTTCACGTGGATCTATGCTTTCAACTCTCTTAGGTATATACCTAGATATATGGTCACTTTATGTATAACTTTTTGAGGAACTACCAAACTGCTTTCCAAAGTGGCTGTACCATTTTATATTCTCATATTAGTAGTGTATGGGAAATCTTATTTCTCTTCATCTTAACCTATACTTATTATTATCTGTCTTTTTTAAATTATAGCCACCCTAGTGTTAACTAATTGTGGATTTGATTTGCAGTGATGTTGGCCATCTTTTCATGTGCTATAATATAAATAGACCATTTGTATATCTTCATTGAAGAAATGTCTATTCAAATTCTTTGTTCATTTTAAAAATTGGGTTGTCCTTCTATTATTTAGTTATGAGTTCTGTCCTCAGAACTATTCTGCATAGTAGACTATTATATATGATTTGCAACTATTTTTCTCACATTGCGTAGGCTGTCTTTTTCACTTTTTTGATAGTAATTCTTTAAAACACAAAAGTTTGTTTATCTTTTATGAATTCACCCCTCAGAGTTTCTTGAGGTGTCCATTTTAACTGAGGCTCACAAGGATACAGTCACTATTCCAGGGAAGGGAAGGGTTGGAATACTAGGACTGGCTTCCCTTTCCCTTAGCAGCTTTTCCTGTCCCTCTTCAGATTGACTAGGCTGTGGCCATGTTTAAAGGACTCCCCACATACCTGGACAGACAGCTAAATAATTCTTTCAAACAAACCAAGTCACTCTAATCTTAACTTTTTTCTTTTTGAACTAGCATTTGGAAAGAGTAGTTGTGGCTGGGAGATTATTGTAATAGACCCCTACTGAAAATCTGATGAAATTTTGAGACCATTTCCCAGGAAAAAATACTATCACATAATTTCACTATACAATTTCAGGGGACCTATGAACTTTTTTAGGCCAAACTAAAGACACTGCTTGGAAATATATCATGAGAAATAACAAGTCCTCTGAGGGGCCTTGCTCTGTGGCTGTGACCTTGAGTAGAACTTCAATGAGAAGTCTCATGCAAATAGTCTCTTGTTAACTCTTCTCACTTTTAAGAAAGGGGATATTCATCTCCAAAGTAAAACTGAACCATTAAAATTAGATTGGCCAAGGATGACTGGAAACATCCTGAAATTGGGAGAATAGATAAAAGTCTAATTTTCGTAGTTATCACTTTGTGAGTATTTGATATTAAACTTATATTATAAATCTACTTCCTGCTACCTGCTTCAACCTGGATTCCAATGTCCTCAAGGTGTTTGAGACCAGAGACTGGCCAGGTGATGCAATATTCTACAATTTTAATATCACTTCCTGAATTTCATTACTGGGGTAAAGTATCATCTAAAGGCAGCTGTTGAAATATGTATTTAGTATACTTTTCCCTCTTAAATATTTATTTTTTCATTAAAATTTGCAAAGTACCAATAGAGAGGAATTGTGTATTAAATAGTTTCTCACTTGGTCTAGTGTGTTTTCATCTCGTTTCCAAGGTCAGATGGTCTTAACAGAAAAACAACATACACACAATCTGTTCCATGACAAGGCAAAATGTGCAGTACAGGAAGTCAAGTGGAATGATTTTCACGATGTGGTTGTGATTTTGCAGCAACTTAGCTCATTAGAAGCCAAAGTGAACTCTCCAAATGTTCCATGCCATTGAAGATTTATAGTTCCCTTGTTGTCATCATGAGCTAGAGCCCCAGAATATAATTTAAGAGTGTTATTATTATTATCGAGCCAATCCAAAAAGGGCAGCAGAAAGGGTTGAAAATTACAAAAATAAGAAAAATCCCTCTTTGTACCCACATTGGGATGCATATAAAATTAGATAGTTCATCTGACTGCAAGAAATTCTGTGACAAGATCATCTAATTGGGGGGATGGTAATTTAATGATGCCCCAGTACTACTTACACCCTTCATGGAGCTTCATATTTGCATGGAATAGTTACTCTACCAAGAAAGAGCAGAATAAAGGCAGAACACTCACTATTATTCCACAAAGGCAAGTTACGGTAATCAAATAAGTCTTTGGAGAATCTGGTAAAACAAGTCCACATATTTTGTAATTACTTGTATAGGAATAGGGGCTACTGTGATATGTACCCCTTTGCTACATGGTAAGCAGAGTATTACCCTGCACTACTAGCTCTCCAATGTAGGTTTTATTTAATTGAGATTATAATTTATACACAACAAAGTATATTGATTTTAGATGAACTTAGAGAAATGTATAACCATGTGTAACCACCATGCTAATCATTAGTTATGGTAGCAGTAATATTGCCATATAGCACTTCTAAGTTTCCAAACCATATTTCCATGCATTGTTTCATTACCTTGTTAGGTGAATATGATTTCCATATTCACAACAGAGATCACTGTAGCCCCATTGAGGAGATGAGGAAATAGACCAACAGAGATGACATACTCAAGTTTCCTCTGGAAGTAAGAGGCAGAATAATCATATCAAAACACTTTTTTATAAGTAGAATAAAAGCAATGTGGACAGAAATGGAGATAAAATATTCACATAAAGTGTAAGAGAGAGAGAATGGGAGTACCAATAAAGCAGACAGGGCCAAGTTTGGCATGGAAAAGCGGAAAGTGAGATGCGGTTCCCGTAAACCGCCATGTCTCCATACACTTTCATTTGGATTCCTCAAAGGATAAAAAGGTTTAAGGTCCCCCCTCCCCACTTCTAAAGAGAAAGCTCATTTGTCTCTCAAAAAAGGCAATGTTAACTCCTCAGGACAGATCTTGCCTAAATCTTTTTTTAAAGGCTTTTTTTTTATTTCTAGAGAGAAGAGAAGGGAAGGAGAGAGGGAGAGAAACATCAATGTGTGGTTGCCTCTTGTGCACCCCCAGCTAGGGACCTGGCCCACAACAGGCATGTGCCCTGACTGGGAATCAAATCCACAACCTTTGGTTCACGGGCTGGCACTCAATCCACTTTGCCACACCAGCCAGGGAAATCTTTCTTGCTTGATGCATAGAGAACACTCGCTCTTATCTCTGTTTGCCATTTTAACCAAGTTTTTGGAGAGAATATTTTTATTCTCAATGATAATTCTTTGCTTTTTAAGAAGCCCTTTATTTAATATTTCATATTGTATGATTTTTTGTCTACGACTAGTGTTTCTGAGTTAGTTAAGTCTCATACTTAGTTTAATAAATGTAAATCATTTATAGAAATCCAAAGAAAATCTAGGGAGGCAGTCACATGAGGAGGGAAACTAAACATGTGATCCTGGATCTTATCTCAAGACCTAACAATGAATTTGGAGCCCTGTCAATATTCCTGAATTCCCTTGTTCTGACACATTTCTTTGTGTTTCTAGCACAGAATTCTGCAGATAGCTTTTGCATTTAGATTCAGGTTTATGCCACTTCCTAGTAAATTCTTTTGTGAAGTTAGTGGCAGAGCCAACACGAATTCTATTTATCAGGACTATACAACATGGGTCATCTGCTTTCTCATTTTTCTCTAATCAAGTAAAGGAAACTAAAATGGGATGAATGAACAATAAGACCATCTCTTCCAACCCTTGTTTTCTACTTTATGAACTTGAACAAATAATATTAGAATTGTGGTTATAACTTGACAAAATGTTTCCACACTAGATCTCACTAGATCTTCAAAATAGATCTATGAGTCTGAGGGCAGGATTGCCAGAAAAGGACTTGGTCCTGATTTTTTATCAATAATCACAACAAAAACAACACACCTGCTAAATGGCTTTATACAGGGTTTTCCTCACTCCACTACAAAATCAGTAATTTTTACTGGCTTCTCTCCTTCCCCATTGGCCCTAGGTTGTAGTGTTGTATTATCTGTTTTTTTACAGATGAAGAAACTGAACTACATTTTCTTAGGCAACATAGCTAACCAACTTTGCCCTGGGACTTTATTTACGTCTTCCAATTACAACAAACTTCCCCTATAACTTTAAATAAATTAACCTAATTCACATCCCTCTGCTCGCTTCTAATAATTCTGATTGCCAGTTATCAGAATATCAAGCCACATTAATATGGCTTATTATTTCTGTGTGTTTTCATAGCTTTTTCGATGGTTTGTTTAATTTTTATTTTCTCATGTGTCCTTTTGTCCTAATTTTTATTTGCACTGTTCCTCTTTTTCCTATTCCTAATTAATCATCCTTCTGAAAGTTTGCTAAAGAGTGGGTAAGTGCATTCTTTCCAAATAGCAATGTTTTGCATTGTTGTTTTTTTATTAGGGAAATAGGGAATAATTCAAATGGATACTTAAATGATCTAACAAATGTCAAGGAGCTGGCATACAGTGTTTTCTGTTGAAATTGCTTTTTCTTTTTTCCTGGCATTTGCAGCAGATTTTTGTTTGTGTGGGGGTTTGTTTTTGCATTACTATTTAAATTTAATAACTGACAGCAGCAGTTAGAAAAATTGAAAAACTTAGTAGCAGTCTCATTAGAAGCTCTAAACCTGGCTCTACTGATCCATTAATGGAGAAAATTAGTGGCAGCCACAAAGTTCAGAAAGCACCTCGACACTGAATCAACACCCTGGGATAGAACTGGGGGCTCTGAGGCATTAATGCAAACAGCCAACGGTCTTAGAACAGTTTTGCAAAATCCTTCTCAATGTATTGGTCAAATTCCCTTTGGAAGGATGCTACTCCCTAAGTCACATCCCCCAGCAGTTCTCCAAAGATAATTTTTCATCCCCTATATTAAATTATTTTTGTGTGGTGCTCTGTAAGACCCAGATCAACACACTGCTAGGCTGTTAAGCCATCCATGCAAACTATTTGTAAATGTGTGCATGTCTCTACACATATCAAAGCCATCCAAAGCATTGGGTGAGGAACAATGCACCTGGTGATTTTTTGAAGAGCTTCAGATCTCTACTCATTTAAGCCCTATAGTCAGAATCTTACAGCTGCTTCTGGAACGGTGGAAATAAATTGGGTCTGCAGGCCAGGCTTTATTTATAAATTGCGTTGTCTAAAAATTAGTGACTGATGCAATGCCATCACCTCCCAAACATGCTAATATTTGTCTTTCTGTGTTCTTTAGCATCAATACCATTCAAAAATAGACGAACTAATTGAAGAAACTGTTAAAGAAATGATAACACTCTTGGTAGCAAAGGTAACCTTCAGTTTCAGGTGAAATGTTTCATTGTGAACATTGCTTTGTTATATCTGCATTTCCATTAAAATGTAACACATTAAAAAGTTGAGCTGGATACTTCTATTTCTCAGGAAACAAGATTGTACATCACCCAGTCTCAGCTCCGAATCGTTTTTCTGATGATTGCGAGCCATGTGAAGATGAATCGATGAAGTGGCATATGTTAACTTAATAAGAGTTTGTCCCCAAACATTGCACTAGGTTGTGCAGGAAATGTTTGTTTTGTTTTTCAGCACCAACAAAGTTAGATTTTTAAATACAGAAAGTTAAATTGTAATAAGGAATTCTGCCATCATGAAAACCCCCTTTCTCTAGTTTCACATGCAGTGAGAGTCATAATAAAACATAAAAGTCAGATAAAGCTATTTCAGTCACCCTCATGAATTATAGAATTTTAACTAAGTAATGTTGAATGAGAAGACATGTATATTTGCCAGTGCTAAACTTCTGTTTCCCCCAAATTACTGATAAAATACAAATAAAAATAGATTGGATTAAATGTAGTGCTAATATGTAACATAAAAATGGCTTTGCGCAGTTTTGGATTTTGAAAAGTGCATTTAATATTATCGCATGCTATATGCAACTCAATATTTTGTCACTTTGCACTTCTGTAACGCTTTCTATTTGCAATCACATAATAATGAAGAGAAAGCCGGATAAGTCAAATATTTCCATGTAAAAGCAGCCTTTCCCTAAAGGTTGAAATCAAATAATAAAATGTAAAAATGAGCAGAGGACTCAATGCTGGTCTCTATGTGGTTGAAAAATATTGTTCTTTATTGTGAACAAATCTACCTTGAAATAATAATTCCTTTATTTTTCTGTTTTACTAGTTTGTTACTATCTTGGAAGGAGTACTGGCAAAATTATCCAGATATGATGAAGGGACTTTATTTTCTTCATTTTTGTCATTTACCGTAAGTAAAGAGTTTTACACTGTTATTTATATTAAGGAAATGTGTAATAATTCAAATGGTGAAATGATCTAATAAATGTCAAGGAGCTGACATCGGGGAGGAGTGTCGCTGGCATTTGGTTTTAGTTTGTGTGTGCACGTCAATTGCAGTCAACTACCAGTGTGTAATAATCACACTAGGAGAACGAGCAGGACACTTCTTAACAGCAGGTAATCCAAAACCGTTTCTGTTTCATCTGTGAATATGTAGTGTGTGTGTATGTATGCACGCACATGTTTGTCTCTGCATATTTGTGTCCAAACAGAGAGGTGCCAGCCTGAGCAGCCCTTACCTGTCTTAGGCAAATCACTTAACGTTTCGGAGCTACAATTTCCTCATCTGTGAATTAATTTCAGAGGTTTCAAATGGAGATCTACAGGTCCAATAGAACTTGTAACTGTGTTTTATTTAATCCTCACTGCGTCCACTTTTCCTAACTGAATTAGTTGTCCACATTTAAAAATCAGGAGAATTCACAGAGAAGGCTGTATTCCAGGACTATCTTGATAAAGTGGGCAGTTAGCAGCTTCATAAAGGCTGCCTTTGGGTATAGCAGCAGTCTCCTGGAGCTGAGTCACGGTGGTCTTCACAGTCCAGACAAGCATGTGCCAGCTTCCTCATTCTGCCAGCTGTTTCACTCATTCACAGACCTGCCTGGGCTTCAGGACACTTGAGTTTACAGTCTCTGGTACAGATAATCGAGTCTGTACAAATTCTGAGAGGCTCTAATTCTGTGCCAGAATTAGGCACAGCTATAGAAGTTAGTTACACGGTGGGCAGAAGCCAGTTTAATTCTCTGTGGGTAAACAGAGATGGTCACTACAGGTAGACCACTCCAGGGATCCAGTTCTCCCTTCCTGTGCTAGGCAAGCACTGCGACTGCATACTTTCTTGTCGTTTCTGATGGCAGCGGTCTTGCTGGCTCTGAGACTAGCTGCTTTTCTCTGACAATGCCATAGGAAAGGCAATTGAGGACCAACTATCCATGAATCTTTAAAATAGGTGTACTTTATGAAGAATTTCCTAAAAGGGTATTGAATGCCATGACAAAACCCAGCACAAGGTAGGGGTAGCACATCAATGACTTTGGAATGCAACAAAAATGGGTTCAAATCCCATTACCAATATTAACCAGCTATGTGATCTTGAATAGGTGTCTCATCCTCTCTGAGCCTCATCCTCTCTGAATTTTGTTTTGGTTTTAGGGAGGTATGCTGTTGTGTCATTTTGCTTTTGCGTGTGTGTATGTGTGTGTGTTAACTGCAGTCTACTACTGATGTTATATGGAAGTAGGAAGTAAATTATGTCTCCCATAATGAGCTCCTGTGAGGATAATAATGTAATTGAAAGAGGTTAGCATAGTTCTAGCACATAGTAGCCCTCAATAAATAGCAGTTATTATTAATAAAAGATATCTAATATGTTTATTATACAATGCAGACATACATACACACAAGTTCTTTCCAAACATGCCCTACTTAGGTCTTTCCCTAACACATACATTAGATTTCCTGAGAATTAAAGGAAATGTAGACAGAAAACATTTAAAACAGTTCTAGATAGCATCCATGTATCTTCATGCCCAACTTGTTTTGATATGCCGCTCTGACCTTCCCAGGTATGAGGACTGAACTCAATTCCAGAAAGTGTGATGACCCCAGTACCTGGATGGTGATAATGGGAATTTTATCTGATTTCACTCTACAGAACCCCCCATAATGTATCACAACTGAAATGAAATCTATCCAACCCACTCCTTCGACAAACAAAGAAACCAAGGCTCAGGGAGGGGGAGTAATTTGTCTGAGGTCACACAG
Organism: Micronycteris hirsuta; assembly: GCA_004026765.1. NCBI lineage: Eukaryota > Metazoa > Chordata > Mammalia > Chiroptera > Phyllostomidae > Micronycteris > Micronycteris hirsuta. The sequence goes on from PVJI01000581.1 coordinate 129,578, forward strand.
CAATGGGAAGAGTGGGGAGAGGAACTCAGGTCTTCTGCCAGCCTCACCCCACCATTGAATGGCTTCCAGAGGAGAGTGGGATTCAGCTGGCACTTGCCTGGCACTAGAAGGCAGATGGGCAAGTGAGTGGGGAAGATGCCTGAAGAAGGATTCAGGGCACATGAGTGGGAAATATTAGATAATCCTTCATTCCTCAGTGAAGTCATGGAAATGGTGAAAAGAGGCAGAATTAAATGCAACATTTTTGGAAAACGTTCCCCTGACACCCACAAAAGCTATTACTTTCTTTAAGACTTCATTTTGAGCAACTGTTTTTCCTGCACTGGACTTGAACCAGTGAAAACCAGGAAAGCTCCTCTACAATTTTCTGAGCAGAATTCAGTCCACCAAGGGCCCAACCCTAATTACTGACTTACCAAGAGGGCTAGTGAAAGGTGGTCCTGTGGCAGCCATATCAAGGGCGTGATACCAGGGGGGATTCTCACGGGAGCATTTGAAACAAAGAAAACCTAGCAGAGCCTGTGCAGGAGTTTTCAAGCTGAAATCGTCATCCTCTCAGCTCCCTTTTCGGAGACATTTTGCAGCCACACAGCATGCCTAGTGAAGTCCTCACCACTGCACAACACTTCAGTGCCTATTGCTGGGCCTGTAACTTCCCTTCCTCAGTGACACTTCTCCCACATACTTGGCCACCCCCAGGCCTAAAGCACCCACTTATCATTTGCAGCCTATGTTCTCATCTCCTGCTGTGTTCCAGTGTTCAAGAACGCGAGCTGTGCTTAGAGGTGGCAGGAATACCTCCACACATGGATTTCAAGCTCCTGCCCAAATCTGAAAGGGCTTCTGAGAAAGAGACTTCCTGCAGTCCAGGCGAGTTGATTGCCCCGGAGTGGAGTGCAAATGAAAGGGCTGGGCAGAGGCAGCAGGTGTTGTGCAAAGAGCCTTGACATCAATGATGAGAGAACCAAAAGTGAGTCCTGGGACCCAGGACAAAGGCAGAAAGATAGGGCTGATACCTTGGCAGGGTTTCCTAAACTCCGCTCCCATTCTGATTCAATTCTTCAAGTATTACTGTGCACTTACCACGTCTCCACCTCAGCAGGGCTGCCAAGAACGAGCCATGTGCTCTGCCCCCCAGAAAGCTGACAAGTATCGACAAATATGCCACCCTTTCCCCCTCTTTCTCCTGCTGAGCGCCTCCTTTCCTGGGTAGGCTTGATTTCATGGTCCAAGCCAGACATTTTGGAAAACGTCTGCAGTGGCACAGAGCAGGCAGGAATATTTATTTCTCGTCTCCATCTGCATTGCTTCCTCCCTTGGAGAGGAGCTGGGGGGAGGAGGGAGGATGAGATGTGGCTTCTTCGTGCCAGCCCAAGAGGCGCCCAAGGCACCCCTCCCCTCCTCCCTCCCCTGCCTCAGCAGCAGTAGCAGCCTGGGATTTATGGAGGCAGGCGCCTTTGGAATTTCAGAAAGATCAGCCCAGTTGGAAGTCGCAATTAGCAACTATCCGCCCATTTCCCCTGCCTGCAAGATGTGCTTTTGTGTGGGTTGCCTGCTTGCAAGAGTCCCTGTTTGTAGGTAGCATCATGCTGTTCTTTTAGAAGGCCAAGAAGGGGGACAAGCAGGTGCCCAGTTCCCTCTCCCAGCAAGTTAAAATCCTTCCCTTGGTTCTGTCCAGTTGTTAACAAATATGCTGGTTCTGGAATCCATTTGTCCATTCATTCATTCATTCGTTTATTCACTTACCCAACATGTATTTACTGAGCACCTCTGTGTCATGTATTGGGCTAGGTGATAGGGAATACATGTTCGCTATCCTCTTGGAGCTTACATTTAGGAAAGGAGACAAACAATAAAAAAGGAAAGAAAATTATAGAATGGGGGAAGTGCTGACAAGCCACAGACTGGAAAGAGAGGGAGAAAGATGCAGAAGGTAGGGGATGTTGTTATTTCAGCTAGGATGGGCATGGGTGGGTCTCTAAGCTGAAACTTAAAGGGGCTACGGCCATGGGTAAAAAGGAGGGGGAAATCTTCTGGACAGGACCACTGCAATGGCCATGAGGCAGGAAAACAGGAGGAATTTTGGCCAGATAGTTTGGAGGCAACAGAGACAGGATTTAAAGATTGAGTAGATGCTGGAGGTAGAGACTCGACTGGTGGGGGCCATGTGGGAGGCCTGAGAACTGGGATGTATTGAGGAGTTCAGCGAGCTGAATGAGAGCCAATGAGGTACAGTAAAAAGCACAGAGTGGGGAGACCTGGCATAGGACCCCAGCTCTGCCCCTCACCAAGGAACTACGTGACCTGGAACACGAGACACAGCTTGGCTTATAATTCCCTTCCGTATACTATGACGCCAGTTGTATTAGATGAATTCCAAAGTCTGAAATAGCTATGAGAGCTACAGCTAAGTGCCTGGCACAGAGCTAACTGATTTAAATAGATTTTTTTTTTGGTGAATCCCCTGATCAATGTCATTCCAGAACGTTCTCCCACAGATGATAAAACTGAGGCTCAGAGAGGTTAAGCCTTCCAGCTCAACCAGCATCTACCCTTCCTCCAGACTCTAGAGGTTTTAAGGAGGAGGGAAGGTGTGGGAGGAGCCCACCCTCACCTTTGGCACCAGAACAAATATATCAACTCCTCCGAAAGCCCCTAGACTTCATCCAAGATCCCCCACCATCCAACAAATTTATTTGAGATGGTCACAATATCACGTGGAAGCCGTTCAGGACAAGAACAAGAAAGCCCATTTTAGGGTTGTCAAGAGCCCAAACCCTGTTATATGTCCTATCTCCTAGGTCTCAACTTATCCTCATTCACATATTTTTCCTTTTGCTAGAATATTGTTTTGCTATTTAGAAAAGAAACAAAGTAGGCATGCTTTTTGCTAAAATCCATGACCAGGGCTGGGGTTAGCATAGATCAACCAGCAGCAGGGATTACTTTTGTGCAGAGCTCTAGATGTCATGCCAGAGGATAAGACTGCCACCTTGGTCGAAAGCCAGAACCAGATCCAAAATCTTCACTTCTATCAGGAAGTAGTTCAGATTCTAGGGTGGGGTGAGTGTTCACCAGTTCATTAATGTTGCCTCTGATGGCATTCCATTTTTGCTTTGGCTTCGGGGAATGCCCAGCATGGGAGGGATGACTTTTTACAGTGTGGGTGGGTGATGGTGGTGCAGACAGACAGATTTTGGGCCATCCCCAGAAGGTAATATTGTCCAGTGATCAGATGCTGAAGTCGAGATTCAAATCAGTTGGCCTCTACATTTTCAGAGTGGAGGTGCCTACCATGATAGTAATAGCTGATGTTTATTGAACACAAACTATGTGCCAGGCACTGTGCTAAATGATTTACATGCACTTTCTCATCTGACCTTCACGTTCACCCTATGCAATAGGTACAATTATTATCCCCATTTTACACCCCCATGAGGGAAGTTGAGTAAGGTGTCCAAAGTCACACAGCTACTAAGACTCCAACTTAAATTTACTCCTTTATTATGACCAGAATGTTATACCACAGAAGCACAGATAGCCATAAATGAAGTCAATTAGTGGCTCTTCCAGAAACTATGCACTAATTGATATAATTCCTCAGGGGAAAGTTATCATTTTTCACATCTTACCAGCAAAAATATTTTATAAATAATTTAGCTCCCAGCCAATGAGTTTTGCAATAAAACTAAAGGAATAGACATTCAAAATTCCCCACCTCCTTTGTGCTCTCTAGATAATCTTTAGTTTCATGTTAATTCATTCAACAGACGTTTATTGAGTACCTATCATGGAGTGCTTAGCAATGGCTAAGAGGGACAATGCCTCTTGTTGTATTGTCTCCCATGAGGGAGATCCATTCTCAAAAAGCAATTCACAAGCATGGCGATTATTCAGAGAAAGAAGGAGCTGATACAATGGGACCATATTCACAACCTCATCTGGGAGACCATGAGGGAAGTGACTTTTGCTAGTTTGTTGTTTTGTTATTTAGAAATGAAAAAAAAGTAGATATGCTTTGAGCTGAGATCTAATGGATAAGTAAAATTTCACCTGGTAAAGAAGAGAACAAAGAAGATTCCAAGATACAAAGACACAGAGAAGAAAGGGAAGGTCTAGTACATTCTGAGAACTGGAAGCTCATTGTTAGTTGGGGAAAGGTCAGATCAAAATGAGGAAGAAGACAGGGATGGGTTTGAAAAGCTAGTCAGAAGACTGATTATGAAGAAGCTTGCCCATGGTGTTGGATTTAAGGATTTACACAGGGTCATTATCAAAATTGATTCAGCTGGAGAAGTTGAGAGGTCATAGAGAGACCAGCTACCTGTTATAATTCAGTGTTGAGTCTGTGATCTTCTGATTCCGAAACCTTAAGCCACTATTGGAAGGCAAGACTTATTTTATGTAACATATTTTATTCACACGGACCAACAAAACACTGTGCCCAGAAACATTCCAGAACTATTAAGCACTGATCTGCCATGTCTCCTACCAACTTTTTTCATCAGCCATTCCCCAATATTTCAGAACTTGACATCTACTTTGGGGTTTATGACAGATAATTTTGTCACCTAGTAGGACACCATCCTCATTTCCAAGTCATGTCTCAAAAACACAGTTGACAATTAACATACCTGCTGTCCAGAGCAACCCTTCAGAAGCTTTTCAGAAGAAAAAAGATAAACATCCAAAGTTAACCATTTTCCTTAATATTCTTTAGTAGACAGATGATTATCATTCACAGTGAACATAAGACGAGCACAGTATTTTCTTCAGACTTTGAGGTGCTGAGCAACCAGTCACAGAAATGTCAGCTATGAAAGAAATACCTAATGAACATGTGTGTGGCTTCAAATATGAAATAATTGTTCTGAAATTAAAAGTCAGAGATTCTGACCTGATCTATGAGCCCCATGCAGTGAGAAGCTTATCACCAGAAAGTTAGAGGGAGAGATGTGATTGTGAAGCCCAGAAATGTGGGCCAGTAGTTGACCATTTGTGAGCCTGTTTCTTTATCTGCAGAGTGGGAATGCTGATGCCTACTTCAGAGAGCTGATGGGACAATTAGAAATGAAGTGAGCAGTAGGCTTTGCATGGTACCTGGCAGGTTGTGGGTGCTCTATAAATAGCCATTTTAACTTTACCCTCAACTTAAACCTGTAAGAAGGTTTAAATGACCCTATGCTTTTAACCAACAATTCTCTCACCTGTTCAGTCTTTAGCATAGCAATCATTTCTCCTAAGCAACCCAAATTGTTAGCTATAAAGGACCAACCAGAACTCTCTTAAAACTTCTCTTTTAGCACATTCCTACATTCAAAAATTTGACTCATAAAAAATATTTTCCATCAAGTTTAGTGTATTTTTTTAGCATTTAGTGTTTTAACTCAAGAACTTCTCAGTCATACATGGTCTCTAGATTATTTCTCTATTAATCAAAACTTTTGCTTAACCAGAATTGAATGACCCATTCTCCAAGCATATTTTTGGTTGAATCAAATTTGTCTCAATGTACTTGTTTGTCCACTTCTGCCCCTTACTAGAGTATAATCTTGGACAGATTAATCCCTGACTTCAGTTTACTGACCTATAAAATGGGAATAATAATGTGACCTATATTATGTGGTATTATTAGAATTAAATGGGAAACTGTTATATACCTAGAAGGGAGTAAGTATTCAATACTTGTTAGATATCATTATTATTGTGCCTATGTCATCAAGTACTGAGTATCAGAATCAGTTACTAAATCAGCCATCATATTTTAAATGACTCCTGTATGTACATTACTGAACTAGAGTTGTAGATACAGAAAGATACAAAAATAGAAAAACAGGCCTTATCTTTGTTATCTGGAAGTTACTATCTAGAGTGCATACAGCAGAAGTGAGTTGAGATTTTGTGGTCCAGTATTTTCATTGATGTTCTGGAGTTTGCTCACTTCCTACCTGATGCTGAGAGCCAGTTCTCTGCATCTCTTCCCATTTCCCATCGCCCCATTTGGTGACACCATGTTGATCATGGTTGAAGTATTTGTACCCTGAAATAGGCAAACACTACCAACGAGGGAGGATGTTTCCTTTCCTCTTTTTCTCCTTCCTTTTCCTTCTCCAGAACCCTTTTATTAGTATAACACTGAGTGTTTTCCAAGCATAGGATATGTACCACATGGTACCTGAGAAGATGTTAGGTACTACGAAAACTCAGCATTAAATAACTCCAACTAGAGTGTGAGAAGGTCATTCCATTTATAATTTTATTTTCATTCTTATCCTTATACTTAAAAGAAAGTTTCCATTGAGTTCTTATCTCTTTCTCATGCTTTTCTAAAATGTCAAATCTTTGTGGGTAACAGAGAAAGAGAGAGCGAGAGCAAGCAAATCTCAGGCTCAGCACTCTTAGCAGGCAACTTGTCTACCTAGCATGTAATAACCTTATTTTATTTATATTTTGTCTATTTTGATTTGCCTTCATGACAGCGATATAAGGTTTTTGTTTATAATTATTTTAAAATTGAGCCAACTTAAGAAGAATACTAAGTAAGTATAGTATAGGTGATACCTGGGCAATAGCCAAAGCATTGGTAACAAAGTGTGGGAAGCTGTGATACATTTTAACCACTCCATTTTGCAGTTGTGTAAACTGAGACCAGAGAAGGAAAAGGATTTGAACAGCTTAGTCACAGTACCCAGACCTGCTATCTTGTCCATTTGTGTGTTTTTCCCACTCCATCTCAGATGGAGTGGGGTGGGGGGGGATAAAAGTCCTCTCTCGTGCAACTTATCAAGGCTGACAATGAAGGACAAGTTGTCACTGGCGGCAGGGATTGAACAATCTTTACGCTCAAGTCCAGACTGAGACAACCAAGGGAAGAAAGAGAGAGCATCATAGGTGACAGGTAATCCCTTGTGCAGAAACGTTACTGCTCAGTAATGATGACACAGCCCTCATTTGTCCAGCACCGAGACCATGCAGAAGCCAGGGACACAGGTAAGACGTGGCTCCTGCCCTCTTTGAGTCTGCATTCTATGGGGCTCCTTAGTGTTGAGAAATGTTCAAAAGGCAAAGCAAAACCTGAAAGTGCCAGAGGTGGGCAGAGGCTCCCACTTACAATCAAATAAAAATAAACATTCATGCTTGCTTAGAGATTTTACAAAATTAAAACTTCCCCATCTCTACATATGAGTTTCTTCTAAAATGAGTGTTTCCCATGTAGACAAATGAAAAAGCAGTTCAGAGTCTTTAGGAAAGGGTAAGGCAAACCCTGAAGCCCAACAGATCCACGTTTCCAGGTCAGCTCCATGATCCCACGAACTGTGAGGCTTTTAGGAAGTCATTGCACCTCTCGGAGCCTAGGTTTCCTCATCTGTGAATGATAGTAACGATCATGCCCACTATAGTGATGGTTAATTATGTATAAATTGTTTATCCTTGTGCTAGGCAAACAGTAAGAATGCAGCCATTTTAAGGGTTAAGGGTTAGCAGCTTTCAGAGGGTGAGTTTGAAGGAGCCCATGAGCCTTGCTGAAATCCTCTCTGTAAATGAAGGGTTGGGACAGAAATGAGGGAAACTGGAAGGAAAAACAGGTCTACTTCAATTGGGCATCTGTTCGAAAGCCCCGGGGGAGAAGAGAGATGAGAACACACACTTCCTGGACCCAGTCTCAGAACACAGTACCCTGAGCAACAGGAGACGCAAACAATACTCGTTAATGAGGCTGTGGCTCCTAATCGGTGCGTGGAATAGAATGCTTTTGTTTAATAGAGATCATTTCCCTGCCTCTTGCTCAACTCCTCAGCAGTGCCAGCAGCTCTTTGTTTAATGAAAGGTAGGGACTTTAAGTAATGTGGTAGGAAGGGCTGTAGGAGGCATTATTACCCTCATTAATATGATAATAGTTTAATCACAATCAATATTTATGAACATTCACAGAAGCTGTGCAATCAGCCAGCAGCCCTGCAACTTGGGTTTTTCATGTTCTTGCCTAAGGATGCTTTCCAGGAAAGCCTAGGCTCTCTTCCACCTTCCCCCAGCCCCTCTGAATCTCTACACTGGCCCTAGAGGCCACTTCAGTATAGCCCTGTTGGTTACATTGATAGTTATAGATGAGGTCTTGGAAATATGTGTGTATCATCATAACTATAAAACTTTTTGCCTTTCAAAGTACTCCAATAGTCTTTGTCTGGATTTAATCTTCAAACTTTGATAAACTGTCTTGTGGAAAGAGTAGGGTAGTGTAGGGGGTAGGCTCAAGTCCTAGCTCTATTACTTCTTAGCTGTGTTCCCTGGGGAAAACACCTCAACCTCTCTGAGCCATGATTTTTTCATTTGTAAAACAAGATGACAAGTTTTTATAATAATTGAATAAGATAGTGTAAATCAGTCATTCAATCATTGATAAATACATCCCTATTTTTATATGTGACTATATATCAGTATTAAGTATTTCCATGTTGTCTATGAGTAAACTAAACGATTGCTTTCCCTAAAGTCACAGAAAATTGTTGAGATAGCAGAAGTGAGAGTCCAGACTTGAAATCCAATATTCTCTTACTATTATCTGAAATGTTTTTGAACACTCATTCCTTTTAACACTGGCAACTTAGGCAAACGTTATTTATTCTAAGACATTCCAGTGTTTACTATTATCTTTCAAATATCAATCCTATTTTGAAAGCCAGTGATCATGTTTCTGAGCAATGGCCATCTGAATGAGCTACACGTAGTGTTTGGTGTCACAATTTCCACATCTGTGAAAACAGGTCCTTGTAAACTCTGGCCCTTTTGAAAAGGAAAATGAGAGAAGCTGTGCATCCATGTTGCGTTTCCACGGCACTTAGATGGGCACAACACTTCGCAGTTGGGCAGAAATGCCATTGGCCTTTGGCAAGTACTGAAGACATTTCAGTCCGCCCTCCCTTGTCCAGTAACAGAGCTCTGAGAATTCATTATGCTATGATTCCAGACATACTCAAGGGTTGTGTTTTCCTCCAGTCCTCAGAAAGTGCTGGAAGGGGCTTTCACTGTAATTGTCACTTGGCCCCAAACAGAAGCCACTAAGGTTTGCTCAACTGCTCACCCGCACACACAGTCCCAGTACATCCACCCACTGGCACATTCTGTCTCCCCCAAGCAATCGGTCCCTCAGTTGGCACTTACAATGTATTCTTCCTCCCAAGATGCACTTAGAGCATCCAAATTATGTATTGAAGGAGGTTTTTGCTAGGTTTTGCTTGTGCCTTTGTAGAGGACATATCTCAGAATTCTGATTTCAGTCAAGCAAAAACCTGCAAAATGTCTTTCTCCACTGGAATGTTAAAAATTCTGTCACTTGTTTTGTTCCTTTTTCAAAAAAATTATGAAAGAAATATATAGAGTGGTTTAAAAATGGAATAGTACAGAAACACTTGTAACAATATTTTAAGAAGCAACATTCCTCTGTCTTACCCCTTTCCCCCCTTAATCCCTTACCCCAGAAAGGACTTTTGAAACAATTTTGTATTTATCTTCATCGCTCTAAGAACTGTTCTTACATTGATTGATGTTAGAGACTGACCCCGCCCCATAGTTGATAGAACTTTAGCCCACCTCACCATCTTCCACTTCCCCTTCTCTTCCTGTTACATTGTGTAGCATTATTGTTCTTCTCACAGGCTTTATAACTTTAAGTAATGCCCATCCACCTTTAGTTCTTATTTCATCCACAAGATGAGGTTATGGACACCCAACCCCTTTTCCTTCCCCTGCTTTCTCCTCCAAATGATCCCTTGTTCTAGAATGGTAATTGAATGATAGTCCCTTCATTCCTCTCATTAAAATGTAAGCATGTATGTTTATGAATGTCTCTTGTATCTAGACCAGCACTGTCCAATAGAACTTGGCAATGATGGAAATATTCTGTATCTGAACTGTCCAATACAATAGCCACTAGCCACATGTAGCTCATGAGTACTTGAAATGTGGCCAGTACCACCAAAAAGTTGAATTTTTAATTGTATTTTGTTTGAATTCATACATTTAAATAGCCACATGAAGTTCTTGGATCATGCAGGGCCAGACCAAGCTCAATATACAATCTGATTACCTAGAACAGCCTGAATTTTCAGCTGAAGATGGTAGTAATCACTGACACATAGTTCTTACTATGCCCTGGAAACTATTCTAGGAACCCAGTTAATAACGCAACAACTTTATGATGAGTAATATTACCCACATCTTGTAAATGAGGAAAGTGAGGCATGAGAAAAGTTAAGTAACTTGTCTAGTAAGTGGTAGACCTAGAATTTGGCCCCATGTGATCCAACCCGAGTCTGTGCTCTAAACCACTTCCCTATACAGCCTTCAATCTCCATTAGAAATTCCCTTTTTTGGAACCACTCTTTTTTAGATACTATTTTCAGTCCGTTGATCAATGATGTGATCACAGCTTCTTCCACGTTATTGGCCCAGGTAATGCTTATCATAGGGGCTATGTGTACTTAGATGTGAACCCTGCCCATCCCATTTCTGCCACAAAAGGAGAACATAAATCTAGAGGCTGGGGAGAAGATATGGGTAATTCAGCAGAGAGGCAGGAGCCCAGTCAAAGGAAGCTGTTCCTTTGGCCTGGGAATTCCAACAAGAGCAGTAGAGTGGCTAGCATTCACTGAGGGTTTGCTGTATTCCTTTGTTATGCCCCTTTTTGTGTATCATCTTCATTAATTTTTACAAGAGCTCAAAGAGGTATAGATGAAGAGGCTACAAGGAAAGGGTGCTGGAAATATGAAATGAGGTGGTTCATGAGAAACACAGAAACAGTGCCTGGCACAGAGTAAATACTCAACACATGCTGCTAATTGTAATCCTTTTATGTCTTTGCCACGTCTGCCCACTGGGCCATACTACATTGTCTAGTACCCGCATGAATGGAATTTATTTACCTCTAATGTTATTTTCCTTTTCCCTGTTACTACAATTTTTCCTGGAGCCTCCTTTCCAGAGCTCTTATTAATTCTAAAATAGTAATTGCCTTTTGTTTTACTGCTAGACTATTTATTACCTTTCCAAGGTATAGAAGTGTTTTCTATTCCTAACTAGAACCTGCCTCGTACACCAGCCAATAGTTACAGACGTTTTTTTTTAATTCCATAAAGAATCCGAGAAAACAATTAGTCCATGCCCTATTGTAACAGATAAAGACATGAGGCCAACAGTTTAGGCAAGTAGCAGGAGTCAGTCAATGAGTGAATGGTCAAATTAGGATTAGAAATTTATATTTTGTGATTCTTCCCACACCTCACTGTTTCCCACTTAAGTCGTGTTCTAGTCCAGAAGTCAGAAAAATTCTTCTTGGAAGGACCAGACATCAAATATTTTGACTTTACAAGCTATACAGTTTCTGGCACAGGAACTCAACCTCTGCCCTTGTAGTGTGAAAGCAACTATGCACAAGATGTAAGTGAACAGGCGTGGCTCTGTTCTAATAAAACTTAAAGGACACCGAAATGTCAATATCCTGTCATTTTCACATGTCGGAAAATAGTATTTTTTTTTATTTTCTTTCAATCATTTAAAAAATGTGAAAGTCATTCTTGGCTTGTGGGCCATACAGAAATAGGCAGCAGGCTAGATTTGGCCCATGGGCCATAGTTGTCTGACCCTTATTCTAATCTATTAGCTATAGATGGGAACACATATGGCAGTCAATGCCCAGTGAACCACAGTGAATTAAACACTAGTAATAATGTTAGCTAATGCTTCTTGAGCTCTTACTGTGTACCAGGCATTGTGTTGTGCACTTTATATGATGTCAACCTGTTCAGCCTCACAAGAATATTATGAAGAAGATACTGTTGTTATCCTCATTTTGAAGATGAGATTATAGAAGCTGTGAGAGGTGAAATAATACTTCCCAAACTCATTCAACTAGTAAGTGATGGCAAATAATGAAAACCAAGATCTGCCTACTCAAATGCCCTACATTCCACAAAGTGGGCTCCCCTTCTTCCAGATCTCAGGTGGCCAGTAGGTAAGAAATAGATTTAGAATGACACATCATTTTCAGAATATCAACCACTTGATATAGTGAAAGAATTCCGCACTTTATAATCAGACCTGGGCTTGTATTCCAGCTTCACTACTCACTACTTACTGGTTCACCTCTTGAGAGTTGTTTAACCTCTCTGAGCCTCAACAGCCTCATCTATGAAGTGGGCATAGTGAAATGAGTCTTCTAATGCTCTACAGCACAGGTCGCAAACACAAGGCCCACAGGCCAAATCCAGCCCTCCACCTTGTTTTATCTGGCCCTCCACTTTGTTTCTACCCAGCCGCAGTGCCAAGCTCCTTGCTCCTAGTTAAGGAGTAGTTACATTTATACAGTCCTAAAATTACATTCGGCCTTTTGAAAGCAACTGTGAGGCTGATGTAGCTCCTGGTGAAAATGAGTTTGACACCCCTGTTCTCCAGTGATGATTGAGTTAATTATACATAAGATACCTAGCACAGTGCCCCATACATATGTGCTCAATAAATATAATTAAGGATCAGGTGAAAATCAGTTTGCTCATTAATGTTTTTAGAGCCAGGAAACTCAGGAATGACCAAATCCTGTCCTAGACCATCAGTGACCTCCTCCAGAGAAATACATGCAATGGATAAAGTTGGAGAAAATATACTACAAAGTAACACCTTTTTCAATGTCTTGGTTTTCCTCTGTTGCTGCATAACACACTGGCAAAATAGTGACTTAAAACAATCAGATTATTTTGCTCACAGTTTGGGGGGTTAGGAATTTAGGAAGAGCTCCACTAGGAGATTCTTTGGTTCCATGTGGCACTGACCAGGGTCACTCACTTGGCTGCATTCAGCAGGAAAATGAGCTGGGCTAGAGCTGCATATCTGATAACTCAATGTGCATCCATGAACTTCTTTCTCCCCATATGGGGTCTCATCCTTCTCCAGGAGGCTTGGCTTCTCGCGAAGTGGTAGTCCTAGCACAGTGCACTTACATGGCAGCTGGCTTTCAAGAGTGAGGAAGTGGAAGCTGCCAGCCCTCTTCAAGACTAGGCTAAGAACCAGCATGGAGTCACCTCCAGCATATTCTGTTGGACAAAGCCATCATAGGCCAGCCCAAACTCCACAGGGATGGAGGAATAGACTCCACTTCTCAATGACGGAGTGTCATGCCCACTCAGGGAGCAAAATAATTGATGGCAAGTGTCTTTAGAAGCAAGCTACCATGCTGTGAACTGGATTTAGGGTCCACATTTCAATGCAGAAATGTCAGGGAGATCTAGGATCACAGAGATGGCCTAGATCACACAGGGCCAGAAAGGAAGAGTAGAGTAATATGCCTAAGCCTCTTACACACAAGTCCCATGCTCTTACCTGAAGCATCCTAACCATGAAACAGAAGCACCATACCTAAGAGTGCAGATATGTAAGGTTTACTGACCCCACCCACTAGCAAACAGCCCAGTCTATACCCTGGAACCTGACCCATCAAACCAGCCCCTTTGGAGGTAAAAGGAAAAGAGAATGCAAAACTAATAGCCAACACTTATTGAACACATACTGTGTGCCAGGTCCTGTGCAAAGTTTTTTACATACATCAACTTGTTTAATCCTTTGCCATGCACTAAAAAATAGAGGTCAAATACTTAGGATAGTGTCCTACAAATGTTAAACACTTAAGAAACATGATGTTTTAAATGACTAATCCATAGAACCACCCTACAAGGAAGTATTATTGTCATTATTTCTTTTTTCCAAGAAGGAAGCTGATGCTTAAAGAGAGTAATGGCCTGGCCCACAGCTGGTATGTGGCAAGAATACATGGTAGCCCACGCATCTGACTCCAGACCCCAAGTTCTTACCTCCAGAATGGACTTCCACACTGTAGGAAAACAAGAGCTTTGCATAGAGGCAACAAATACCAGTTCTTTTTAAAGCAGTATTACCTCACTGCACTTTCTTCAGTGTCCCTTTCAGAATATTAAAGGTTAAAAATCAACTTCAAGAAAGCTCTGGGAACCTCTACCCTGGGTACCGAGTAAAGAGTACCATACTCAGAATTTATTCATCCAACACATTTTCATTGAGCCCCTACTATACTACACAACAGGCAGTGTAGACATTGAGGAGAGACAGAGAAGTTCTTATTCCTCATAGAACCTACGTTCTAGATATGAGGATGGTGACAGGTGATAAAATTCAAGTAATAGAAATAAAATTATTTTATGGATAATAGAGGCATTAACACTTTTACGTACTGAACTGCCTCATTCTCAAAAAGAAAAAGAATACATATCGCTAGAATTGCCTGGGTTAGAGAAGTGGAGAAAGGAACAAAATAGCATCATTATCCTGGCAGCAGAAATTTCGAAAGCCAACATTGACGTCAGTTTTGCTAGTCTCTTGAGATGGTGGTGAGGTCCGCGTTTCTAGGCAAAGGCAGAGAAATCAGCTCAGAGCTCTTGTGAAGTCAAATAGGCAGGGGTGAAGTCAGCCTGTGCAGAGAATAAATTGTTTTCTTACTTGATTTTTTTTTCCAAGAGACCCTGGGGAAGAAGGAGAGCTTGGGCATTCACTAATGCAGTGGTATCTGTTCACATTTCTTTTTTCTCCCATCTTTGAGTCTTACCCACCAGATTTCTATTTGTAAAAGGGACTAATCCACTTTTTTTTTTGTCCGTGCATTGATTTAATAGTATCAAGCCCTGAGGTCTGCATGGTCTGCACCTGGGTTGCTTTTTCCCTAATGAAGCCAGAGAAGTGGTTTAAGCCCCTGCCGAGCTTCCTATCAAAGCTTCACAATGATTAACTCAGGTCCCCTTATTAGGACCAGGCAGAAGAAAATCCCTTAGTCATCAGCATTGTGAAAATCCCAGAATGGTGAGTGTTCAATGAAAAGATTACCTTGGGCACCTGAAAAATAATGGAAGAACTCAATAGAGAAACCATTAAGCCTGTCTACACACGCTAAGTCAGGTGGAGGGTCGAGGTAATTAGCTGGAACATTCAGGCCAGAGAAAGCATGTTGGACCTTCTGCCCTAAGTGAGTCAACACAGATAATTATTCAAATCCCTCATACATTTTTCCTGCTGAAGCCATTTTATGTTGTATCTACACACACATACCACAAACAAGACATAAATATGAATGGTCAATAAAAGTGGTTCGATAGTTTTTTTAATTTAATAACGGACATCTTAGATTTGCGAGATCCAATGCTATAATTTATTAGCTGTGTGACTTTAAGCCAAGTTGCTTCATTGCTCTTTGCCTCTGTTTCTTCATCTATAAAAAGGGAATATTAATAGGATACCCCCCTCAAAAGGTTCTTGTAAGGATTAAATATAATGAATACAATGTTTCTAACTCATCACCTGGCAAGTCATAAACATTCAAGAAGTGTTACGAATAAATATTAGTTTGCGGATGGACACGACTCATTCTGTGTGTTGGAGAGATTGTACATTTAGATATCACCTGAGAAGGGGGCTAGGAATCATGGAGCAAGGCCCTCATCTACAGTCCCTCATATGGTGTTTCATAGGTAATCAATGTCCTTTGCTTCAGGCCTGTGGGAACATGAACAGGTTGCTCACTGACAGCTTGTCTCCCAACCATCACCCTGGTGTCCACAGACTCTCCTGATCTGTGTCTCCTTTTCTAAATTCCTTCCTCAGAATTGGCTGTATCTGGGAAGCCAGGGTGGGAGTGGAGGGTTCATGGATATTACTAGAAAAAGGGTAGTCTTTGCCCCACCTGCAGGGATGGTGAGAAAGCAGGGAGTCTCAGGAAATGAAGTCATACTTCTTGCCTCTCCTTTGAAAGCAATTGAGTCTCTGCTTAGAAAGGGTGCCAGACCAGGTGTCTGGGGAAAACCCCTCACCCCCACCCTCATCTGCAATTCCCAGGGCATGTAGCTGGGTCTCAGAGAGCAGTAGATAGGTGTCATTGAATATCACAGAGTGCAAAGTCTGGGAAACACCCTCTCAGCTCAGCCTAACTTCAGCCATCCTGAAGTAGGGAACTCAGAGCTTTGCTGTCTGCATCAGTCTTTCAAGGGCAAGTTCTCCAGTGCATAGAGTGTTCACAGAATTAGCAGAGAGTATGCCAGACTGAGAATCCACTCAGACAACTTCTAGTAATCTGTGAGAGTCCAGCATCCTTTTGTTATGGCAAGAAATTGCCTATGGTCTAGAGGCAGGGAGTGAAATTGTCACCACTACCACAAGGACAAGGAGCATGTGCTGTATCTACACCAGTAAGCCAGTGTGTCCACTAATCATAAGGACAGGTGCATTTGACCATGTACCCACCACTGTCCCACACACTTATCTGATTGTCTCACTCAACCCTCTCAGTATCCCTTTGAGTAATATTATTATTGTTCCACTTGCAGAAGAGGCTCAGAGAAGTTAAGTAACTTGCTCAAAGTCACTAAGCTAGAAAATGGCATAGCCAATTCTGACCCAGCCAATCCTGAGCCTATCCTCTAAGTCACTTCACTAGGAAGTTTTCTTTTAAAGTTTGAAAAAAGAAAGAAAGAAAATCACACACACACACTTTTGAGAACCATGGGTGGGGAAAAAACCTGATAAAATTCTATAAAACAGGTAGTACTTTTTAAGCAGTTTGTATTTTATTCATCAACGGATTTACATATAATAGAAAATAGTTTTGTGTAGATACTAAGACCTGTTGTTGATTTGATCTAGAGGCAGGATCTGGTGTGCTCTTGGATTTCTGACCCTTAGCAATAATTTCAAAGCCTCAGTGGTCTGGGAGGATCTGGTTCTTCCCCTCTATGTAGAGCAGCAGTCCCCAACCTTTTTGGCACCAGGGACCAGTTTGAGGGAAGACAGTTTTTCCACAGACTGGGGAGACAGGGGGTGGGGAGGAATGGTTCCTGGATGATTCAAATACATTACTTTCTTTTTTTTTAATATGTGTGTGTGTTTATTTATTTATTTATTGTTGGTCAAGTACAGTTTTCTGCCTTTCCCTCCAGCCCTCCACTCCACCCCAGCCCTCCCACCTCCCTCCCCCATTTCCACCCCCCTTGTTATTGTCCATATGCCCTTTATAATTGTTCCTATAAACCCTTCACCCTTTTCTCCCCTTTATCCCCTCCTCTCTCCCCACTGATCACTGTCAGCCTGTTCTCAATTTCAATGTCTTTGGCTATACTTTGCTTGCTTGTTCCTTTTGTTGATTAGGTTCCTGTTAATGGTGAGATCATATGGTATTTGTCTTTCACCACCTGGCTTATTTCACTTATCATAACGTTCTCCAGTTCCATCCACACTGTCACAAAGAGTAGGAGCTCCTTCTTTCTTTCTGCTGTGTAGAATTCCATTGTGTACATGTACCGTAGTTTTTTTATCCATTCATTTACTGATGGGCACTTGGGTTGCTTCCATCACTTGGCTATTGTAAATTGTGCTGCTATGAACATTGGGGTGCATAGGTTCTTTTGGATTGGTGTTTCAGGTTCTTAGGATATAATCCCAGCAGGAATCCCAGCCAGGGCAAAAGGCAGTTCCATTTTTAATTTTCTGAGGAAATTCCATACTGTTTTCCATAGTGGTTTCACCAGTCTGCAATCCCACCAACAGTGCACTAGGGTTCCCTTTTCTCCACAACCTCTCCAGCATTTGTTGCTTTGTTTATGATGGCCATTCTGACTGGTGTGAAGTGGTATCTCATTGTGGTTTTAATTTGCATCTCTCTGATGGCTAGTGATACTGAGCAACTTTTCATATGTCTCTCGACCCTCTGTATGTCCTCCTTGGAGAAGTGTCTGTTCAAGTCCTTTACCCATTTTTTAATTGAGTTGCTTGTCTTTTTAGAGTGGAGTCGTGTGAATTCTTTATATACTTTGGAGATCAAACCCTTGTCCAAGGTATCATTGGCAAATATGTTTTCCCATATAGTTGGTTCTCTTTTCATTTTAATGTTGTTTTCTTTAGCCATGCAGAAGCTTTTTATTTTGATGAGATCCCATTTGTTTATTCTTTCCTTTATGTCCCTTGTTCTAGGGGACATATCAGTGAAAATAGTGCTGAGTGGAGTATCTGAGATTTTCCTGCCTATGTTCTCCTCTAGGACTTCAATGGTGTCACGACTTATATTTAAATATTTTTTAAAAAATTATTTTATTGTTGTTCAATTACAGTTGTCTGCATCCTCTCCCCT
This sequence comes from Micronycteris hirsuta, assembly GCA_004026765.1. NCBI lineage: Eukaryota > Metazoa > Chordata > Mammalia > Chiroptera > Phyllostomidae > Micronycteris > Micronycteris hirsuta. The sequence continues at coordinate 147,765 of PVJI01000581.1, forward strand.
CTGCTCCCCTCCCCCCCTTCAAACCCACCTCCCTCCCCTGCCTCCATCCTCCCCCTTGGTTCTGTCTATGTGTCCTCTATAGTGGTTCCTGAAAACCCTTCTCCCCATAGTCCCCTCCCCGCTCCCCTCTGGCTATTGTTAGATTGTTCTTAATTTCAATGTCTCTGGTTATGTTTTTCTTGCTTTTTCCTTTAGTAGATTATGTTACAGTTAAAGGTGAGATCATATGGTATTTGTCCCTCACCACCTGGCTTATTTCACTTAGCATAATGCTCTCATAGCAGCACAATTTACAATAGGCAAGTGCTGGAAACAACCTAAGTGCCCATCAACAAATGAGTGGATCAAGAAACTATGGTACATTTACACAATGGAATTCTATGCAGCAGAGAGACAGAAGGAGCTTATACCTTATATTTAATCTTTTATTCACCTTGAATTTATCTTTGTGTATGGTGTAAGTTGGTGCTCAAGTTTCATTTTTTTGCATGTAGATGTCCAGCTCTCCCAACACCATTTGTTGAAGAGGCTAGCTTTGCTCCATTTCCAAGTACATTACTTTCAAGCTCACCTCCTGCTGTGTGGCTGGGTTCATTACAGGCCCAGACCGGTATTGGCCCTGGGCCTGGAGGTTAGGGACCCCTGATGTAGAATGTAGCTGGCTAAAATACATATCCCTGTGGATACCTAAAAGAAACAATATGTTTAAAAGTAGCACTGTTGACTTGAGGCAGGAAAGAGTTCCAGGAGCCAAAGTTCTGATCCTGCTTCTCTGCCAACATACCACTCCGCTGTACCTCACCTAAATACTGTGAAAAAGAGGGCTGATGGTGGCTTCCTACCACTTAAGGAGACTAGCATCAGAGACAGGAAGCAGCCTTAGAAGGGACCTCTCACATAAGGAAAGGCTCGCACCTGAGCATCCCACATAGCTTCTGCTGGAACTGCCCTTGAGAGGTCTTGAAATCTAGGAACAGCTGTGACTGGCTGGACTGAGACAGCTGTTAGTGCCTCTTTCATGGGCCCTGTCATTTTACTCGTTCATCCTGATTCTATGCTCTAGAAGGACCATGAACAAGTCCACTCCATGTGCATTGAAGCCCTTGCTTAAACTACGTGAAGATTATCATTTTATTTGCCATTAGCCCTTCCTTATCCTGCAAGATGCCTCTGCTTTCACGTCCCTTACACAAGATCCTTCTGGAGTCCCCTGTATCCTTATCAATATCCTTCTTAAAGTTCAATGGCTAGAACCAAAAATGGTATACCACATGTTTCTAAATCATAATTGGATTGCAGTTTACTCTGAGGTATTTTTTCCTATTATTATGGGACTGCAGGAAGATCAATAAGACCCCATGCAAGTCAGCAGTTATCAGAAACAAAAACAAGCCTAGCAAATAGAAGTCTGGTGCATGTAGCAGAGGGGATGGTTTTCATTCATTACACAGAGCTTGCTTTGTTTCCCAAACTGCCTGGAAAGGAACAGAATTTGACTAGTGTCATTCTCCGGACTGGAACTGCATGTCAGTGATAAATGGAGAGTAGGCGTGTTTAAAGGTTGATCATTTCAGCTGTAGCAAAACTCCTACCAACTGCCAAGTACTAACTCTACAGAGCAAAGGAGGCAATGTCCCACTGAGAATAATTATTTTGCCATCACTTGCTCTGACCACTGATGCTTGAATTCCTCATGCTTTTCTACCATTGGTGAGGAAGGAGATCAGGAGTTCCAAAGGAAAAATTGGGGCTCAGGGGTCCTGGCTTCTCTGCCTTCTGGCTGAGATCATTAGCAAATACCGTCTTAAATTCTGTGGGTTTTAGTGTTCCCAATCATAAATAGATATGACTCATATCCCCCACTTTACAGGGTGGCTTAAAGAAGAAACTGTACATAAAAGTGCTATGCAAAGTGGAAAACATCCTCAAAGTGTTAGATGTTGTTTTAAATGGGGGAAGACTTGGAAGAAAGGAAAGCCATCTTTTTATCCAAACTAAATTTTGGAACAGGAAAGAAGAGGAATGATTTGGGGTTATGGACCATTCAATAGAAATACTAGTTGTGCAAAACCTGAAACACGTTCCTCAATCCTTTTAATAGCCCAGAGCAGTTTGCTTCATCCACCAGCCTTTGCAGGTGGCCAGCTTTATATACAAATATGCTGGCTTTCAGCATCTTCTCAATCTGGTCATTCCTCTGCATATTCCTCAACCATTCTGAAGCCAGAACTATTCACTAGCTTTTTCTCTTTCCTTCGTTCTACAAATTTTTCCTAAGTGCCCTTTCTAAGACAGGTTCCAAGTAAGTTGCAAGGGAGGCAACCGTGAGCAAGACATGACATTTTGCAGGAGACAGACATCGCACAAAAAGTATGACTTGCAGTGGCTATCAGGGCTGCAAAGAAAAAAGGTAACATTCCAGGAGGATCAGTAACAGGAGAATCTGGTATTATCTTGGGTGCTGGCAGTGATTCCAGAGGACAGAATGCTTTGCTCTCTCAATAATTAACTGATGTATGTTCAGCCCTTTAAAGTTTATGAAGCACTTTCTAATATTTTTTTCACCTGATTAGGCTCTCAACCCTGCAAAGTACACAGTATTATCGCTCTGTTCTAGAAATCTAGAAACCAAGACTAAGGTATTGAAGTGATTATCCCAGGGACAACCTCCTCTGTCACTTATAGAACTTTTGACTCGAAATCCTAGGTCTTTCCATCCCTCATTTTGGCTCATTGGCTTCTGTCCCTTGGGAGTTGACATTTTGCAAAGTAGCTTTGGGAAAAGGGCAAGAGGGGGAAAATGTTCCCCTGGATACTTTCACAGGGGTAGAAGTTGAGATTTTCTACATAGAGCTCAGCCAGATGTCAAAGGGAAGCGTACCTGAGATGTGAAAAGACACCCTAACTGCTATGTTTGCATCGCAGTCCTTATGGTTGCCCATAAAATTGGAAACCCTCTCAGACCCCAGATGTAGCCCCTCAGTCTTACCTATGCCTAGAGGAACATGTGTGACCAAATGCAAGTCAAAATGAAATACATGGAATATCAGAAGTACTCCCATAGGTGTTATTCCTCAAACCCAGCTGTTCATTGACTTCTCATAGCACCAGAGCACCCCCACCCCAGGTTTGCTTATGAATTGCTCATCTTTAGCTGCTATTTGTAGCATGTTTACTATGTCCCAGGACTTACCTGAATTTACCCTCATGGCAACCAGCTGCAGTAGGCACTAGTAGAATCTCCATTTCACAGATGATGTGACTACAGCTCAGGGAGATAAAGTAATCTGCCCAAGGTCTCACAGCTTTTAAATTGATAAGGCAGTATTTGAACCCAGGTCTGACTCCAAATTCCATGCTCTAAAACACACTACTCTGCCAGATTCACTCCCCAAAAACTGAAAATAAATTTCATAATCACTTCCTGCACTTCCCTTCTGGGTATTTTAGTATTCAAAACCAAGAGACACAATAGCACCCTTGGGACAGTTTTGAAAGGCTCCAGTACCCTTATAACCTCACCCACAGATACCCATATCCCTTTGGGTTAAGGATGACCCCACCACCACCACATTGTTCTTCTTGAACAGGGTTAATAGAAACTGAGAACTGAAGCATTTAATTCAGACAAACCTGCAGCCAAATTACACAAAGACCCATACAGTGACACATCTTTAGGTGATTTTCTGGACTGGTGAGCTCTGCACTCATCAGTTGGGGTTTAGCTAAGTCATTTTTCACCCTTTCAAAAGGGAGAGAAGAAAATGCAAAGTTCCCACACCAGCCTCAGAATCTCAGTCAGGAAAACTTCACTCTCTTTCTGTTCACTTTGTCTCCCTCTGTCCTCATCTCCCTGTCTCCCTCCCTTCTTCCCTCCTCCTCTTCCTCTTCCTCCTCCTCCTGGTTCTCCTTCTCTCTCCCTCTTGTTCTCCCTCTTTCTCTCAAGCAGTAGCTATGGCTTAAGGAAAAAATAGCAAACAGATTTTATTTTTTAGTACCTTTCTATGTTTCCCGGACAGCTCCATGTGCCAGCATATTGTTTTAACTCTGATGGTGATACAACATTGAGCTGTGAACAATTAAACATAAACACCAGCCTCACTCCCATCTTCTTCTTTTCTTCTTAGGTGAAGGCAGCTTCCAAATATGTGGACGTACCTGTGAGTATTTGAAAACTGTTTTTGTGGGTTTGAGTTTTTTGGTTCTTGGTTTTGGGGTGTTTGTTTTGATTTACTTACCTACTTATTTGCCTTTATGAGAATTTTGATGATGCTGTTTTTATTAGTTGCTGCTAAATTGTATATTCCCAAATAGAATCACCAGAAAGAGGGAAACCAAGAACATTTCAAGGTAAAATTTTTAGCAGATGAGAAAAGGGTATGGTTTCTTTCATCAGGCAGAGATGTCCTATTTGAGGGTAAACCCAGTTTACTTTCATTTTTATTTTTATTGGTTTCTCTGCTATATTTCATTCTGTGATCACTCCACTTACCTTACCTCACCTTGGAAGTAAAGTTATGAACTAGAAATTTTCACAGAGTGCCAGTATTTAAAAAAACAAATAAATTCTGAATTTGTTCATTTGGGGGTCAGTTCTGCAACTGTTTTAAGGGAACCTTACAAAACTGCTTATAATTAGTACAGACCTCATTAATGAAGAGAGCTCTCAAAGTTCACAGATAAAGCCCTTGAAGTTGCCCAAAATTTACATTTAAATTGAGGTTAAGTACTACACATGAATGCTAGCATGTGGGATTACCTGTGATAAACCAGGACACATTTATAGACAGACTGTGCCCCAACTATTAGCAAAATAAAATTGGAGAGATTTAAATATATTCCAATAACAGGGAAAGGAAAATGATTCTCTTTCTCTGTTTCTAACAAAAGAGGTATGAGTGTATTATAAAATATTAAATTTAGAGAGCTTATCTCAACAGCTACCAAGAGTCTTACACTGAACGTTTTTCATTCTGAACGTGGTTAAGTACCCTCCTTGTTCAAATACTTATTTGTTAAAATTTGTTTTTTTATAAAAGGATTTATATTAACATTTAAATTCATTTCCCCAGAAAGTTGAGTGTGTAATGGTTTATTGGCTTATTTCTCAAAGGAAGGCAAAATGGAAAACTGGAGTGAATTTAGCATTAGCATATATTTTATTTGCCTAATGAAAGGATGTACAAGCAATAATTATGCTTTGAATTTATATAATATTTCTTTTTTAAAAGATTTTATTTATTTATTTTTAGAGTGAGGGGAAGCAAGGGAGAAAGAGAGGGAAAGAAACATCAATGTGTGCCCTGCTGGGAATTGAACCAGCAACTCTTTGGTTCTCAGGCTGGCACTCAATCCACTGAGTCACACCAGCCAGAGCTTTATAATATTTCTCATCAAGGGACCTCTGACTACTTCTCATGGATAGTCCTTACAATGAGAAGAGAAAAAGCTTACATAGTTGCAGTAAGGAAAGAAGTTGAGTAATTTATTGTCCCAAGCCCCAAACAATTAACTTTCAGTTCACAGAGAGCAGACTTCTCAAATTCTCTGTCCCTGTTTCTCCATCCTTAAAATAGAGATAATAATACTCAAGTCACAGGTTTGCTGTGCAGATTAAATGGCATTTGTATATGGAACACTCAGTACCCACCTGGCCCTCATCAGACATTTCAGCAGCAGGAGCAGGACATGTGGTAGGGAATGAGCACGTGATACCCACAATCTATTGCATGGGAGTGGGAACTGGACTTGCTGATATTAGCTCTGGCCTGGCATGGTCTTCAACAGTAATAGAAATTGAAATTCTAGGCTCTTAACTCAAAGATCTCATGACTGAGGTTTGTTTTCTGTCAACCTCAAAGCAGAGGGGAGATTTCATTAGCAAGGTAAGATAGAACAGGTAAGAAGTAGGCAAGATCCAAATATGTGGAGATCAGGCAGTCAGTACTAGCAACTCAAATTGGCACATGAGGGAGGTCAAAAAGCCAAAAATGAACCATTTCAAGTAGTTCAACCTAATTCCTACAAGGAAGGTTCAGATTTACTGTACAAATGAGGTAAAAAAAAAAATGGACTGCACATCAACAGGACAGGTGCCCTGTAGTCATACTGTGTTTATGGATGAATTATGCTATATCAGAGCTGAGCATCTGGGAGGACAAAATGAATTAGCCGAGTCTTCACCCTCTAGTGAGGCAAAAGAAAATAATGCAGCATGTCCCAAAATATGGCACATTTACCACTGACAATGTACAATATGATGATGACAACTGCAACCAAACCTCATAAAGCATTCCCTGTGTGCTGGTCACCTTCTGAGGACTTTACATTTAATCTTCACAACAAACCCACTTTAAAGATTACAAAACTGAGGCCACAGAGTTTCACTTCCTTAGGGTCTCACAGTTGCTAAGTGGCAGAGCTGAGATTTCAACCAGTGCTCTTAAGCACTATGCCATCTGCCAGTTGATTTTAGTTAGTGCACAGATGAACATCTTTATTTGATTCATTGAGTAATTCACTATTGGAAAAACTATGATTAGCACCTCAAACATATGATTTCACCAATTATTATGGCTTATAAAAAAAGGTAAACTTTAACATAAAGTTGACAAAAGTGTATTTTATAGCAAATAATATGATAGTAAATAATATAATGATAATATAATTACAATTTTAGAGAAAACAATAGTGTATAATAGATATATGTACTACATATACACTGTTTACATATTATAATAAATAATAGTAATCATTTACTTCTCAAAACAGCCCTATGAGTGGGGTAGTAATTTTACTCAGTTCCACAGCTGAGGAAACCGAGGGAGGTTAAGTACAATAACAGTCCCAGGGCCTCCCAGCAAGTAAGTAGGAGGGTGAACATTCAAATGCAAGCATTTTGACTAGTAGATAGAACCTGTTGGCACTGGATCCCAAAAAAAGAGTGAACTGTGTGCATTTCTTTCCAACTCTGCCTTCAGTGAGGGCACACTGGCAGCGCCATCTCAACCATGGAGAGTATTTACACCATGGAAATTGGCAAGCACTGCAAATCAAGGTTTACCATTTTTATTATTTTGTTGTTTTGTTTTTTTTTTTGAAGAGCCAGTTTACCAGCACACCATTATCACCCCATTCAGTGGTCCCCAAACCAAAATGTGCAGTGGTAATACTTGGCAATACCTTGTTTTGGGTTTTGTTTGTTTGTTTTTTAATAGAGATTTCTCATCCCTTGCCTCCAGAGATTATGATTCAGTAGTTCTGGGATGGAGACTGGAAATTTGTTTCTGAAAAGCCCTCCGCATAATTCTGATATGTAGTCCAAGTCGGGGAACCAATGGACTCAATCAGTGATTCTTGACCTTATCTACAAATTGGAAACACCGGGGGAGCTTTTTACATTTATTAGTGCCGGGTTGCTTGCCAAATTAAAACAATCTCCAGGGTGTGGGGTCTAGGTATCGGTATTTTTTTAAAGCCCCCCAGGTCCTTCTCATTTGCAACCAGGTTTAAGTATCATTGGATAAAATCATCTTTTAAGTTATTGCTGGCTCTCAAGATTCTGAGTTCATTTGTGTTACTGTGTGAGGTTGGCACATGGTTAATTGGTTTAGTTCTGTGTGGGAACTAGTAGTTAGTTACCCTAGAGACTTGTCTTCATTATCCACACTAATGAAGAGAAGCATTATTACCAGTCATTCAAAATGTTGAATATTCACCAAAGCATATCTCTTTGTTTTAAATGTAGTATTTGAACCTTTGGAATACATAACAGATCTGCATTGCTAATTAGGTCTTGCTTAGGATACTGAAAGTCTGATTTCATTTCTCAAACTCAGAAGTATCCTGGTAGGAACAAACTGTGATTAAAATGCCTCATTTTTTCGTAAGCCACACAGTGACTTCTTCACAAATGAGGTGTTCCATATGTGGATGGAGTTAACTATACAGAGATTAATTTATTTGTTGTTTATTTTATGTCTTCTAAAAATCTACATCCTGTCATCAGTCTGTTCAAGCCACGTTTGAAATAAGCAATGTAATTGCGGGTTATTAAAACTATTGTCTAACATCGTCCCACTATTTGTCGATAGCAATGTGGTTATAGCCTAATTTATCTAATAGCATCCGTTGTTTAGCTAAGAATATTTTCCATCTATAACTACAAGTTAGCTCATTTGTGTATAAACAGTTTCTATTTTAACCATTTGGCTAGAAATCTACTTAAAATGCATTACATATCCTCCCCTGCATTTTTAAACAGGGAGCTAGCCATACCAGCATGACTTTTTCCAGTGACCTGCTCCACCCAGGGCCTCCCAAGGGTAGGGACAGCTTGCCTCTCCCGACCCCCACCAGAGGTGACTCTACATGTGTGGAGCTACAGTTTGGCAGCTCTCTCCCTCACACTCAGGACATCAGGAAACCTGATAACACCCTTTTGTCAACACACTTGTTCCAAACAAGTGTCCTCTTTCCCCTTGCTCGCACCCCAAATGATGGAAAGCAAACTTGTTGCAGTTGGATATAAAGCTGATTCAAAAGGGAACAGTAGTGAGTGGTGGGCCCAAAGACCCTATTAAGAAAAAACTACACATTTTTGTGCCGAGACTTCATGTTTTTATTTTGATGTTGTTTTATTTTTCTTCTTGGTTCCAAAGTAGATTGTAAAGATACGTAAGGCTATGAAGTAATGTAATAACGGGGTGGGGAGATCATAGTGGCTTAATGTTTACATAGTAATATGGCTTTTAAAGCATTTTAACATACATTGGTTTAGCTGATCATAATTTATGAAGGTAAGTAAGGAACTATTATTAATTCCATTTTACAGATGGTATAACTAAGGCCCAGAGAAATTTATTTATTTATTTTTATTTAATTTATTTTTTATCTTCACCTGAGGACATGCTTATTGATTTTACAGAGACGGGAAGGGAGGGAGAACAAGAGGGACAGAAACATTGATATGAGAGAGAATCATCAATCAGTTACCTCTCACACGTACCCCGACTGGGACCGAACCCACAACCCAGGCATTTACCCTGACTGGAAATCAAAACCATGACCCTTTTAGTTTATGAGATGACACTCCAACTAACTGAGCTACACCATCCAGGGCAGGCCCATAGAAATTTAAATGATTTTCAAAAGTTCCAATTTGTGGAAGATCCAATAAAAATCTAGGTACAGTTAAGTCCGCACTTAACACCATTGATAGGTTCTTGGAAACTGCAACTTTAAGTGAAATGAGATATAACAAACCAATTTTACCATGGCTAGTGGACACAAACAAGAGTTAGTTCCTAGGACGCCTCATCAATTATTAATGTTGTAACAGAAAGACACTGAGTGAAACAACCATTAGTTGAGGCGCTGCTGTAGTGTGACTGAGAGCTTTAAAAAGGAGGTGGGAGGGGGGCCTTATTCATTCATGGATTCATTCATTCAGCAAATATTTACTGAGCACCTACTGTGTGCCAGGCCTCATTCTATGTGCTAAGGATTAATAGAAAATAGACCAAATAAAGTCCCCGAATTCACAGATTTTATATTTTAGTTGGCTAAGACAGTCAAAAAACAATAAATAAATACATAGTACAATGCCAGATATTCATAAGTGCTATGGAAAAAATTAAACAGAGTCAAAAAATAGAGAATTATGGAGTTTCTTAACTACCTGGGGGAGATGAATCATACTGATTTTTAAAAGATTTTATTTATTTTTAGAGATAAGGAAAGGAAGGGAGGAAAGAGGGAGAGAAACATCAATGCATGAGAGAAACATTGATCAGTTGCCTCTCACGCAGCCCCAACTGGGGACCCGGCCCACAACATAGGCATGTGCCCAGACTGGGAATCCAACTGGTGACCTTTCAGTTTGCAGGACAATGCCCAATCCACTGAGCCACATCAGTCAGGGCGTATACTGTTTTTTTTTTTTTGTTTTTAATCAAAGTTTTTAGAGCTTAAATGGCCCTTTGAGGATAGCAAATTTAGTGAAAAGAGAAGGCATGGTTAAAATAACCATTAGTGTAGATCAGTTTCTAACATTGCAGGTTACTAATAGGTCTGCTGAATTTGGCTTTGGATCTTAACCCTAAAATAGCTTCATGTGTCCAGGAAAAGGCCATATCTGCCACAGTATCACCAGGGAAAAAATGGAAACAATAATAATAAGTTTCTCAAGTCCCCTAGGTAGGGGTCTCTATGCTCACAAGAATGCCTTTTGATGTGCGGCTGCCAAAGGGAGAGGAAGAGAGAGCTGCCAGTTTAGAACTGATAGCTATCACTTTGGTCTCATTGAAGAACCTCTACTGTTTCATTTCATAAAACTGCAACAATTATAGGTCCATCACCGAACCCGCTCAATCCATTCCATGAAAATTGCTTGAAAGTGTAACAGTTGACTGCTGTGGCTTTGGATTGTCTTCATTGTTTTTCAAATTAATACCTTGTCATTGTTTCAGCAGGTGTTAAGAAATGTTACCAGCATCCCAGGGGCCAAGCATTGGCCCTTTGCTTGATAATTGTTTGCTTTGTATCAGGGAAAAAAATACAGTCCTACTGTTTCCAAACCTTCCTCATTTTCACCCTGGAAATTACACAGAAGTGTTAACTAACTTCAATTTGCAGTGCCTGACAGTCCCCGTCTTGTAGAGAAATGATACTTTGTGATCTAAGGTAAATCACAGTAATGAAAGCTAATCTTTTTAGTTATTAGCAAACATACATATCTACTATAGAAATTTAAGGAGTTTATGGCAGCTCTCCTAATGACCCATATTACAGTATTTTAATAGGTTTCTTTGGAGATAACTTTGATTGTGACATCTTAAGCAGTGTGCATTCTGAGTTTCATTTTTTGTTTTTCTTTATAATAAATCATTTCCAATACTGGATGAACCTCCTGCTTACCTTTACAGCAAATCTAATTTATTTAAAAATCAAATCCTTGCCCCTCCCCCACTTTAATCCTTAGACTATAACGCTGCACCAGAAAGCAAAGACAATGGTTGAACGCCTCCTCTGAGTAAACTGATTAGGAAATACCACATATTCAGGTTAAACTATCCCCTAAAATGTGAGCTGGGTGGGAGGGTTTGTAGATTGAACTATGATTTCTTAGCACTTTCTCAATGTCTTCAAAAGGAAAAGGGGATATGGGAGACTGTCACATTTTTAATGTTATATTAAGGACAGACAGTGGAAGACAAAATATATGTGGGTATTATTACACTTGATTTTCTCTATAAGGCCAAGAAGTGATACGTATGTGGGTATTTTTAAATGGGGAGGGGGGTAGGGAATCCAAAGAAAAGCCAGATAATATCTCTGGGTTATCCAGTGAATATATACTGGAATATCTTTGCCAGAAAAAAATTAATAGAAAAAGAATCCATAAAACACTGTAATCTCAACTCTCTTCCTAGCCAGGTTTGAATTCTAGAAAGAGCAGGTTCAAATATCTGTTCCTACCAGTCCAGTGTGTGGACAGCTAATATATACTGTGGCTAGCTTCAAATTCCATCAAGGCAATGTGAGGGGAAGGGTGGGAGGAGGAGAAGGGAAAATGCATGGTAATCAAGAAAGAGTCACTGTCATAAAATTCCATTTTCATGTTTTCCTGTTTCTTTGCAGAAACCCGGGATGGACGTGGCCGATGCCTATGTGACTTTCGTCCGCCACTCTCAGGATGTCCTTCGTGATAAGGTCAATGAGGAGATGTATATAGAAAGGTTATTTGATGTAAGTAAATGCCTTCTCCTCCTTGCAGACCAAGGAGGAGACCCTCCAAAATGTGACAAAATAAGAGACAGGAGGATAAGTCACATTTTGAGAACATGGATTGGTCCCAATTCAAACAAAATCTTTTCCTCTCCCTCTGCCTTAGGCTCTTATCTGTCATGTGTCTGTTCTGAGCCCACTCTGGTGTGGCCAAGTCTCAGTCCCAGTCTGTGTGATACCTAGGACAGCACACAGCCTTTCAGCAAGCAGGCTCTGTCCTGCACAAAGCTTGAGAGGCAGCTTTCTCTTTCTGGCAAAGACCTTTCTTGGTCATGGTTCTCCTCCTTGCAATCTGGCCTTGCTTTAGGGAGATAGATATTCTAGTCAGGGAGGCTGAGCCAGCTCACCCTCCTGGGGGTGGTTCCTCCCTGACACCAGCTGTGGCATGCAGATGTGCATAAATATGGCCTTGTTATTGATTCAAAAAGGATTCAGTTTCTGGGAGACCAGAGATTCTTACTTAGCTGTGTGTTTTGGCAAACACGTTAGAGTTGCTCGGTCAGTTGCTGTTCTAAACCAAATTGCCCCCTGCCCACCCACCCACTTGAAAATTTGGGAAAAGAAGCAAGTGCACAAAGAACAAGTACATCAGGCTGCCAGACCCAGACTGAACTTCAGGAAACACAGGTTTCCATCAGTTAATAGTTACCGAGCAAAGTTATTTCCACCATGACTACATCTGCACTCCCAAGCAAGCCACTGAAGAAAGAAAGAAAAAAAGAAAAAAAAAAAAAAAAGACTCTGCTTCGGTCTCAAATCGCCCACCTCTTTCAGGCCAAAGCAGATGGACTGTCTAATTTAGCCAGATATTTTGCTTCAAGTTTACACGGAATTTGCCAGTGTAGACCCGGCCAGAGTGCAGGGAAGCTGACGTACTTGTCTCCATGTGGCTCTAATTGTGCAGCCTACTTCTGTTTTGTGAAGCATGAGCCCCTCTTGTCCAGGTTTCTGTATTTCTAGTGCCAGCCCAAACACTAATGTTTTGGTCTACTATGGAATCCGTGTTTCTATATTTTTTTCTGTGATTGTGGTCGGCAATTTACATTGAGTTTGTGTGTAAGTGTGTTTTTGTTCCACAGCTTGGTGAGCTCATTGTTGGCATTGCTTAAAGTATTGCAGCTTCTGACTTTTATATGCCTTGTCTTCCAGCTCATTTGCTTTCCTCGTGTGTTGAAAAGGCTCCTTTCTTTTTTTCCTTCCCAATCATCCTCGTTCTGTGCTCAATACTGCTCCTTCCTCTGCATCAACTTTCTTTGAGAAACCTTCTTACTTTTTAATTCCCACCCGTCCCCTTTCAGATTAAAATGGAACTTATCTCTCATGTCAAATGTTTTATCACATTATATCAAGTGGCATGAATTAGAATCAAATAATCTTCCTGTGTACATCTTCTAGCATGACCCACATCCACTGAGAATGCCTCATACATGCATAAAGCTCGCAGCAGGTCCTCTCCCTTGTCTGCATGTGTGCCTTTATGAAAGTTCTGAGCCTAGAATGCCTAGGGGGCAGTCACCCATCCAATAGGCATTGAAAACAGAGACAGGCATCACCTTTGGGTCTGCGGTTAGGAGTGTGGACACTCTGCCCATCTCCACTGAATCAAATTCCAAACCACAAATTTTTGAGAAGCCTGTGTATTTTTCTTTTCAATGCCTAAGTTGCCTTTTTTCCCCTTTGATCAGTATCTTCTGAGTCTCAATTTTGTGTGGCTCTTGCGTGCGTGTGCGTGCGTGTTTCTGTGTGAGTGTGTGTAAACAATTTGTGCTAAAACTTTAAAACATCTAGTCCTGAATTTGATGTTCAATCTGTAGTTTTGCCTGTCACTCCATTAACAAATAGCCCACCCTGCCCTCTTTTATTTTTTTAATTAGAAGTACAAGGGGAAATTTTTTAAGATAGCCTTCTTGAAGGCAGCCAGACAAATTGTCCCCTTCTGTGACTTTTTAAAGGGAAAGAGCAGCCCTGGCTGGTGTAGCTCAGTGGATTGAGCGCGGGCTGGGAACCAGATGGTCCCGGTTCGATTCCCAGTCAGGGCACATGCCTGGGTTGCCGGCCGGGTCCCCTATGAGGGCCATGTGAGAGGCAACAATACATTGCTGTTTCTCTCCCTCTCTGTCTCCCTCCCTTCTCCTCTCTCTAAAAATAAATAAATAAAATCTTTTTTTTAAAAAAGGGAAAGAGCAAGTGAATCTTTATTTGAAAAGTAAGAGTCCAGCCTTGCACAGACGGGAAAAGTAGACTTGTCTGACTATTGAAGAACACTGGCAAGCTCAAGCCCTATGGCATTTAATGTAAACTAGTGATGGAAAGAAAAATTACTAGTAATATGTTTTCCAGAAAGCAAATTATGTTTAGAGTGATTGAAAAAATTGTAAGTATTTTGATCCCTTGTTGACTTACACTGACCAGCATAAAATGACATCAGAAACATTGTGAGAACCCCCATTATTTAGTCTTACATTGTCCCAGTTATGCTTTTCCAAGAAAGTCCTAGTTATAGTCCCCTGAGTATCTGATTTTAAAGACTTAACCATTATAATCATTCACTAAACATCATTCCCACTCTCGTGGAAAAAAAACTCAGTAGCTTATTTAGCAATAATAAATTTCTTTGCCATTTACTTCTTACTTTTCAAATAACCTGCTCCCCTAATTTACAGAATATTGGTGCTAGGCAACCTAACTGATGTAGTGCAAAAAAAGTTATTGAATCTGTCATGGATTTGAAACATTTGTCATTTGAAAAACCCAGAGCTTCTCAAAAAGCTTCATTACCATGCTGTCTCAGTAATTTAATTCAGTACTTACTGTTTTTCTATAATCTAGCAGCAAAACATCAGATTACCAACATGTTTGATTATTTTCAGCTTCTGTTTCCTCAAGCATGGTGTTTATTTCTTTGCATATATGGGCTGCAAGGCCCTGGTGTCCACCGAGCTGAACAAGGGAAAAGGAATATTAAGGCAGAAGGGTCTGTGATGCCTGCAATCCTAAATTTCTTGCAACAATGAATTGTTCTCTCAACTACATTTCTTAATGATAGGGATCCTGAGGCAGGTTTTAAACAATTGGCAGAAATCTATTGAGAAAAACTTGTTGATCTGAGAGGATTCTCTTCCAAATTGTTGCATTTTGATAAATGGCAAAAATGAATAATAGAAAATTAGCATTTTGAATGAGGGAAAAAATCTATATCTCTGAGATTGTTTGCTGTTTGGGGGTTGTTGATTCTGACTGTTGTGTCATTCTCTGGTTCTTAGTTCTTGCTGGCACCTGTCACTTTGAGGCATGTTCTCAGAAATCCTTGCTGTGTTTTTAGCTGTGTTTCTAAACCTCAGTTTTATTTACCTGATAAGTCCCTTAAGTTCTTGGTATTTAGTGGTGCCCCCTTTTTTGCCTTTTTGAGTGTGCCTTGTAGAAAAGGCTGGATGGCAATAGTGTGTGTTTGTGTCTGGGACTATTTGGACTAATAGCTGGTCACTTAATGCGTGCATCTCCTGTTTTAGCCAGGCCTCAATCGCAGCGCTCTCTCTGAGCTGGTTTTCTTTCTTCCTCGTCAGTGTACTTTTGGCTGGAATTGGGTGCTTGTGGGAGATTATCGGCATAGCATTTGGGGTTCTATATTTGACGCTCTGCATTTTTATCTATTTTATTATGTAACTTAAGAACAGCTTTCCAAATTCATCTTCACCAATTTTTTTAAACAAGCATTTTCTAGATTTATTGAAGAAATATATTCATACGTAACATTGCTTAACCAGGTCTTTTTAATGCAGTGAAAGTTTCCTGTTTGTTAATATAATTGATTTACATGTCCTTCTATAAAATACCGTTAACTTTTTTGGTAATGCCCCTAATTGGTCCAAAATTAAGTGCTGATTAGAAAAGAACATACTACTTCGTGTAGTATTTCAGATACACAGCTGTGTATTTTTACCTGCATTTGTCACTTTTTATTAAAAAAAAGGCATGCAATTGTATACTGATTTTAGTTGCTGCAAAATACAAGCTTATAATATTTTGAAACAAAAGCAAGAGAATATGTACAATAGCGATGAATTTAAATTATATTAAAGATGCTGAATTTTTAAAAGAGAATCAGATTGCTCGCAGACTCAAGTGGAAGTCTGGCCTCCTTGAAAATTATTGCTGACTTTTAAAGAAAATATAAAAAATGAATATGAAATGATCTCCACATTCCTAAAGCAGCAACTGAGAAGGAAAGCACAAGCCCAAGAAATAACTCGAAGACAGTGATTTAAGGTTTCAGTGTCCATAAGTCGTGCAGATGGCTGTCCCCACTTCTGTGGTGATTAATTCAACATCTTCCCCAAAACAAAAACATGCTTTTTGAAATTAGAGATCAGATCATCAAGAGAAGCACCTAAGATTTCAAGGTCTAAACAAAAATTAATTTATTTTCCTTCCTCCTTGTACTTCTTGAAGACACAGACTGAGAAGAAAATCGGGATTAAAAGAGATGTGCTTAGGGCAAAATCATCTGCTTAAACCTCACATGCTCGGAGATGAGTGATTAAAAAGCCATCTTGCACTTGGATGGAGTCCATGCTGGGGCGATGCGCGCCCGCATCATTGTGAAGCAGGCCTGGGAACATTTGCCTAGAGATGATACGTGGATTATATAGGTCAATTATACACTTAATCTGCCTTCTGGAGGATTAAGTATTTGCAGATTGACTCTGCATTTGGCTTCTCTGTGGCAGTTTTCAGATCAGGAAAGGGCTCCTTACCAAACCACCTCATAAGTACTTAATCAGGTCACACGGTCAGGTTCAGCCAGGGCTGCTGCTCTGGGTTCTTTCCTCGCACAGATTTTCACTTGCTGTTCCATTATCAAATCGTGTAATTGTCCACTTTATGTGTCAGCACAATAATTTAGTGTGAATATTTTCCTTTAAAGAAGTAATTTGACAAATGAAACCTCTACCTATTAAAATATAAAAAATATATAAAATATAAAAATAGAGTGGGGCAAAAGTAGGTTTATAATTGTGAGTATGCAAAACAGAGTTTGTTCTTGTATTATTATTTATTACTTGTATTATTTTCCATATGAACAATTATAAACCTACTTTTGTCCAACCCTGGATTTGCTATATTCATATATGAAACCATAGACAATCATATTTTAATAACCTTATTAAATTACAGAAGTGGTATCCATGTGAACATGTATCAAAGTAGGAGTCAATCTGCCAAAGAAAGTAAGTACTGAGGAACAGACTATGAGGAAAGCATGATGTTATTATGTAAAATCTGTCAGGTAGTCACTAACTGTCTCGGTGAAGGAAACTACTTCCAAAAGTATGAAGTGGGGAGAGGTGCACAAGGTTCACCAGTAAACAGGTTGCAGTTCTAGGGGCTCTTTACAGAAAATCAAGGCATATTGGCCCTGTAGACACAGAGATAGTGAGTGGTTCCCTCTGTAATCAATAAGCAGGTTTGACTGCCCCGAATGGGAACTTTTGTGTAGTGATTATGGGCCTTGCTTCTGGAGACTTCAGACTTCAGCCCTGATCCTTCCAAGCTGGCTGACCTTGGACAAAGTATTTAATCTCTGAGCCTCAGCTGATACATCTACATAACAGATATGATAATAAGCAGAACCTTCTCATGGAGTTGACGTCGAGGTGAAATGCCATGCGCAACTGCAAGCATCAGGCTCTGAGGAAGCATTTGGTAAGTGTCAGCCACCACCACCATCATCATCATTACACCATCATCATCACTGAAAGGGAACGCTTTTCCCAGATATCTTTTTTTCTTATTAAACAAAACTCTACATCTGTTCTAATGTGCTGTAAGAGTCTTGCTGTCACATCCAGACATTAACGTCAAGTTTGCTTAGAATTACTTGATATGTGGCAGCCTGGTGGTACTTTTTACTTATGGTAAACATAGTTCTGAAACAGGGACCCAGTGATGGTCAGGACTGGGGCTTTGAAGTAAGTCAGACAAGAGTAGACATCCTGATTTTGCTACTTCTGAGTTTTCTAACTTCAGGTGAGTTGTTTAGCCTCAATTTCCCTATTCATTAAGAAATTGACTTCTTATAGTTGTTGGATGACTAAATAACATAATGGATGTAGACTGTCATAATGAAACATTCAACAAGTCTTTCATTATCATCATCATTCAACTGATACTGAAATGACCTAGCCCTACCCCCTAAGCAAAACCGCAGTGCATTGGCAAATAAATATTGACCTTCTGAATGCGAGGAGTTTTGTGGGGGAGAAGGGAGGAGTGCTAAATACCTATTATTATTACAGATGCAATATACAGACATTGTAGACATTCAGAAAATAGAGCTAAGCAAAAATAAGAAAATTTTATGTTCCTAGTACCCAGAGAGTATTACTCAGGTGTTTATTCTTTTGGATCTTGTTCTATGTGCTTATATACATTATGTACTTTTTACTAAAATAAGCAAGCAAAAAATTGCTTTTTAAAGTTGATGATCTGCATTTTTCTTGTCAATAAACGTTCATCTAATACATTGTCCATATCCAAAATTCCCCACTTGTCCCCAAAATATTCTTTATAGAATGTTTGTGCAAACCAGGATCCAACGCAGGGCCCACCTTCATCTGGTTGTGATGCACTTTGCATTTCTTTTTACCAGCACTGGCTCTTTTTCCCAATCCCAACTTGTTAAAAGGACTGTCGTGCCAATTGTTCTGCAGACTGGAGGAGTTTATTACTATCTAAACATAGAACTGATTTGAAGGGAAAAAAATCTAACTGAATTCAACCAAATAGTTCTTTTAGACATAATTAGTAACTCAGCATAATTCAACCATGGTTTTTTAAAGCTGTTCTCTGTGTGTAAGGAGAATTTCTGAAGCTAGTTCTTTAAAAAAAAAAAAAAGGCAGCAAGAAATTTGCAGAGGCCAGGGTACAAGTTGGCCCTGTGAAGAGCTCCAGAGACTTTATTTCATGAATTAAGGCATAGATATCTGAGCTCAGTGTGTAAATCTAAGGTCCATGGTCATATTCCAGTATTTCTTTTGTAGCTGTAACTGATTTGGTGAAATCTTGAACTAGTAATTTTGAAATGTGCACCCCTAGACCGCTAGGAAGTTTCCTTTGTTAATTCTGCTAGAATTTTCTTAAGGTTATCAATCTGAAATTATGCCCTTCAAATCAGTCTGAAGCTGAGCTCTCATACTCTTCAAATCAAATTTTAATTGAACTATGGCCTCATCCCCTCAATTGTTAGGCTGAAGTGCATGCCTTCAGTCTGCCAGGACTTCCGTTAGAATCTGTATAATTGTATACATTGGAACAGGAAAACAAATCTAACATGGACCAGGAAAGGCAGCTAGGAAAGGAGAGACCATTGATTTTCCACTAAATATTGAATACCAAAGAAAATTCTGGTAGTTAAGCCATGTCCTGCACTGTGCATTAGAACTATAGAGGACTGTCATTTCCCAAGAAGAATATGGAAATAAGGACACAGAGCACCAAGACCAAGAAACTGGACACAGAATCAGAAAGAGATAGGAAGTGGAAGGAAAGAGAAGGCCTATCCCATTCACCTTGATTTGTAGCATTGTAAGATATGTACAGGGTCTGGCAGAAGTAAGCCCTGTTTGAGCATGGTTGGTAGGGTAATAATATGGGTGTAATAATTTATAGTTTAAATTTGAACATATCACTTAAGATGTCATATGGTATGCTTGGGTATGATATTGTTATGTTACAGAATTACATGCTTATGATTGTATAATAAAATACTTTATAATAAAAAGGGGTGTTATTTGTGCCAGAGCCTGTATAATAATATAAATTACATGTATATACCTAGGTACATAATATTACCAGATAGGTATAGATATAGATCAATAGATATACACATATACAGATATGACTGAGGTTTGTGTTCTTAGAAGTGAACCTTACACTCAGACCTTTCCAAACTGAAATTAAACAGCCATCCAAGTTCATCTTCCTGACCTTCATCCTCCAATGCCCCTCAATGACCCAATATCTTCATGATTTCCCTGATTCCCACCATACACATCTGCTTTAAAAAAAAAAAAAGATCATATTTATTTTTTAGAGAGAGGGAAAGAGAGGGAGAAAGAAAGGGAGAGAAACATTGATGTGCGGGAGAAACATCTGTTGTTTGCTTCTCTCATGCCCCCAACCAGTGAACCTCTGGTTTGTAGGCTGATGTTCAGTCCACTGGGCCGTACCAGCCAGGGCACATCTGCTTTGAACAGGTTTGCTATTTCCTCCCCTATTAAGATAAAGAAGACCTAGTGCTACCCTTGTTGAGGCATTTGCAATTTTAACAAAATACTTAGCCAAAAGAAAAGGTCAGTACTAATAGAAGTTTTTGATCTTGGACATGACAGACAGCACGTTCTATGAGTGGAGGAGAGGATGAAAAGAGGAATGTCTTGAGGGCTCTGATGCCCTGTTATCATGAATCTTTTATTCACATATGAATCCTCCCATGTACCATGGCATGGCCTTCACAGTAACATGTAAATGACAATGATTATTTATTTTTCTTTTGGAGTTCTTAGGAACAGAGCACATTTCTATTCAACATGGACATGGGAATGTTTCTCACCCATGTCTGGGTGGTTTGAGGTTTCAGCAGTCCTATATGCAGAAAACATGAAGGATCATTAATAGGTTTCAATTATTTGGATTGTGTCAAATGTGTTAATGCCATCCAAAAGGAATTTTTTATTTTTGTTAGCATCATTCTTGCAGATTTACATTTCAGTGGCATGTCTTCAAGTAGTTCTTTTTGAATCTAGCTACTTCCTGCTAAAGTCATTCATACAAATAGGCTTTTTTACTTTGGGGTAAACCTTAAATAAAACCAGTCTTGAAATTTCTCTGGAGCTTGTGTGCAACAAAGAGTTTTGCTAAGTGTCTTTAATCAAAGCAGCTCTCTGTATTCCAGGAAACACTTGGTGGGTACTGTTAATTTGTTTTCCAGAGAAGAGTGTTCCTAATAATTATCCTAAGAAGACAGACTGATTGCTCTGTTATATTAAGGTCACAGTATCCTTGCTAACATAACCCATAGGATTAGAAAAGTTTTTTCCCCTCCATGCCAGATTTATGGCATGGAGGCAGTAGGCAACACCCTTACACCACACATGTGCACACATGCACGCACACACACAGTAGTCAACGTGCATTTTGTACATTGTGTTGCAAGATGTACTAAATCCTCAAATACTTCCTATTGATTAACCAAGTAACTATATCTCTTCCTACTGGGCTCTGTAGAGGCTACTTCACAAGATTTCACTGTCTAACCATATCTAGAGTCATAGTCCCTTGCTCTAACATTTTTTTAATGAATGAATTTAAAATGTCATCTAGATTGTTATTATTCAAAGTGTGGACCCTTCGACATCAATCTCACCAGGGACTTTGTAAGAGGTATAGAATCTGAGCCCTAACCCCAGCCTACCTGATTCCAAATCTGCATTTTAACAAGATCCTCTGTTAATTCAAATGAAGTTTGAGAAAAATTGACCAAGATCAGTGACTTTCAAACTTACTTGTTCATGACTCACAGTAAGAAACAAATTTTACATGGCAACCCATTGCGTGTATGAACACACATGCACACAACATTAAACAAAAGTTTATTAAATGATATGTACACGTAATATGATTCAGTCTGATATTTTCTGTACCATCTTCAGAAAGGTTGGTGGTAACCAATCAAATGATTCCACACACACTAATAGGTCACAACCTCAGGTTTAAAAACATACCTTGAACAAAGTTTCTCAACTTTGACATTATTGACATTTTGAGCCAGGTAATTCTTTGTTGTGGGTTCCAACCTGTGTATTGAAACATGTTGAACAGCATCCCTGGCTTCTACTCTGTAAATGCCAGTAGCAACTCCCTCTCAGTTGTAGCAACCAAAAATGTCTGCAGACGTGGCCAACCTGGGACTTAGCTTAGGATCTGTGCCAGTCTCAGAAGTAGATTATGTTGGGGAGCTTCATTCAATGACTGGAAAAGCTTGTAATACATCCAGACTCTACACCAGAGCTCTCACTGTCTCTCCCTAGAATAGTCCCAGTCAGAGACCAAGAAGGATCTGGAACAGCATGCTAGATCAGCAGGGTGGATCCCACTTCGACCTTCTTCAATTGTTTTTCTGCTCTTTGCTTTGAGTAATTCCACCTGGAGATGTGTGTGTGTGTGTGTGTGTGTGTGTGTAGAGATAGATAGATAGATAGATAGATAGATAGATAGATAGATAGATAGATAGATAGATAGATGATAGATAGATAGATAGGATAGAGAGAGAGAGAGAGAGAGATCTTCCACCGGTTGGCTACAAGTTATTTTTGTGTGTTCAAAAATCTGAAATGGAGACTCAACTTGAATATTTCATTAATCCAAATTTCCAATTCCAAAGAGAATAGCTAACAGGTCCTGTTCTTCTGTTAAACTCCTGCCAAGTTTATTAAAAATCCCAATTAATGGAGTCAAGTGATTTGCCTCCAGTGTGGATATTTCCATATTAGAAGGCTTACAATGATAGTGTCACTTGCCATATTGTGTGCCTTGACTGCCTTTGGCACAATTTTTTACTCTGACCATCCCTGGACTAATGCCAGTTTTACCAACAAACCCCTAGGTCTTGCCCAGGACAGGGGTATTATTACCAGATGTATATGCCAATCAGGGTATAGGAGACCCTCTCATTCTTTTTGCATAAATATATTTTTTGAAAAGAACAATAATATGTAAAGTAAGCAAAGTTAACTTCATGAGTTTTCTCATGAATTCTCTAACTCATTTTTTAACGAAGAGAGCTATCACTCCCTTTTGTTCAGAAAATTCATCACTTGGCCCTGGAAACCATCCTGTTAAAGAGAAAACACCCCGTCGCTATATGTCTCACTGGCTTTGGGAACACTAAGTGAGTGTTTCTCACCCAGACCTGATGTTGCCCCACCAGGGACATTCAGCAACGTCTGGAGACATTTTTAGTTGTCACAGATTGAAAGGTTCTCTTTGCATTTAGTGGGGAGAGGCAGGGAGACTGCTAAACATCCTGCAATGCACAGGCATCCCCCCTCAATAGGAATGACACAGCTCAAAATGTCAATAGTGTGGAGGTAAAAAAAAAAATCCTGTCTTTAATGGTATGGACTCTTTGAGGTTAAATTTGGGTATAAAACAGGAGCATTATCTCTGAGTCACTTTTTCACCCAGGGATTCCAGTGACTATCTCTAAAGAATACTCTACTTGGCAGATATCTCAGAAACTAGTTTCAAAAATCCTTTTAACAAACTTCATCCAAACTACCTTTTTAGGGTCAAAAAATACAAACCAAGGAATTGTTAACACCTAACATTCTCAGCTTGAACTTAATAGTCACCCACGTGTAGTTCCCATGGAGCTTCACTACTCCAACAAAAACTCCAGTCTCATCTGTGAAAGGAATTACAGCAGCTTCCTTCTACTAGAAAGTGACCCTTGAAGTTTTTAAGGAGCTGGATCCTTTATAGCAAATAGATTTAAGAGCACAGGCTTTGGAGTAGAATGCCTTCAAGTTCCATTTTTGGGTCTGCCCCTTGATAGCTGTGTGACTTTGGGTAACTTACTTAACCTTACCAAGCCTTAATTTCCTCCTCTGTAAAATGAAGATAAAAACATTAGCTGGCTCTTTGGATTAGGAGGACTAAATGAGTCAATGCCTACACATCATAAACCACAATGTTTGCTGAATAGAAATTACCCCACAAATGTCTCCTCTTCTTCTTCTTGTCTCTGTCAGTGGTAGTAATAACATAAAAATCAGCTCACACCTTTACCTAATACTACGGTAGGCCTTGCAGAGAGAAGAAAAGTGGTGATATGTTCCACAGATTCTAAGAGCCAGACATGAAGTGATCAGAGACCATGGTAATAAGCAGCAAAGAGTCCACCTGTATGCAAGATTCCTCAAGGAAATTTGTTTTAAAGTAAAGTAAGAACCCAATGCAATTAGAGCCCCAGAGGAGGCAGCTCCATGGCTGGGTCTACAGATGTCTAGGATTTGGAAAGGAGAAAGATGTAGGATTCCATGCTCAGGTATTAAGCAAGGAGATACGGTTGCTTTTCCTGGGAGCATCCCTGACCCACCAACACCATGTCTTCACTATCCTTAGCAACACTTCTCTTTAGAGAGGTCCTTTCAGAATTTAGACAAGGGACATAGCACCACCTGGGTTATGATGACACCAATCTAGACATCTGGATATTAGCTTCTCCATAACCTTAAGGGCTAAATTCTTCCTATATTAATATGTGTTGTTTTTTCTTTTCTTTTTTTTTTAAGATTTTATTTATTTATTTTTAGACAGAAGGGAAGGGAGGGAGAGGGAGAGAGGCAAACATCAATGTATGGTTGCCTCCCACGCGGCCCTCACTGGGGACCTGGCCCGCAACCCAGGCATGTGCCCCGACCGGGAATCGAACCGGGACCCCTTGGTTCCCAGCCTGCGCTCAATCCACTGAGCTACACCAGCCAGGGCTGTTTTTTCTTTTATTGTGTGCTTCTTAACCAGGGCTGCACATCAGAATTACTTATGTATATTTTTATTGTAAAAATGTCCTCATCCAAATTGTACACCAAAAATTCTGAGTCAGTAGATCTAAGAAAGGGCTTGGGCATATTTTAATAAAGAAATAAATAAATGTAAGTGTGTAATCTGACCAAGAACCATTGATTCAGAGGAGTGATCCTCTACTGTGGGTGATTTTGTCACCCGGGATACATTTGGAAATGTCTGGAGACATTTTTGACTGTCATAACTCAGGCTGGTGGGGGAGATGCTCCTGATTGTTGTTGCATGGTACCATCCTGGTGCCATGGTAGATGGGAAACATTCTACACTGCACAGGACAGCCTCTCACAACAAAGGATTATCTGGCCCAAAATGTCAGTGGTGGTGAGGTTCATAAATCCTGATTTAGGGAATAAAAGATGCTGAAAGATGTGTTTATTTCTATTATGTCTATCAATACCATTCTTACTTTGTGTCTTATAAAACAACGTCATAACTTCATTTGTTTGTTTGTTTAAAACAGGAGAAAATACTATTATTTCCACTTTTAAGATAAGAACCTAAAGTCCAGACAGAGATGCCCAGGACTACAAGGCCTCAGGGTCCCCACCTCCTGAGAGCAGCAGTCTTCTCTCTCTCATTCACTGTTGCCTGCCGTGTCTGGCATTTTGTAAGCCCTCTTTAGTTATTTGTTAAAAGTGTATTGATGAATTCTTAGCCCCTTCATAGTATATTATGTGCCTTGTCAAGGATATTTTCTATTTCCAATTCTAACTCAAAAATAGTAATTAAGGCCTTTAAGTATCTCACTATAAATTATTGCAATTATCATCTTTTTTTAAAGATTTTATTTATTTATTTTTAGAGAGAGGGGAAGGGAGGGAGAAAGAGAGGGAGAGAAACAGCAATGTATGGTTGCCTCTCATATGGCCCTCACGGGGACCTGGCCCGCAACCCAGGCATGTGCCCTGACTGGGAATCGAACCAGGACCCTTTGGTTCCCAGCCCATGCTCAATCCACTGAGCTACACCAGCCAGGGCCTATCATCTTTTTTTTGAAGCCCTGAATACATTGTGCTCTGGTTAATTTAATGGAGAGTGAATTTTTTTGGCCTATTTGATATTTTGGCTAATTTGAATATTTATTTGAAAACCACTGCTGTTTAAACTCCTACTTTTGAAACGATTTCTAAAATGTCTTAGTTCTGTTTTCTGCCTTACTACTGAGCATTTCAAACAGAATCTAAGTCTTTGGGTCAAGGTCTTTCAAGGCTCTGGCTGTACCATACCTCACCTGTCACTATCCACACCCTGAAATAGGAAAAGAGTGAATTATCCAGGATCACACCACTAATAAATTCCCACACTCCAAATACAGGGCTCTTCCTGCCACACCTCTCAAGAAGATGGAGCTGAAACGTTTATTAGCCCACAGACATTCTGAAAGCTGCTCTTTTGACTTGGTCCCAAAAAGGGCTTCAGCGAAGAGGAAAAAGGGCAGCTTTTTCTTAACAGACAAATGCAAATAGAGAAAGACTCTAATTAATTGAGGGTTTTAATAAATAACTGTTTAAGAATAAAAATGATAAGTTAGAGTTTCTTTTATGTATGTTTTCCTGACTGTACATTGGAGACAATAACATCATCTTATTAAGAATGTTATTTTTTTTAAATCTTCTTAGCAGCCCAAGGAGATAGGTGCCTAATGATTTTTAAGCCATGCAGGCTGACAGCTAATACTCAATAGGTACCATCTATGCTACCAGGTACTGTTCTAGGCACTTAAATGCAATAATTTGTGTAATTTTCATGACTCCCTCTGAGGCAGGTTTTTACAGTTCTAGAAGCTGAGTCATTGAGAGGTAAATTAACCACTAAATTGAGAAGTCTGGGAAGTGATCAATTCTAGATCAACCTCTTCTTCCTAATGCAGAGTGGATAACTAACCACAATGTCTTAGAAAAACTTACACTGTTCAAATATGTGCTCAAAATTCCCACTCCAGAGTGCTCTGGATCCCATATGATTCACTGTGATGAAAGTCACTTTTGCCTACATGGCACCGTGGCAGTGACAGAAATTGCAATTCTATGACCCTCGTAGAAAGTGACTTTTAGTCATGGCTTGTCCACTAACAATTTGGGGAGTTATATAGCTAATCTGGCAGACCCCTTAAGGAAAATTCATCCCCGCTGGGTCAGGCCTCCTCCTGAATGTGAGAACGGTGTCACTGGGCTCAAGTTCCAGGAACACCAGCAGAACCTAGACCTAAAGGTCGGACATCTTGGGAAGTGTGACTGTCCCCACTTCAGGGTGAAACCCCATCCTCAGCAGAGAGGGACCACAGCACAGTGGGGAAGCTTGCATCCCATATGTGCTGCAAAAATCATTTCCACCTAGACCCAGCTAAGGAGTGGGTTTCAGCTTTCAGTCTGTATCTCCCTCTGTTTTCTAAGATCTTTTAACCCATAAAAATAAAATTTAGTAGTTTATTTGGGGGAGGGAAGGTGATGGTAACACAATACCATTACATCTCAGACAGTTGATAACTGGTTTAGGGTAGCAGCTTAAGTTCCTTAACCAAAGTTTGACACAGTGGTATTATTAAACAACAATGCTCAAGATTTTCCTACAAGGACCTGTTGACTCCTTTAACCTACCCACATAGCTAAGTTTTCAATGGCACTATGAGATTTCACAGACCTACAATACTTTACAGGAGGGGGAAGTAATCCAAAATTACAGAATAGCACAGTTATACAATCCATGCATAATACAAACGTAGTTACAACTAAATCAGTACGTGGTCATTGTCCAATAATGTCTAAGGTGTCAGCAATGTGAAAATTTTCTATCAGGTTTCACCAAAGTCCAGCCAAAGCTTACAACAAACAATGTGACAAGGTGATGAGAGAGAAAGGAAAGGAGGAAGGGAGGAAGGAAGAAAGGAAGGAAGGAAGGAAGGGAGGGAGGATGGGAGGAAGGGAGGAAGGAAGGAAAAATAATTGGTTTTTTCCTCTTGAAGCTTTAAAAAGCTTACCAGATAGATTGTCAGCTGTTAGCCAATCCTTGAACGTGGCAAATCCCTT
Organism: Micronycteris hirsuta; assembly: GCA_004026765.1. Classification (NCBI taxonomy): domain Eukaryota; kingdom Metazoa; phylum Chordata; class Mammalia; order Chiroptera; family Phyllostomidae; genus Micronycteris; species Micronycteris hirsuta. The sequence goes on from PVJI01000581.1 coordinate 175,223, forward strand.
GGCCTGTGGAAAGTGGTCTTTATAGATTGTTTCTAAAGAGTTTGTTTATTCAAAACATGTCTGCTTTTGTCATTGTTTTGTGCATGAGCATGGGTTCAAAGGTAGTAGTTGAGCCAGCGTTGTGCACCCTTTTGTGAAGCTCACTGCTGCCTGTGGATTTTTGAACATCACCAAATAGCGGTAACCCAGCACAGGGGACATAGATGGGGCTGGGATCGAATTCTTTTAAAGACTCCCCCCTTGGCTTACACAGAATCAGAGAAATGGAGGACTGTTTGCAGTTGTTGGTGCACACTAGAAATAAGTTTGGGCATTCAGCTTAAAGAACTCACTAAGGGCAAGATGCACAAAGAAATGCTATTATGTTTTCAGCAGTCTTTGTAAGCTTGGCCGGGCAAGGGGATTTATCAAAAGAAATATGTAAATAACACAACCTGCTTTACAAAGGAAAAGAGGATAAAACTAATCCAAGACATCCGTGGCATAATACTATTTTCTGCCCTTAGCTTTTCTTTCTATTACTTGCAACTTGCAGCTTAACAGTCCAACATAAACAATAGCATGCTCAAAAAGAAAAAACAACCAGACCCAGGGCATCCTTTGGTTCCGAGAAAAGAACTCCAAATGAATCTTCAGCCTCACCACAATATTATTATTAAATCTAACATGATCATAGCCAATTTGTGGGCTTGGACACAACCCCCTCCTCTCCCTCCTTTTTTGGTGGAAAGGGGGAAGTATTGGGAGGGGCAGGGAAACCAAGCCAATCAAAGTTAAAATAAAGTCTCTTTCTAGCAAGACTACTGTCTATAACATGTTGTTCCTTATAGAAAGTGGGATATGGTGGCATTTGCTTGATTAACTTGCTTGACAAAAGTGACAGCTGCTGTGGGTGCATGCGGATAAGCTGCACGGCGCAGTTCCGCCTTTGTACATCTGTCAGCAAAAAGGGAGGAATAAAGAGTGAAAAGAGACAAATTGGTCCCAAAAGACTCTCCATTCAACTTAGGAGGTTTGCCCCATTCAGGCGCTCGCTGTGCGCCTCAAGTACTGAGAGCTTATTCAATTTCATTCACTCTTTCGAATGAACCCACAAGTGTTTAATTTCTTATTCTGTTGCCTCAAAAAGGGGGTGTGGAGGAGAGGGGGGCGGGAGGCTTGTGGACGGGAAGCATTCAGGGCAGGGCAGGGCAGTCCTGCCTCACGTATTAACTCATGACTAATTTACACTTTAACTCTTATGTGCTCAGGTCCTAGACCCAGCTAGTGCTTCTGCTGGACACCTGACACACACTTCTTACATCCTGGCTGGTGGACCTGAAACCATCTGTAGATGAGGGCACCCAGCAAGGTCGAAGCATGTCTTGTGTAAGGACAGTGTCTGAGGTTCATGCCCTTTCAGAGAAGGGGTGGCGGGCTCTCCAGGATGAGGTTTCGGTAAGCAATCTGGTGAATGTGGGTTTTTTAAATTTTCTTCCCATAAAAAGAAAAAAAAAAAATAGACGCAGTGAGAAGTAGTAAGAGAGGAAGACAGTTTCCAGAGATTAAAAATAAAGCAAGAGGAAAGGGCTCCATTGGGAGGTAGATCCCAGCTGTACAGGGGAAAACACATGTTAACTTTTCAAAAGCAGCTCTTCGTCTTTCTTTTCCTCATCCCTGAGCCCTGGGCATCAGAACCTGTTTTCTGGCCTCCTTTAAAGGGAAGGTCGCTGCGTTCCTCCAAATGTTTCCTCTGGGAGTTTGGGAAGCCTGACCAGTCCCCTGTGGTATCATGCTCTGCTGGAGACTGCTTTCCATCTTTCTCCTGCCTTCATGCCACTCCTCCTTCTCTGTTGACACCCAACATTCCCTTTCATCTCCTGGGCCCTCATCTGAATACTGTCCCTGCACTCAAGCCTTCTTTGTTGACTGCTTTTTGAAAACCACTCAATGTCAGCTCTGGCTCCTAAAGAGATCATACGCTTCTCTTATGAGAAAGCATTCCCCATAGATCCCAGGCTGACCATGTTGACATAGATCTAATGTTAACATGCTTGGAGGACTTTTTAATTTTACACTGGACCCAATTATAGTTGTTGACTTTTTTGCCTTGAAATTCTGAAGCTCTGGACAGAGCTTCCTTTAATCATGTCCTTTCATCATCTGCTTGGAAACTAGCTGCGTGTTTTGACCTAAAGCATTTACCTATTTACCTGAACACTTTCCATGTAGTAATATGAAAATTATGTGAATGCACACATCGTGTTTTTTTTTTATATATATTGAGAGTTGTGATTAGAACAACCTTGGCCAGGAAAATGACTCCCTGAAGTCAAGGTGAATTTTCCTGCATAAAAACTTCAATTTCGACTGACAAAATTCTCCTGACTCATAACTGCACAAAGTTTAATATGTGCAAATTATGAAATTAGCCCTAATGTAATTAACCAACCCTGTTTTAAAAAGACAAAGTTGGCATTCCACTTTGTCTTTCCATTCTGTATATGAGTTACAATCCTTATTTTAGAGTATAATTTCTATATGGTATGCAAATTCCTTATTCAGTTGCTTACGTCAATCTGCTTGTGAATTAATGCAGTTAACTCTGAAGGCAGTTCCTGTACCTAAGAAGCGATCAGGCAGGCGGTAGGCAGATGCTGTTCGTGAATAATTGAGTTCAGTTCATAGGATGAATCCTTCTCCTACTTCTGAAGTCCTTGAAAGCATATCAGAGAATAGTTTTCAGATAAATTATTCACACACCTCTCATGGATAATAGGTGGTAGTATGTGCCACCAAAACTAGAATTTTGTTTTCAACATAATTGAACTTAAAGTGATTGAGATGATTTAAAAGTCTGAATTTGGGTTGTAACTATACATTTTCTCAAAATGGTAGGTTCCTTTGAGAGGACAGGCTAACGGCATGGAGGTCCGTTTTCTCAATGCACAGGGAGGCCTAGAACTAAACCCCAACATATTCAGAGAAAAATAGGCCCCAGAAAAAGGTATTGTTAACCATGGTCAGTTTGTTAATTCTCAAACCGCACACCTGCCCTGGGCAGCCCAGGTGGCAGACAAGGCCTGGTCAGAAGCTGATTGGGGCTTAATCACATTGCGCTCATTATTTATGTCTCTTGGAGAGAGAAATAGTCTGAACTGAGAAAATCCAGGTACGTAAGAGAGCTGTTTCTTTTCTCTTAATATCATAGTTCCCCAGTCCGCTTGCTGAAAGTTAGATGTCAGCCTCTGACATTTGCTACAAAAACTTGTCTATTTAACAGAAGTCACAAACTCAGATCTGTCCTGATTTTCAGCGTAATGGACCCTGCTGATCAGCCCATGGAAGCATTAGAACAGCTGGTGTTGGGCCCATGTTACGTGGTTCATTCAGGGTTTGACCACTAGTTACATTTTTATTCAATTACTTAGAAGTCCAGCCGCTTCAGAAGTCAAATTGTGTACAGGCAAGCACAGATCTAATTTTGATACCTAAATTGGATTCTTTCTTTCAGAACAGCAGGGCTTTGGAGGCTAATCAAAAGAGATAGAAAGGAAAAGGTATATTTTGCTCTTTGGGTACCTTAACTTCAAAGGTGGGAGGATTTTGCAGGAAGGCATGCCTCAGTCCTCATTTAACTTAATATTAAATAGAGCGTGAAGTTATAGAAAAAAATAGTTATTAAAATTAGGAGCCCATGGGCTTCAGGATCTCTGGTGATTCAGAAGCCGGAAAAATACAATGAAAATTTAAAGCCATTTTATTACATATGGCTTGCTATTTTTCCCTTTCTCTCTTTTTCATAGAGAACAAATTCATATAAATATTATATACTACATAGAAATGTAAAATGGGACTTAAGAATTAACTATACTTTGAGGTTGTTGGGAGAATTTGAGTCTGATTTATATAAACTGCTTAGAATAATGCCTGACACATAAGTGCCCACTAAATGTTTATTCATTATTTTTATTGCTAACTTTTATTTGATTTGTCTCATTATTATTGCTAAATCTTCTTATTAATGTCACTATGGAAATTTTTTCAAAAGTGAATTCAATGGAATATAAGTACCCTAAGAGCTATTAACAGGTGGTGGCTCATGGTTTTTCAGTCAAGTACATTTGGAAAATACAAAGCAAAGTTAAATGGAGGGTTTTTTGTTTGTTTGTTTGTTTGTTTTACTGTGGGACTTCTCAGAGCATTGCATATCTTAATATAACCCCATGACTCTGAATTGCCAATACTCTTCAGACACAGCATAGACTATGCCTATATGTATTCATATACCCATCCACAGGCCAGTTAAAAATACAAGGCTGGAAAAGTTTACTCTAGTGTCACTTTTATTTTCTTTAAAAAACTTTCAACCAAATAGCCCTCGGTAGTCTTGTCCTCTCTGTCTTTAGCCCAACTGATATTACAAAATAGTAAACATTCCCCAGGAAGAGCCTTCAATTTTCCTCCTCCCAAACTTTGGAGACAGTAGCTGAAGGTTCAAGAGGTACAGGACTTTCCCCACAGCTGGGAGGCTGCTGGCCTTTGATGCACACATGCTCTTTGCTTTTTAGTGGCCATTGTTCTGTGTCTTCATAATGTTTTTGAAGGCGCCCCACAGCCTCAAATCCACAAACTTCAGAACCACCTTGGATTGTAAAGGTGAAAGGCCTTACTCAAAATTTCAAAACAAGTTATTATCCTGAACAAAGAAAGGAGTAGCCTCTCTCTAGAGCTATCCAGTCCAAGTTTATGTCACTATTTAAATAAATAAAAAGACACAAACTCTTTCTATTGGTTCAGCTGGGCTGGGAGCCCTGCGATAAGAGGTCACTGGTGTGAGTTACTATGGTAATTGAGTAGTATCAGCAATAGTTTTGTTCTCATGAGCATTAAAGCACATAATAATAGGCAAACAACAGTGGTTAAAGCAAGCAGGTAGGATTACTATGTTCTTTTGTCAGAAGTATATAATGTCTTGTAGTCAGTTTTAAAGACTTCTCAACCCCCAAATCCACCCCACCATCACCTGCTGAGTAATTTTGTATGCTTAATCTCCTGCCCTTAGCTCCAAGATCTCTGCTAATTTGAGGCAAATGGGTATTTCTGACATTAAATGGGGCAGCAAGGAAGCTCTGACCTAGAAAACCCACATTCTAAAGCACCGAGAAAAATATTCTTTCAACAATTTTGTTAAGGTTCTTTTGAATGACGAGAGGGGAAAAACAGCTTTCACTGAAATAGGAGGTTGCAGCCTCCCAAGGAAGGGTTTTTGCAGAACAAGAAAAAGAAAGAAAAGAGAAAGGAAGAAAAACTTGCAGAGCATCCCTACTCCCAACTTCCCCCATAAAACTTGTCACTTCGCATTGCCATCCACTACCCCAACAATAATCACTCCGTGCCTATTGCTAATTGCAAGCACAGCTGAGGCCCAGCGGGGAGCCCTTGCACAGTCTCAGGCCTTTATACGAGGCTCAATCTGTTGTATGGCACTTGTTCACACACAAAAAAACTACCAGCAAAGGCAGAAAGAGGCAGAGTCACAGGTTTCTTGTAATCCCTCTGCCTCCCCGCTGACAGCCCAGCCCTAGAAGCATTCCTGGTTTTGTCCTCCTCTTTACAAAATCTGAAGTGACCTTAAGCTGCGAGCATGTCAGCTTTTGAATGTCGAGTTGCCGGCTTCTTCAGGTGCATTAAGGAGCACAGGGAGGGAGCTGCATCTGGCTTCTGCGTGTCTGTTTGCAGCACCCCTGGGGCGAGCTGTGGCTTCCTGTAACATGTAAAATATGAGTGTGAACTCAGAGTTCATGGCAAGGAACAGGAGGTCATGCCTCCATTCAGTTCTAAGTAAAGAAACTGGGAGTTTGCAGATGTTTTTCTGTACGTGTAATGACACCACCCCCCTCCCCAGCCACCAGGCACCCGAGCGCCGTTTTTTGATAAAATGTGCCACAATCAGTGTGCTACTTGCAGATTTATTCATATCAATTTTTGCAATTTATATATTCAGAGACAAGATTGCTATTTCGGCAACTTTATGTTGGATGTTGTACGTGTGCGTTTAGAGAAAGGGGGAAAGATGTATGGGGTGGAGACGGTCGGCAGAGAATGAAAAGAAATTAGAAAAGAAATTAAGTCTGTTCCTCGGGCCACCAGCTGGGGTGTTTTCAAGGAGACAAAATGTCGACAGGAGGGTCTGTGTCCCCCTTTTGCCCAGAGGCCACTCCTCGCCCAGGCTTGGCAATGGCAGACTACTGCGCTGACCCAGATGAAAGCCCATGGGCAGCTGCTGTGAGGGGAGTGGGGTTGGGGCTGGTGGAGAAAAGTCCCTCAGGAGACAAGGCCCACCTGAAGAAACACCTTTCTAACCTTCCTCAAAGTCAAGAACAGGCAGGCCCAAGAAAATCCTGGCCCGGGCCTCTATTTGGGCCTGGCAGGGAGCACCCAACCCTTCCTATGCACTTTGCCACCCTCTGAAATGGCAAGGGAATTAAGCCTCCTGTGAAATTCCCACTTGCAGAAATTCTGTTCCCTGCCCAAAGCCTCATTCTTTATTTTCCCCGAAGGAAGACAGTGGTGAAGTGAACATGGACATTAATCCCCCTTAGCCTGCGTAGTAAATGCTCCTCAGTGGGGCAGCGTTAATTGCTGAGCTGGGTGCAAAGATCATTTTGAGGCATTTAAGAAATACTTGATTTTTATTAGTATAACTGTTCCACATAGGAGTTATTTCTCAGCAAAGGGCAAAAGCTTTGCCTGCCTTGCCTTATTAGCCTAATTCTACTTAAATGTTTCCTAAAATGAGGGCTTTCTGAACATATATTCTAAACCTTAATAAGTCTGTGGTGTGGGAATGATTCTGGGTGGGGAGCTGCTGCTCTTTTGGGCAGAGAAACAAGGGTCTCGTGGCTGAGGGCTGCCTGATCAAATCTGTGCTTGGACAATCAAGGGTCAGGGCCAGTAAGGGCCAGTCTCTGTGAAAACAGGAGGTGATGTGTCACACAGTGTGAAAAGTGCATCCTCTTTTGTTGTTTGGGCCTAATTCTCTACGAGGATTCTCAGTCCTCATCTTTGGGTTTCATTTAATTCTATTTCACAGATTTAGAAATGTTGGCCCTGTGGCATGTTTTAAATAAACCAAATAAATGACTGAGCAAATGCTACCAGATTTGTTCTTTGTTCTTCAGTCTCGAAATTCAGCCCTGAGAAATTGTATCAGTTTTGCTGTTAAAGAAAATGCCCACGTTCATCTTACAAATAATTTTTTGGCATTTTGTGAAACACAGTGGTGTTTCCAGATTAGAATATGTACATTGCTATATAACCAAGATTTCTTAAGGAAAATTTCCTTTCCAGTATGGGAAGTGATTTTTCATTTCCTGTCTTTTTTAACTGTGGTAAAGTAAACATAAAATTTAACATGTTAACCATTTCAAAGCGTACGCTTCAGTAGTGTTAAGCATATTTACACTGTTGTGCAACCAATCTCCAGAACCCTTTTCATCTTGCAGAACTGAAACCCTATGCCCATTCAATGAGAACTCCCCGTGTTCTGCACCCTAGGCCCTGGCAACCACCTTTCTATTTTCTGTTTCTCTGAATTTGATTATTCCAGATGCCTCATATAAGTGGAATCATACTATATTTGCCTTTTGTTCACTGGCATACTATCCTTAAGTTTACTCCATGTTGCATATGACAGTATTTTCTTCCTTTTTAAGGCTGAATAATACTCCATTGTGTGTACATAGCACCTTTTGTTTATCCATCCATCTGCCAATGAACACTTAGGTGGCTTCCACCTTTTGGCTATTATAAATAATGCTGCTATAAACATGGATGTGCAAATACCTCTTCGAGATCCTGCTTTCAATTTCTTTTGAGACAATACTCGAAAGCTGGATCTCCATCTTCTTATAATAACACTTATTTGGGTTGTGGAAATGGTGGAAGTGTCATATCAGTGTTTGAGTTGGTATAGCATTCACAATTGAAAATTCACTTTAGTGCTTCTGCTTTAGGAAAATTTTAGTGCCTTTCTGTCCTAAAACATAGGTAAATATCTATGAGTTGATTTTTGACTTAGTTTTCTCATAGAAAGATGGTACACTGTTTCCAACAGTATGTACTGGAAAGTATTAGGAAAGAAAGCCTTTCAGAGACCATCACATCTCCTTGCAGGTAACCACTCACCGTATTGAAACATGGGGTTGGGCATTTAGAACTTACTGGATTTCATACAGTCTGATCCATGCAGAGGCAATAGACTAGTTTCTAGTCCTTTGGTTAGCTTGGATAGCTTATTAAGACTGCCAACAAGTTAATCAAACCATTTAAAAATACAAAGAATGTGTCTTCCAGAGAGAGACTCCCATGACTTAGCTTTGAATTAAACTCACCTGCTTGATTTGCTTTCAGAAAGGGTCCTTTAGTACTGTTACTTCTCTTATATTTTTCCACAGGCAACTAATAGTGATAAGGCTGACTTGGGTTAGAAGACTGCAGTGCATTAGGTCAGGAGTCCAAGTATGGATTCACCATTTTGATCATTCATATGAAATGATCAAATCATTTGGTATGAAATCTCAATACTAAAGACACTTGTTGCTTGATATTTCTCCACATTTCAGGTTTAGAGAGGTAATTTGGTACTGAATAGATAACTACTTATTTTAGTAAAAGAATATTAAAGTATTACTTGGGCCCTTTCTAAGGAGGTTCAAATAACATTGCTCCCAAATGCTAAATTCTATATATGTTCCTACAGAAGAAGCAAAAATGTCAAGCAGTAACAATTTAAATTGTTTTAAAAAGTTACTTTTTATTTGCACTATCTCTCCCTGAGAAGAAGATGCTAAAGGCAAAAGCATTGCTGAATAATCTCAGCTCCAGGTTATGGATAACTCTAGTCTCTGGGACCAAAGTTTTCAACAAGGGGCCCCTACCTTCTCCAGCAGTCTGGATTGCATGACTTTCAGGGGATGCAATCCAGAGTTTAGAACCTTGAAGAGCCACAGCACTAGCACAGTTTTGCAAAGGCTTCTAAGATATGGGATTTTAGGAACTCAAAGAATTACAGATGTTGGAAAAAGAAACCTCCCTCAACCGTAAAAAACATTTGGCCCAACCTAGAATGTCGTTCTGATTATCTCTACCCTCTGATTTTAGTTCTGGTTATTTTCGGTATCTTTGTGCTCTTAGCTGAGCGTCCTGAAGCTGTGACTGGGAAATACCCATTTCTAGGAGCAGTTGTTTTGGTAAATCAAATAAGGCAGACGATTGCATATTTCAACTATGTACCCATTTTTTAAAGCACTCAGATGATACACCCTTTTAGATAAGCCCTTTGGGAAGCTTTGACAAATCCTGAAACTTGCATGCATTCCTTCAGTGTTTTTCCTTCTTGGTATACATGACTTGAACATGCCCAGGTTTCTTAATCACACCCTCTCTGAGTCTGAATTAGAACACTGAATACAATCATAATCCTGGCAGTATTTAGACCTGAGAGACATGGCTGTGGAATTGCAGCTCAGTTTAACGAGGCTATGGTACTTTGGTAGTAGTGTAAAAAAAACCCTGGATGGTGCTTTTCACATGCTCTTAAATTACCCAAATTGTAAGGAAGAAAGATGCATTGAAAGCTTCAAAAGTAAAAGATTTCATTACAGTATTTCAATATAGCAATTGAGATAGGTTGTGAGTTTTTTTTCCTAATTATAACCCACTTTGGTCACAAAAAGCATAGTGAAGAACTTAGTCACATGGGTGTGGTCAAAGTATTATCTTCCTCTTTGACTCCTTGCCAACAAACAAAACGTCTTTTCTCGTTAAATACTCTAGGCAAGGTGATGAGGCAATTTCTCCAATGTGTGGCTATGCTGAGTTGGAGAAAGGGTACTTTCCAAAGAAAAGATAAAACCCCTCCAGCATTCACTGTTTCTTTTTCAGTCCAGAAATACAGGTTGGTTACCAAAAGGCTACAAATCACCTGTTTGCTTAGACATTTTCAGAAGAATAGAAGTTGCTCAGAGCTTTGCACAACCCTGAATAACTCGTACTTTGGAAGATGTGTTTTCTTATTTGTGAAGCAGGGTGGGATAGCGTGGTTTAGATAATTATAGCTAACACTTGGTATATGCCTGGCACTGTTGTAAACACTCCATAAATATTAACTCATTTAATCCCCACAAGAACCCTAAGTGGTTGTTAATTAATCCCATTTAACAGATAAGAAAAGTGAGACCAGAGAGGTTAAGGGTTTTATGAAGATTCAAACACAGGAGAGTCCTGGTTCAAGTCCATTCTTTTAGCCACTAGGCTGCACTGCCTCTCAGCTCTTGAGCCCAGGCTCCATCTCTTGCTAGCTGCTAGATCACTTTGCTTCTCTGAGTCTGTTTCCTCATCTGTGAAGTGGGACTACAGATGATAATAAAGACTCAACTGTTTAGAGTTTAGACATGAACTCCACAAGCATTTAGTGCTTGGTCTGCCTGGCATATATGCCTTTAACATGCCAGTTTCAAAAGAAATACATATTTAGAAATGAACTAACAAGAGAACTTACATGTTTGTGAATTTCAACCCATTCATGGTTAAGTTATATTGGACTGAGTCACAGTTTTTATTCAAAAAAGTTGTGTGTGCATGGTATGATTATTGGTGCTTATGGTAAAAAAGTACCCTAATTTCTAAAAGAGCTCATTTTTATGATATTGGTCTAAATATTGCCCTTGGTTATAAGCATGGGCCAACATGTCTTATTAGGAGTATGTGTATATGTGCGTGTGTTTTCCTAAAAGTGATACACTATGGAATGCATGTCTCACTTCAAAAAAATTGTTCTTTAAAGAAAAAAGCAACACAGAATGAACTGAGTTTTGCACTAGACTATTTTCATTAGATTGTCTAAAATTGTTTCTCGTATAGTACACCTTGATGGCATCTTCTTTAATTTTACATGAAACTGAGTTTTCCCAAGACTCTACTCTTTTTTACTCCCTGTTCACTGACAGGTTTAAAGCTTATGACTTATAATTTCAGAACTGAAATTTTTATCAGTGTTAGAACTATTTATCTCCAAACCTCTGTTAGGTAAATTCAGTCCGTTGTGATAAAGCCAACTGTTCTAATCATATTTCTTCTTGAAAACTCAAAGTGCCCACAGTGAGAATTTTCTAACCCTTTCCCAGTAGCAATTGCTGAGTTAGCAACCTTAAAAAGTAGGAAGCCAGGCAGGGCTACGGGGGAGAAGAAAAAATATGTTGATTCTAACTACAAAATAGCATCCCTCATCCCCATACAACTTTTTCTAATCACGTCCCTTAAGGCTCAGTAATGGTTGACTCTCAGCCATCAGTTCTTTAACACTTTGAGCGTTTTTCCATGGGAATCCCCTTGACTCCCCACACGAACCTTAGCAACTTTCTAAGCCCATAAAAAGTAGAACCTTTTCAACATCACTGAACACAGGCTCTGAGACATGTTCTACAGCATTCTCCTACCCACACACTTTTTTTTTGAGAAGTTCTGAGCTGAGCAACTTTGCTGAGGGAACTTTGAGAACTAGAGCTGTTTCTGTATAAACTGTTACTTTTTTAAATTATTGAGATGAAAACAGTCCACTTAATTAATTTATCTATGTCTCCTTTTTTACGGGGCTCTTAATAGTGTCAACCTCTTAAGAGATCAGCTTGATAATTAACTTATGCAATGGTGGTAGAATGCTCTGTATAGTGTCTGCACATCGTAAGGACTCAGTATTCAATGACTTGGTAGCTATTTTTATTAAGCGTGTGTGTGTGTGTGTGTATTAGGAACCTTGTGTGAAATAGTACTTTGTGTAAAACAGTATACTGAAGTCTTACAGAATGGACTGGTCTGACTAGGATTTCCTAAGTTAAGAGATAATTTACCCTTATGATTACTGAGTATGGAAGTGCAGTGAATAGTTCTACCTCCTTTCAGCCTCTATTCCTTGTTTCCAACGCCACTCATGGGTGATATGTGGCTTGCTCGGAACACAAATGAATCATTAACAGTAAGGTGTCTTTAGGACATCAAATTAGCATCAGGATGGGGGTCTGGCATTTTGACTCATCTAGGTGGAGGTAGCCGTGGCCACTGTAGTAGTGCTCCATCTTGCTGATTAGGGATTGTCCAAATTTAAGTGAAAGTCCATTTTCTGTGAACTCCATATTGTCCAATGAGACATAAACTATTTGTCTTATCTCTCAACCCTTCAGCCTCTCCATGAGATAAAGTTTTCAGGGGAACAGTGAACTCAAGGGTAAGGACTAGGGAGAATAACATGAGTCACTTCTCAGTTGCAAAATTTTGGAACTTCTCAGTTTCAAGAAATACAGTAATCAAGAAAAATAATATTCTAATGCAGCATTTTAAAAATCTGAATGAATGCAAAAATCCATGATAAACAAAATATCAAAATATTAATTAAAGATAGTATCCAGTCCTGCACTTGCAAAATCCTGCCTCACTTGCTTCACCCTAATCCTGGTTATAGTGAACCCTGATATTGCAGAAGAGATATATTGCATGTGAGGATTGCTCTGCATGAAGCTTGTGTGTTTGCAGGGCAGAATCTGTGACTTGAATATATCTGCATATTAATTACCTAAGCTTCTGCTAGATATAAACCAAGAAAATTTCTTTTGCTGTATATCGAAAGTACTTCTGTTATATTTCTGGGTATAATCATAACAAAACTGGCTAAATTTTATTGAGTACTTACTATGTGACCATCACTCTGCTAGGCACTTTACATAAAGCAATTATCTCTTTTAATGCCCACAGTAATCCTATGAAGTAGGTACTGGTATTAACCCAAAGATGAAAGTGAGAGTCAGAGTGTTAAGTAGCTTGCTTGAGCTTACCCAGCTAATGGGGATAACCCAAGACACAGCTGTAACTTATCCATGCAGGTTTTGAGAAATCACTCATTGTTTGTCTAAATCCTTTTAGTCCAATATTTAAATCTTGGTCAGAATAATTTAAACTGTGCTTTATTCACCTAGGATGGTTTTGTAGGTTTTGTTGATGATCTACCACAAAACAAGGTTACAACAGAATCACATTGCTAAGTGTCCTTTAAGACTGATGCATACAATTCCAGAGATACTCAACTAGGAGTCATTTCCACCTCCACCACATGGCTTTTCTGTTCACTTGCTCTGTTTTCTCCCTGGTGTCCTTGGGGAAGGAGGGAGGGAGGGTGAGAGAAGAGGAGGGAGATGATGGCAATGGTGATGATGGTCATGTTCATGGAGGCAGCATTTACTGAAGCTTTGTCATGTGCTGTGATAAGAGATTTACCCACCTTCATTTAGTCATCAAAAAGTCTATGAAAAGCCAGCTAATCCCTGTTTTTTAAATCAGGAAACTGAGTCTCTGAAAATATAAGTAACCTATCCAAGATCACAAACCCAGGCAAGATAAGGTCTATACTATTAATGATTATATTGTAGAATGGAAGAAAGAAGAATTAAATGGCAAAGTTTTAGATCAACCTTCCAGTTCCTCTTGGAGCATTCAGAACTGACTGTTGCTGCTGGAGAAGTCCCCAGCTTTCCAAGGGCCCTGTTGTCCTGCAGGCCACAGCTATGATGGGCATTCTTTTTGGTTCCAACTATGAAACCCTTACAGAATTATCCCCAGAGGACATACTTTAGAGGTATCCCGGGTACTGGGGAATTTACTTCTCCAGTGCCTTTTTAACATTAAAGTGACCTTACTTAAGAAGTTTCCAATTAATATCCCTGAATTAAGGGCAGGCAGCAAAGGAGTCATGATTACACTTAAATACTTAGTACATGTCATCAGTTCACATTTTTTTATTCCTAATGGTTTAAAGAACATTTAACCAAAATTTTACTGCCCAGGTGTTAGAATATCTCTGGAAAAGGCATATCAGAACCACAGAGAAAACAAAATGGGGAAAACTAAAAATGTTTTATTAATTTCTACTTTTGAAGAATCCTAAATTTGCTGTGTTAATTATAATCTCAATTTAAAGCAAACCTGATTAAAGCCTTGTAAACAGCACGAGGAAACACAGGAACCACCCAGAAACCTGGTAGTCTGCTGATAAATCTTTAACAAATGGCTTTCTGGGAGGGAGGGTGCCCTGGTTTATGGTGCTAGCCAATTTCTATGGTGGAAAAATTTCCACTATGGCCTATTTCTGCCTGTCAATGTGCTACCCTGAATGTGGAGTTGGGAAGAGATGAACAGGATTAGCTCTGATGAAAGCACACTATTATTATAGCCTCCTAGGGAGGAGTGATCAGATGATCGGCTATTTCAGTCCCAGGGCTTAATCCTGGAGAGCTAGGGTCACTAGCTGTGTGACCTTAGGCAAGTGGCTTCACCTCTCTGTGCCTTTATTTTCTCCACTACAAAGGATAATATGAAAGATCTCTTTCACCTCTATCATTTTAAAGTTCTAGAAGGCAGTGACTCCAGCTTTCTCTGACATCCAAATGCCTTTAAGCGCGTTTCTGGAAAACCAAGTTAACGCTGTGCTGCGTCCAAAAGTGCCGCCAATTTCATCTCCTGAGCATAAGGTTTGGAAAGGAGTGACTTCTCCCTTTTGCCTCTTTAAATGTGTAGCCAATGGGGCATCATACATTTTTTACACTTCTTTTGCTAGATGTGAGATCCAGGAGGAATGGATGTTCCAGGGCTTTCTTGTTCTCCTGGGGTGGGAATCTGTGAGTGTGATATACTGATCCATTGCAATCTGCATTGCCTACCCCTCTGCCCTTTCAGCAGCAGAGAAAGAGTCCTGATGGTGTTCTACCTCTTTGTTTTTATGTTTTACTACTCTGACGCCATTTGCAAGAATGGGAACTACTCATATCAAACGGGTGGGGGTTGGTTTTTTCCCCGGAAGGTGGCACATCTCTCAGCACAGAGAAAAAGGCATGTTGCACAAGGCTTGCTGGCAGTGATCGAAGCCAGCGCCGGTTTGCCTGTTGTCACAGCCAAAGCAAAATGCCGCCTCTGCCTAGAAGCCAGGGTGTCACATTCCGCTTTTGTGTCCCTGAGATGCACACATCATGAGCCCTGGACTTGTTGGTTTGGCCGGGAGACCATCCAGGTTCCTTGAAGGTCATCTTCCATCCCCAGGAACTCGGGGGCAGGAGGAGAGGCTTACTCATAACTCTCAAAATAGGTTATTTGAGCACCCAAATTGCATGTCAGATACAGCCAGTAAATGTGGAATTTGAGGCCTTGAGTGAACATAAGAGCAGCCCCAGCTGCTGAGAGTAAGGTAGGGCTGAAGAAACGCCAGTGAACCAGTAATATTCCTGTCCCTGGACCCCTTCTTAACAAACCTAGATACAGTGACAGCACAAGCTCCAGAATCCCAAAGCAGGAGGTGACAAAAACACCCCCAATAACCACTACCCACCCAAAAAAAGTTTCAGTAAAATATTCTCACTCCTAGAGGGGAAAACCTGTCCATGCCTAAAGCAGCTTGACCTGGCAAACCACCCCACTCCATGGAGTGAACTGCAAATCTCAGGGAAAAAATCCCCACCCCCACCGCCTGCGCCCTGGGGAGGGACAGAAGGCTCCTAAACTGACAGTTTCGCCTCCATGATCTTTAAAAGAGCAGAAGTTGGCTGCGAGGCTGCAGTGCTGCCTTGATTGGGGTATGTGGTCTCTGTTTGCGGCTGGGCTCCAAGGAGAGCCACAGTTGGCTTTGATGAAGAAGGAGCCTAAAATGAAATATTTCAAAGAGGGCTTCTGAACACCATGGCTGAGACTCCGTCATTTCTTGCAAGGTGAAACTTGGCAGTTCTACCTAGCAAGTAAAAGCCCAAATTAATTTTTTTAAAGAAATTAAGTCAGAAA
The DNA here is from genome assembly GCA_004026765.1 of Micronycteris hirsuta. Classification (NCBI taxonomy): domain Eukaryota; kingdom Metazoa; phylum Chordata; class Mammalia; order Chiroptera; family Phyllostomidae; genus Micronycteris; species Micronycteris hirsuta. The sequence continues at coordinate 191,078 of PVJI01000581.1, forward strand.
CAAGCCTTCGGAAAAACTGTGAGTGTTAGGCATAAACTGATTTTGGATGATCTTTCAGTGAGAAAGGGTGGAGTTACCATCAGAAACATGTTTTTATTTATGCTTTTTAAATCCTGGTGTGCAATGTGTGTGTATGTACGTGTGTGCTGTGTGTATGTGTGTGTTGGTTAGCATGAGAGTATGCATCGTCTCAATGCTCTAACCACTCTTATTTTTTTTTACATCTCTTCTGTGCCCAGTTCATATAGATGCCCTATAAATAAATATATAGGTCCATCCACACCTTTTCATTTTATTTGTAAATTGTTTGGTGTAAGCGGCAATGCGTAATAAAACCTGGTGAAGTTTAAAAGATTAGATTTTTTTTCGTACTGACACTTCATAACACTGTTCATATGTCTCCGAGTGAGATTTATGAATATATGAGCAGTACTGCAAAATTATACCGCACCAGAGACTTCCTGCACCACAGGGGTGGCAGTCTAAAGTGACACAGCTTCAAGCATTTTTCACAGACAAGAAGCAAAATTTAACCCCCTTAAGGGGAAGTATGATTTCAACAGCTTGAAATGAGCTCATTTCTAGATGTTTTTTTCTCTCATCTTCCATAATTTTTTTGTGTTAAGATTAAAACAGATTGCACAGCCAACATAAGGGCACGTAAGATGCCCAGAGTATAATTTGGCCATTAAAGAGAAACTCTCCTTCATTGTCTTTATCCAAACATCCCAATGAGGAAAATGAAAGTAGACTTTGCCCTAAATTTTTAAGGCTCTTAACCATGAATCTTGGAATTGTCCTTTACAGACAAGGTCTGAATTTTTTAAAAGGTAAGCAGCAAGTGACATCAATTAGCTCAGTGGAGAAGCCCCATCTTGCTGAGCACCTGAGACAATGGCATTAGGAAATAAATAATGACTTGAATCTCTACTGAGTGAAATTAACCAACAAAAAGGAGAATCAAACAAACGAATGTTGATCTTTGTGAATTGATGGTATGTGAGAGCTCTATAGTGGAGGAGCTCTATTTTAGATTCCAAGTCCAAGCCCATCTCATTTAGGCTGATCTGGTATCTTGCGATTTTATGTCAATAATTGTTCATGATCTCTATGCCCTCATATTCTCTTTAATCATTTTGTTTCCTCTTGGAACAGAGTAGGGTACTCAAATGCATTCTGTCCCCTCTCTGCTCCATAAATCCCCCATGACGTGTTGGCTGGAGAACTTTTGTCTCTTTTTTCAGCAATGGTACAACAGCTCCATGAACGTGATCTGCACTTGGTTGACGGACCGGATGGACTTACAGCTTCACATTTATCAGTTGAAAACATTAATTAGGATGGTAAAGGTAAAAGAAAAAATAATTATTCTTCTTTGCAAATAGCTTACTGGGATACATTTCATTGGCAAGCTGAAGAACCTCCTAAACACAAAGAATATGAGTTTACATTTAAAACAAGGTGATTTCTACAACAGTATCTCATGCAAGAAAAATCTATGAAGTGACTTTGGGATGCATGGTTAGTTTAGTACTAAGATATCAAAGGAAAATTTAATAAAAAAGAATTTCACATTGTATCAAGGCTGGAAAAGTATTTTATGTAAAAATAACACAGGGGACATTGTGCCTTTTACATTATACTTTCAAAGGCTGCCTTTTGGTACCACTGTGCTAATCACATCAATTACCAATTTCATTTGTGGTTAATTAAATAAAATTTTGCCACAATTGATTCAATAGAAATATTTACCTTCAGCTATTTCTGAATATGTCCTGAGATCAGGATGCAAATCAATATTGTTCTCATAGTTAATTGAAACAATTTCTCTGACAATGCATGTATACAATCCAATGTAAAGGCTCACAAAGGTGAGATAACATACCCTGAAAGTAGCTTTTCCCCCTGTTCTTGTGTGTGCACCGTGGACTAATGATAATTATTTCAGTGTGAAAGCTCAGTGGTTTACATGAAATAATAAGATCACAGAAGGAGGTAAATACGTTTTTGATCATTTCAGTTTCCATTTGATGCTTCTCCATAGCAGGTTTTAAAACATTTGTATGCAAAAATCTCATTCAAAGCACAAAATCTCCTTTAAAATATTTTAACAATAAAATCTAGCTGAATTTCTATTTCTTAACAGTTTGCCCAAACTCCCTCCTACCCCTGCTATTCCCACCTTACCCCTCCACCCCATTTCTTAGGCTCCATTGGATTAGCACCAGTTCAGTGAAGGTGTCCTCTACCCCAGTGCTGACTTAAACCAATTACTGATCCACTGAGTGTAATTAAGGAGAATTATTATCATCTGCATGTGATCTCGCAGAGAGTCTGTCCAGGGAATGTCACAGACAGCAGTATACTGCAGCTCTTAAAGGAGAAACATATGAACTCGGGCTATGGACCCAGACTAATTTCCACATGCTTTTTATTTCAGTTCCTTAAGACAAGCTCACTAGCTATTATTGTTTGACCACCTAAATTCCATTTTCTGGGTATAAATACTCTTTGGGTGAATTTCTGTTTGACCCCTACTGAATAGACGTGAAAAAAAGACATTAATTTTAATATTTTAAAATATCTTTCCATTACTGATATTCCACATCCATGTTGGGAATGTTGGAATTAACAATATTTTATTAAGAAAAAAATATGTCAGAGGGGAGGTTTATTCTTAGCCTTCTGCCAGAAAAAAAAATACCCACGGGCATGAATCACAGGAAAGGGACACAGAAACATCACTGCTAAAGAAACCCCGTCACTTTTGCCAAAAGTGGGTCCAGCTTAGCTAAAGCCACAACACAGAGGGATGACGTGGAATTCACCACCTCTTTACAAAGTATATTTCCCAGAGTCTCCTTCTCCAAGGCAAACATCCAAAGATATTGACTTTCTTTCCTGCTTCTTTTTCTACTCCATGTATTCATCCAGTCATTCATTATTCAGCAGCATTTATTCACCCATCCAACATGAGACAAATGTCACTGAGCCCCTGCTTTTATATTACAAGGTGGAGGATGAAAAAGTAACAAGATGCAGTCTAGCTGGAATTTGAATGAAGGAGAGAATACTCGAATGCTTTCTACCTTTCTTTCCCTCATCATATCTGGCAGCAATTAAGTTATGTGAAGTGTCAGTAGAACAACTTATTGAAAAGTACAAAATAAATCAAGTTAACTACCTGGGTATCTGGTATACACATACCTACATTGGCTCAATCTCTTAGCCTTCCCCCTCAAGGTGAAGACACAGTTCAGGTAGCTACCTAGGAGAGCTTGCATGTCAATCTATAATTATAATGAGCTTTTAATTTAGTGTCAAAACTAGATTATTTTTAAGGGGGAAAGCAGGTACTATGAAAACTCATACTGGGACAATAGGTATAAACTGGCAAAGTGGACATGGAGTTATCCTATCAATAATCCTATGTGATTGGACTTTTCAAGCTGGACTGCATTCACTAACTCTGCAGTCATTACAACACATGACCTTCAATAGGGGTTGTCAGTGTGACTGGTGACACTATGACTGCATTAGATGGATTACAAAGAAATAGAAATCCCGCTGAGAGTCGGGTATTGAAGTATCCTAACATTCCTTGTCCTGCCCACGTAGCGAGTTTCCCACATCAATAGGAAAAACAAACAGCAGAATTGGTAGCTAAAATGATATGCAGTGTGGTGAGAAAAAGTTGTAGTTAGAGAGAGACCTCTCTCAGTATAATTTTTTATGAGGTAGACAACAGCCAGATGCTCCTGGTCATGATCAATTAACACTAAGGGATTTCTAGAAAAACAGTCCATGGGATACCTAAGAAAATCCGAGAGAAATTGCCTGAAGGAACAAAGAATCTGTGGCACAGTGATACCAAACCATTCATCTTGAAAAAAAAAACAGATTTCTTCCCTGAGACCACAAAGTTGTGAACGGAAGAGACACACTTCTTTCCCAAGGAGACGAGAGATGAGTCACATACCTGCAACATACTGATGAAGCTTCAGTGCTCCATCGTCCCCACAATCGTTGCTGCACTTAATATGTTTCAGATACCAACATACATACGCCTGTCTCGTGAGCGAGACAGAGGGATATGTAGTCACAAGCCTCAAAAATACTAAAAACCAGACTGCAACAGGAATCACAAAATACCATAATCACTTGATCTATTATTTATATTTTAGAGCCCCATATACTCTCTATCATATTCTAATAACCTAAGAGAAAGAACCAGATCCCCCCCCAAAAAAACAACCAAAACAATTATGGAACATCTCCCTTTATGAAACTGAATAAACACAAGCTTATGTTCTTTGCTTTGTCTCATCTAATACAGTTTATCCTGTCACAATTTCTCATTTTCTGTCACTCAACAAATCTCCGTTTTCAGTGCCAGGGAAATCTGAACATGATGGCTTTTCATTTGACCAGGCATAACGAGTGACACTTAGCTGAAGGCCAGTGTTTTCAGTCCCACACTTGCTTTCATCCTTTCCCTCCCCTTCGTGGAAATGAGATCTCCCTGATCACTGCATCTCTTCCCTCCTTAGAAAACCTACAGGGACTTCCGATTGCAAGGGGTCCTGGACTCGACCTTAAACAGCAAGACCTACGAAACCATCCGGAACCGGCTCACTGTGGAGGAAGCCACAGCATCTGTGAGTGAGGGTGGAGGCCTGCAGGGCATCAGCATGAAGGACAGCGATGAGGAAGACGAAGAGGATGATTAGAATGCTTGGACCGGCATCCTGTGGGATGGATCCCGTAATCAATGCATGTCCTTAGTCTGTTAGTTAACCCCATTAGGGAATTTTCTGTCAACTACCATGCCCATGAGATGTTTACCAACACGATTGCCATTTTAGCTATGTGGTATCAAGATTAGCAAATGACCTTCCAATACACCATTTCCCAATCCGTGTCTATATGTTTACAGCAATACGGAGCACCATTCTTTAAATACTGATTGTGAAGAATCATAGTCCAACTGCTAGGCGTGTCCCTTTTACCAGCAAAGTTAAATGATGCTTCATTAACGTGCCGTGTACGCGTTGACAGTAAATGGATGTGAGGGTGAGTACACTAAGTACTTTTACCTCTTTGTTTCACGTATGTGGATGCCAGTTATTTGAATGAGTACACTAAATTGATTTCATTAAGACACATAGGTCTTTGTTTTTTGAGAAACAAAAGGCAAGCCTCCAACAACCAACTTTTGGTTCTCTCTGTTCCCCTAAAACAAAAAAATGAACCCCTGGTGTCCTTGTTAACCCATCCTTTTACTTATCCTTATAGTTAACCAAAACAGGATGACTACATACCAGTGGATCAATTCTCTTACTTGCCACAGCAAGGGTGATCCTATTGTAACTCTAGACATCAAGCACAGTTCAGAGTTTATCCTAGTACATGTTACATTTTGCTTTTCTGTTTCAATAACAGTGTATGTAAAAAAACTGAATATTTAAATTACAACCCTAGACTATAAATGTGTTTATAATAAGATATAGATATTTCCTTCAGTAGACTGTAACCATAATTTAAATTATTTTGTTCCACACTGACTTTTATATCTGTCCTGTACATTGCACTTGGATCTGTAACTGCACGACGCTGGGGTCCTCTGCAGAGCTCTTTCTTTCTGTGTAAAGTAGTGGATCCATCTTGCTTTTGCCTTATATAAAGCCTACAGTTATGAAAGTGTGGAAAACTGTGGCTTCTCAATAAATAACTATTCAAATGTCCAAAGAATATCCTTTTCTAGTCTTTTGTCCTTTGCGTTCTTTGAAGTCAGAACTGAAATGTGAAGCAGCAAGAGATGGAAAGAGGAGGGAAGGAGTCATTTTCTTAGAGTGCTTTTGCAACTGTTGTAGTGGGGAGTTCTCTGAGCTTGTTTTCACAAGAGACAGCCTGAAACTTCGTGAATTCAGACTCCACTAATTCAGAATCTGTGGGCATTTGGACATGTTGGGCAGATTATGCTTGCATTATAGGATAAATAAGGGTTTGCTAAGCAAGAAAGTAGTGTAAACGAGAGAAATGTTTCTCCTGTATGAAGAGAAGGCCAACAAACTGTTTTTAAGCACCACTTCAACAGCAGTGTTTGCATTCAAACAAAGCGTGTGCCAATTATATATGATTCTTATATATTTGTTAAAGCATTTTACAAGATTCTGTAAGATACAGAGCACTCCTCTTCATTCCCCAATCTTTGTCAGCAATATAATCACCTAGGTTTGAAAGAAATCAAACAAGGTGTTACCTTACCTGTTTTATCTGTGACTGTCACTAAATCAGGCTGACCTTTCCTGGAGCTGACTGAGGTTTTAGAGAAACGACTACTTTTTCCAGTAGAATCAGGTGCAATGTTCACCAGTTGCTCTCTACAGCCCTCTAGATAGCATGTCCCACTCTTGTTTAATCCTCAGGGTCTGCAGGTACAAATCACCAGTACTTCCTGCCCTTAGTGAGATTTAAGAATAACTCCCATTTATTGAGCAGTTCTGCTATGCTAGACATTCTGCACATATTACCTCATTTAAATTTTACAACAACCTTAAGAGGAGAGGACTGTTATTATCCTGATTGTAAATGAGAAAATCGAAGTCAGAAAAGGTAAGGTAATCTGTCCATACATGACACAACTCTCTCTAGAAACATGAACCCAAAGATTCCAACACAGACTTGGTAATAGACATGGTGGCAATATAGCATTCAGATGTAAAAAATCTTTGCTCAAGATAGCACCAAGTTAAACCAGTGTGTAAAATTTTTTTACAAATGTATTTGTATTCATTATGTTCTGAGTTGCAAATTGAAGCATATTTCCTACAACAATTACAAACAATTAAAAATAAGCAAAGTAAAAAGGAAGCATCTGCCTAATGTATAGAAGATGGAAAAAGTAAAAACAAACAAACAAAAGCAAGCTCAGGAACTCTGGGAGAAAGCTAATTGAGTGAGTTAGGGACCTAACAAACATGATCCAAAAGGCACAAAGAGGAGCAAGTCATAAAGACTGTCTCAAAAACCAAGGTTTTAAAAAAAATTCCTTCAAAAGGATACTTCATTGCAGCCTAATAGTGGCAGCCTGGTGAGTAGTGGCCCCAGAGTGGCCGCCCTGGAGAGAGGGCTGTGAAGATGAAGTGACATCGGAAGAGACCAGAAGGAAAGAACTGTCCGAGGCTAAGTCAAGGTTACCCTTGACACACTCAGAGCTGAGAAGGAAACAGTTTTGGAATTTTGATCTTTCTTTTTTATTCCTTTAGGACAAAATCCCAAGTTTTCTGATCTTTCCTTTTTATTATTTTTATTCAAATGTAATATGCATATAGAAGAGTACACAAATCCTAAGCATACAACTCAATGATTCATCACACAGAACACACTCATGAAACAACCACCAGGTCAAATGAACACCCCAGACATACCCATGACCAGGCCCTTTCCCAGTTGCTACCTCTCGTTACTCTCCAAAGATAACCGCCATCCTGATTTCTAATAGCATCAATTGAATTTAAACTTTTGTACGATTAGAATCTCAGTATACATTCTCTAGTGTCTGGCTTCGTTTTGCTCTGCATTAGCTTGTTGGTGTAGCTGTTGTTCATTTCACTATTTTATAGTATTCTAAAGTAGGACTATACCACAAGTTTTATTTATCCATGTTAAAACGTGTTGGGTATATTTTTGTTTTTTTGTTTTGTTTTGTTTTGTTTTCAGTTTGGGGCTATTGTGAATAATGCTTCCATGAATTTCCTTGTACATCTGTGTTGATGCAATTGCTGGGTGACGGGGTAAAGGTATGTTCATTTTTCAGAGACCCTGCCAGTTATCCATGGAAATTAACAAGGTTATACTTTCATCAGAAGAGTAGCAAAGTCCTGGCAACACTAGATATTGCCACTCTTCTTAATTTCTATCGTTCTGGTAAGTGGTGTAGTGATGTATGATTATAATTCTCTGATTATAAAAATGGAGTTGACTGCCCTTTAACATATGTATTGACAATTTGAGTAGTCTTTCTTGGGAAATTCATGTTTCTTTTCCCCTCTTTTTAAGAGGAAAATTATAGAGCTATTTAAGGACTGATAAAGGGCTATAGGGGAAAAGTGCCAGATGGGTGGTGAGGAAAATGTTAGCCTGACAGAAAAGTATTCACTGTATTAACAGCAGTCCACAATAGTTGAGTACATATTGACTGCCTCTGCTAGAAACAGCCAGATTCTCTCTAACCCATTCTCTCTCATCAGCTGCAGGACCTTTCTAAAATGTAAGTGTGACCTGTCCCTCTTTCAGTAGAAAGCGTCCAATGGCTCCCCTTGCTCACAGAATGAAACCCAGGATTATTAAGATGGTTTACACATCCACAAACAATGTGATCTCCGCCCACCCCTCCAGCTTGCTCTGTTAACTCTACTCTTCTCACTCTAGGTTTCAGCATCTGCTGCCATCTTTCACTTGCTCCTGTGCACAGTGGTTCTTCCCACCTGTAACCCTCCCCCTGAGCACCTCATGTCATCCTTCCAATCCAGCTAAATTTGTCTTCCTCAGGGAAGCCTTTCCACATCCCACCCGCAAGTCATCATCCATTTCCGTGGTATACATACTCATAATACTCTCTACTTGTCTTTCATAGTATTCATCACAGTCTCCATGCATGGGTTATTTGCATTATTGCATGTTTCATGTAGCATTTCTTCAATTCAAGAAGGTACAGTCTGCACCAGCTTTTCTACTCTATCTTTATTGTATTCACTAAATACAGGGCCTGGCACAAATAATGCCCCTCTTTGATTACAAAATATTTTATTACAAAATCATAAGCATGTAATTCTTTAACATAACAATATCATACTCAAGCACACCATATGACATTTTAGGTGAAATGTTCAAATTGCTGTTCATCTTGTGCGAGATACTCACATACCATACAAACAACAGTCAGGCAAGCCTTATTTCGGCTGGACCCTGTATATGATTAATAAGTGAAGACTAAAAGTACAAAAATGTAGATGATCTGATTATTATTCTCTTAAAATCTTTTGCCTAGATGATATGAATCTTCAAAAGATTCAAATAGATTAAATACTATAAGATTCAGAGGAGGGAGAAGGAAGGATGGCTTCCTGGAGGAGAGTTATCTTAAAAAGCACATGGAGAAGACAAGAAAGGACATGGACTAAAGCAGAGAAAGGTGAGGGGATGGGCCACTCCGCTGAAGTTATTTTCTTCCTGATGTATTCCCAGTGCACCTAGTAAATACTCAATAAATACATGTTGACCCTAGATATTAATGAATATGTTCAGTGTGTTAGGGATGTCTGGCTACATGGAAAGATTCATGGAGGAGGTTGGAGATTCAGATGGGAAGGGTGAATTAAGGCTTCAAAGGACATTTAGTTTCATTTAGTTTGGGTTTGGTGGTCTGAATAACAGAGCTAACCAGTATTTTTATTTTTTCAAAATATTTAAAGACATTTTTAAGTTAAAAAATCAAATATAGAAGAATTATATGAAACAAAAAGTTGAAGACTCTTCCTTCCCCAACCCATTTTCCCCAAAGTAGCCATTGCAAACAGATGGGCACATATTCTTCCACATATGTTCAAATCACATACAAGTATATTGGATATATATATTCTCCATCCAATATCCAGTTGGATATATTTATATATTTTATGTATTTATATTTTTAAAATGTATTTTCACAAATGGGACTCATCCTCAACCCACTAAGGCAAATCATATTTTTCATTTATCAGTGTAAAAATCATTTTCCTGTCGGCACATATAGATTTTCCATATTACTTTTAATTGCTGTGCTACATTTATGGAGATTTTCTGGTCAAAGAAGAAACAAGAACAAAGTAAGGTAAACTGAAAATCCAAGAAAGATTATAACACATTGGAGGAAATGAGCCATCTGTGGAAGTGACCCAAGAGACTGTTTGAAATGTGTGACTAAAGAATTTCTAAAACCCCCCAAATTCAATCCCTGTTTAATCGCACCATATTATAATTATGTGTTTATGTATCTGTCTCCCTGCTAGACTGCTGGCTCCTTGAGGTCAGGAAGTAGATATCCATTTGTGTACGCCAGTCTGATGTCTGGGGTATAGCAAGCACTCCATAACCATTGGTTGAATTGAATATGTGAAGATCAGAGAAGTACACCTGAGTATGACCAAGGCCAAGAAAACATAAACTAAATTTATTACAATACACTCTTTTGATAAAGAAATAATTACCAAATGAGGTGCAATAGCCTTTGGGGAACTATCCACCTCACCACCAATATGACTTGAATTTCTAGTGTAGGCATGAGCAGTCATGCCGTCATAAATTCGGGTTTCTTATGAGAATTTTAGGAAATCAACCAACCAGCAATGGTTGTATCATTATTGTCTCAGCGTAAGTTTTAATGAGTTTATTTTACCTCAATTTTAAACTTCAAAATAAGGGTGTTCTTTGTGGCCAATTTCCATCAGCACATGATTAAGAAATCTGAAACTAAATCAAATTATGCACTGTTCTGTAATTCTTGATAAACAAATTTTTAAAAATCAATATTCATCTTTTATTCAAGACTCTTTTGCTTCTTTATCTAAGTACTAAAATTATTATCTGTTTTCCTTCTCATGAAACCTTGCATTTCATCTAAAGCTGTAAATCTGCATTTGTTGTAACCAAGTAAATCATGAGAAAAGGGCCGGTGATGGTGTAGCCTGACCACAGAGTTCTCTACCCTGAGGACAACACACTGAAGGTCAAAGAAAAGCACTGCACAACCAAGTAATCACAGCCACCAGCTAACAGAGGGATAAAATGATCACATTAATTCACACAGCTACAAGATAAGGAATGCAAAGGCAACAATGAGCCAAAGTACACAAATAAGATTTTTTTATTTCCTAAGAATTGATAGTGCAATGGCAAAAAGCAACTGTAAACACGTTTAAGTTGGCATATTTTCCTCTGTCCATCAGAAAAGAGTTGGCTTGTTTCCTGGCTGGTGAATACAATTGCAAAGAGTAAACAAGGCTCTGCTAAAATCTCTAAGCAGGAAACATGTAATTGAAGATAGTACAAATTTGAGAGAAAGTGTTGGAAATTTTGGAGTGGACTTAAAAGAAAATCAAATATAATACAAGAAGACAAATACTGGTGGTATTCGGTGTAAAGAAAAGTGCAGTTTATGTGGAATCTGTGACTGGGTTTCAAATTCTAATGTCACTATATTATTGTGAACAGCGCTACTGAACAATGCAACTTAGTCTCCTCAAAAACCTCCTGGAACAGGGTTTTGAACACAATAAATTCCTCCACAGTATTCTTTGGTGCAACCAATTTCATTTTGAATAAAAAGTACTCTTTAAAAAATCAAACATCAAGATTATAGACTAAAACTTCCAGAGCATCTAGAAAACATTGTCATTGAAATGTATTTGGAAAGTTGAACTCTTCAGAGGATACATAATTAAACAACCATCTCTAGTTTTGTGAGATTGAAAGTTGAATTCCCATGAAATGATTTTTGGCAGGGTGAGGAGATAGTCTCTCTCCAAAACTCAGAATGGTCCTGATAAATTAATTTTGGAGACATTAAAGTAGAGTAATACTCTCCTAGTCAAGGAAATGGGTTTCTTTTTCATTGATAGCAAGTAAAGCCATCTCTAATACACTTCTTTTCCAACGTTCAGTCAAATCAACTCTTATATTTTATTGATTCTAAATACAAAACTTTATTTCACTTTTAACATCTCTCTGAATTTGGGATTCACCCTTCCACCGTAAGGAAACAAATTCACGTTTCTTCCATCCTCTTCCACTACCATACCTGTGTAACAAAACTGGTATACACAGAGTCTGGGGCTGATGTTCCTTTGGAGAATGCAAGGAAAAGGAACTGTGTGTCCCAGGGAAGGTCCTTCCACACAGTGAACAGAGGGCAGAGGCAGAACGAGGGACTGACCCAGGAGTGGACCTGAGACACATCCTCATTTTCCCTCACTATATTAGAGAAAGATGAGCCCTGTGGTAGGAAGAACCTAGATCCTGTTATTATACAGAATGGGGGCTCAAACCACATAGTTAAATGTTCAAGTAGAGGTAAAAGCAGTGGCCAGGACTGTAGACCACTGGGTGACAGGTAGAGCCAGAGGGATAGAAGCTGAATATTAAGAGCACAGGTTCTGGAGTCAGGCTGACCTTAAAGAACCTCCAGATTTCAGACATTCATTGGCAATCACTAGCCACATGACTTTAGACAAATTACTTAATTTCTCCAGGCCTCAGTTTTCTTATCTGTAAAATAGAAGTATCCAGAATAATACCCTAAGCATGACCTACTGTTATAAACTCATTAGATTAGATGCGTTAATACACATAAATGCTAAAAAAAAAAACGTAAATGCTCAGTAAATGTTAGCTAATATTTTACTGTTAATTTCTTGACCTTTGAATAGCCTGCCACATGTTTCATGCTCTGAACGTATTGCAGGTATGGCTACGTCACTGTCCTTCAGAAGCTGGGTTCTGCTACTTGCTGTTCCTTTTTTACCTCTTCCCAAAACTAACTCATGATCAGCTGTACATTGAGCAGCAATGTGTTCAACAAGGCATTCTTGACACCCAAACTACTTGCTACCGTTTGCTTTTGTGCCTTAGACAAGAAGACTTTGTCCCCTTTGTCTACATTCATGTGTTCTTTCCTTTACTTTCCTTCAACATGGGTCTCAGTAAATAATTATTGAAGAAACAAATTAGTGAATACATGAATTTCTTTTACATGTCTCCTCTTCTCCACCATCACACCCTTAATTTGGGTTCCCTAGAAACAGACTCTGAGACAAGGGTTCTAATGCAAAGGGTTTACTTGAGAGGCAATCCTAGGAAACATGAAGAGAGGAATGGGCAGGGGAAGACTGGGAAAGGAAGGCAGTCACTGGGGCAGCTGCACACTGATCACTCTAGAGAAATGGGAGATTGGCTAGGCCACATATTTTATAGTTATCCCTCCTGAGTGGTGAGAATACTGGGCATTCTCATCATTGGCTGAGGGTGGCTGAGAGGTGACACTAATTCTCTAGCACTTCAGGCCTGCAGAGAAGATGGACAAACACACACACTCACACACAATTCCAGTCATCACAGAAAGCCCTCAGGCAAACAAATACAAGAACAGCAGTGGGAAAGTCAGCACTAGTTGCAAGGATGTGGTAAGACCAGGAGAGTGGGTACAGCACCAACGGTCCCTATTGTCCAATCACCCTTCTATACCCAAGGGCAGAGGCTGTGGTCCACACAGACCTGAGGACAGCAAGATAGAAACAGCATTTCTTAGGCCAAGTACATTGCCACACCAGACAAAACTGTAAAGCCTCCCAAGAGAAGTGAAATCAAGTCTGGCCTTTACTACAATGGAATACAATGGAGCCAGGAAAAAGAATGCAGTAGATTAATATATGCAAAATGTCCAAGATACACTGCTGAGTGTTTAAAAAAAATCAAGGGCAGACCAGCCTTTTTTAAAAATTTAAATAATAAGCAAATAACTGTGTGCAAGTGTGAGTTGTATATTTGTTTATATATACACATTTTTAAGAGATTAAATAGACATTTGCCATTGTGGCTTCCCAGAATCCAAATCCAAAATCCATGGAAATTGAGGGAAAAAGGATATTCCTTCCTCCTGCCCTGACAGCTAGAATGTGGCTAAAATAGATGCTGTAGCTCCAAACTTTGACTGTTAAGAAAAGGACCTGAAGGTACGCCAGCATTAGAGGACATTCCTGGGGCATCCAGTGATGGGTCGGTGGGCCCAGCAGCAGTTGTGTCCCAAGCTGAGCTGGCCCTATGGCTTCTTTGCCTGTGTCTTACATTCCTTGTTTCTTGATTCCTGACTGAGCCTGTTCTCCAGCCTTCAGTAGATTCTTGTTCTGCTGTCTGTTTTTGTTTTTGGCAACCAAGAACACTGAAAGATGTAGTTGGTCTCAGAAGAAGCTGGTAACAGTGTTTAGTTACAATTTTGACAACTGTATGTCAGTATGATTGGTCTCATTTGGAATTGTACATATTTTATCTTATGTGTTTAAAAGCATTATTCCGAGAAGTGGTCCACAGTCTTACCAGACCATCAAAGGGGACCATGGTATATGAGAGACAGAGACAGAGAGAGAAAGGATGAGAACCTCTGCCAAAGTCTTCAACTTTCACTTCCCCATCCTATTACTTGTTTATCCATTGTCTCCCTTCCTAGTTTTCTTACCTATAAAATGGGTACAGTGTATTTTTCCTTTCTAATACAAACCATGTGAGCTATACACTTAATTTCTGGAAAGAGAGTCAAACTACAAACTAGCCAAAACAATTTGACAAATGACAGTCTATAGTTTACTGCTGGAGGATATTAATAGGTCATATTTTTGTATTTCTAGATAGGATGAGATAATGGTTAAGAGCAATGGGTGTGGGTGGGGTCAGGCACTGACCAACTATGCAATTAGGTCCTGCCTCTCATCTAAACACATAGCCTTAGGCTAATCAGTAATACCCACCAAGTTTCATTTATTCCATCTAAAGATGGTGATAACCAGTCTACCTGCCCTACAGGGTCACATTGTTAATGCAATAATAATGATAATTGCTAATAATTACTAAGCTCACAGGGCCTGGCACATAGAAAGAAAGCAGTAACAGTAGTTACCTCTGGGAAAAGAGACTAAAGATTTAGGGTGGAAGGGAGACTTGATTTTCACTGCATACTGTATTATGTTGCTTGAACTAAGTAAATGTCAGCAATCATTACTGCTGTATCCAAAAGTCATTGAATGGAGAAACACAAAACTGTGATCCACTAATAATCACCTAAATGATTGCTAGTCATTTATTTACTCCTTCATGTTCTCAAGGTGAGAACTTAATCTAATCTACAAACATAAATCAAACGAAAATATTTTCCACACTGAACTATGTTAAATAAGCACATGCTCCAATACAACTTGATAGTGGGGACAGAGATTTATATGCTATGGCTCTTTTCTTTCCCCAAGCGAGCCCTCATTTACAGAATGTAAGTTGCTCCTGTGCTTCACTCTGCACCCCCTCTGCTTCCATCCCCAAGGGACCTAGGAAGGTGTGGGTGGGAAAGAGAAACTGTGCAGGAAATCATTATTCTGGAATTAAAATAAGTATCTTCTCAATATCCAAGGAAAAGTCTGAGATGACTTCCTTCTCTTCAGTTGAAAGCTGGAGACCTTTCTAAGTATGAGAAAAAAAGAAAGCACCAGCCTACATTCCAGAACCATAGAGAATGAAAGGTTAGTCTGCCTGTTAGTCAAGAATAGAAACAAACCAGAGCATGACTTTCTCAGTCCTTAGACTCATCCAACAAATCAAGCGTGCTTGCTGTCCAGGTAGGTGGTGGTGTGACGGCAGGTTCCAAAGCCAAACGAGAGGGGCCCCTGCCCTCCAGGGGGCTTACACAGCACAAGTTTACTCTCAAAAGAATGTTCCAGAAGTGGCAGAAAGAAGGGCAACATCTTAAGCAGTATGTTTTTAAAATTGCCAACACCACAGTGATGCTATCAGCAAAATGCAGACAATGGAAAACTCCACAGAACAAAACAAAAAAACAAAATAAAATGTTTTCAAGAAATAAATCACAAGGGAAAAAAGAGAGATGGAGAAAAACTTATAAGCTAACAGAGACTTAAACATATGACAACCAATCATAATGTCTGCACCTTACTTGGGCCATAATTTAAGCAAAGCATTATTTTAATTTATGACATTCATAAGGAAACTGGAAATGTGAACACTGACTGGCTATTTGATGATGTCAATGAAGTATATTTTAGGTCATCGTACTTAAGGTATTTATGGATAAAAATATTATTCTGGGACTTGCTTTAGAATAAATTATGGGGGAGTGGATGGGTATGTAGATGTATTAGAATTGGCCATGTTTGATCCTATTGGGGCTAGGTGATGATATATGGGTTCATTATACAAATCTGTACTTTTTGTGTGTTCAAAACTCATAATAAGGCTGTTATTTTTTTAATCCTCACCTGAGGATATGTTTGTTGATTTTAGAGAAAGAGGAAGGGAGAGAGAGAGAAAAAAAAATCAATGTGAGAAACATTGATTGGTTGCCTCCTGTACTCACCCCAACCAGAGATTCAACCCACAACCTAAGAATGTGCCCTGACTGAGAATCAAACCCCCAACCTTTTGGTGTCTAAGATAATGCTCAAGCAACTAAGTCACTCTGCCAGGGCAGGCTTGATTATTTTGATCAAATGAAATCAGAGAGATAATGAAAAGCTTGCAGTTCCGTGGCTAGACAGAAGCTCACATCCAGCCTGAAAATCTAGCTCCTATGAATAAATAACTGTACCTTCTCTCTTGTTTGTGTTGTGTGGGCAGGACCCTTCTTTTCATGTCTAGTACTTCCTTCGCCTGGAGCTTCTGATTCCTTTTCTAGGTGTGGTGAGAGATTAGAAGTGGTCCTTCCCTCGGTCAACCAGCTTGCATTTGCAAAATATCCAGCCAAGGCCAGAAAAAGTTCCTTTGGGAGCTCTTTGGGAGAAGCATAGGCAACCTTTGCCTCATTAGCCTGAGGCTCCCCCTACAGGTCTGGACCTCCAGCTCCAGGTCAGAACCCACATGCAGCACCTAGGAGCAAGCTTACCCAGTAAGGTACAGAAAATCTAGAAGGCATAGAGGGGTCAACAGCTCCCTTTCTCATTGGGACTTCTGAAGAGCAGGGAGTATGGAGGTTTGTCAAGGAAATGGTCAAAATCTTACACAATCTGGAACCATCTGGATGCTCAAAAATGCAAGGTCTGTCCAGAAAAAAGTCCAGCCATTGTTATATAACAAGAATGGTTTGCGTGACATCAATATAACGTGGCAACCAAGGAGAGTGGACAGGAATGCCCATGTATGAACAATGATGACTTCACTGTACTAGTCAGTGGGGGTGATAGGTGCCACCACTGAATGAGTATGTGTACTGTGTGGTCATCACATTCAAAATGACTGAGTGAGTAGAACAATGAATCTGCCTCAAATTTTGCATTAAGCTTGAACATTTCTCCTCAGAAACTATTCAGATGATTCAGAAAGCCACAGCTATGGACAACTGGTGATTGGCAGCTTCATCACGATGACGTGCCTGTTTATTCACAACACCTGGTACAATGTTTTTAGGAAAAGCATCAAGTCACCCCAGTGACTTAGTCCAGCCCCCTACAGCCCAGATTTGTCGCCCTGCAATTTCTGGCTTTTCCCAAAACTAAAATCACCTTTGAAAGGGAAAAGATTTCATACTGTTGGTGAGATTCAGGAAAATACAATGGGGCAGATGATGGCAAATGGAAGGACTGTGTGAGGTCCCAAGGTACCCACTCCGAAGGGGACTGAGGCATCATTTTCCTATGTACAAGGTTTCTTGTATCTTGTATCTTCTTCAATAAATGTCTCTATTTTTTCATATGACATGGCTGCATGCCTTCTGGCAGACCTTGTATGTGACACTGGCCTCCCCTTTCTCTGGACATTTCTCTCTCTGGGATGTCCTTTCCCATATTTCCTCCTTTATTCTGTCACCCAGGTCTGTACTATCATTTTCACATTCCAAATTCTCCATAATTTGGCACCTGAGTCTGCCCTACTCAAGAACGTAGTACCCCTTTTCTGAAGGGCAGTTTGTCAGTTGATATCTAAAGCTTTAAAAATGAGCATATCTTTTGCCATAGTCATTATACAGGGAATTTGTTCTAGGGAAATTAGCTACTCTCAAATTTTATGTGTAAGAACGTTCCTAATGGGATATTGCAAAAAAATTGTGAACAACATAAATATCTAACAAAGGATCATTTAACTCATGTTAAAACCATATACTGGAGTAGTACACAACCATTAAAATCATGTCTTAGTTGCGTGTTTTAAACATGGGAAAATATTCATACTGTGTTAAGTGGAAAAGCAGATTATAAAGTAGTGTATATCATATGATGTCAACCTTGTAAATGCATAGAAAGAATATATACCAAAGCATTGTCTTTGATTTCTGGGTAGTGGGATTTGCACAATTTTAGTATGGTTCTTTGTAATTCTCTGCTTTTCCCCCAAAATTTCCATTAATTACTTTTTAAATCAGAAAAAACTCACTTCATTTACAAAAAGAGGTGAAAAGCAAAATAAGAAAGTTTGTTCCCTTCTTGTCCCCTATCTCCCCCATCAGACTGAAGGGCCATAGTTATGAATAAAAAGAGTTGCTAAAATAACAATAGCAAACGTTCTCTGAGGGCTTGCCTTTGGGCAGTCACAGGTGATGAGCTCTGTCTGTGCATTTTCTCATTTAGCTCCCACCACCCTCTGATGAAGTCAGGATTCATCTTCTGTCAAACATGGGCAACTCAGGCTTGCAGAAAGGTTTAGTAACCTGCCTGTGTACACAGCTAACTGAGGAGCCAGGGTTTTTTTTCTTTTTAAGATTTTATTTATTTATTTTTAGAGAGAGGGGAAGGGAGGGAGACAGAGAGGGAGAGAAACATCAATGTATGGTTGCCTCTCACATGGCCCTCACTGGGGACCTGGCCTGCAACCCAGGCATGTGCCCTGACTGGGAATCGAACCAGCGACCCTTTGGTTCCCAGCCCGTGCTCAATCCACTGAGCTACACCAGCCAGGGCTTCAGGCTTTTAACTTGATCGAATTCAGAACCCCTCTGCCTCAAAGACATTCAGCCCTACAAAGCCCAGAAAGGAGTTTCATGTGGTGTCATAACATCTTAAGAAATACTGTGCTCCAGAGAAACCCAAGTCCACCCAGAAGGGAATTCTATCTCCAGAAAAGCACTAAGCAATGAGCAGCCAAAGGGGGAGTCTCCCCACCCAGCACAGAAATGCCTCCAGAAACCCTTTATTTATTGGTTTAGCCTGTGGCCTCTGATAGAGTGAGAAGTTTTTAAAATTTTTTAACTTTATCATCAGGGAGTTTTTTGGCTATGTTTTTGTTTGTTGGCTTTTCCCATATAACTCTGACTTCTTTGAGAGTCTTGGACCACCGTAGCCATATGCATTGTCCATGCCTCATTTGTGGGGTATAGTTTTCAGAAGTTATTTATGTATGCCTCGTGGTTGCATGAAGAAATGTAAGCTGCATGAGGGCAGGGATTGTATCTCCTCCAGTAAGCACTGTATTCCTGGCATGTAGATCCTTCCCAGTATAGAAAGTCTCAAGTAGGTGTGCTAGCTAACTAATGAATGAATTACATCATGCTGGGTCTTAGCTCCTCTCACTCTTTCAGAACAAAAAAAATTCTTATTTTTTAGTCTAGCTAAATTAGAGCACCAGCGCTTACCTTCTCATCCCCACCTTAATTGCTTTAGTTGTAGGTTCTTATCTTTCTTAAAGTGCCGGAGGTCAGATTTGCCACCAGTACCACTGGCAGAATTCAGCATGGATTTGACAAAGGGATTGTCAAGTATCAGGTTTGATTTCTGTGCTCCAAGGCCTTTTCCTGCTAAAACAAACTTCCCTGCCCTCTCCCAGAACAAGACTCTTAGTTCTGCTAACTGGGTCACTTGCCAAAGAGCCAAGGTTCTGTCTTTTTTTCCCCTGGTCTTGTCTAGAGCCAAGACCCAGGGAGCTGAGCTCTAAAGACTCGCCAAGACTTTCTATTAATGCCAGTTCCTACAGACATCCCAGGCCCCGTCCTGCCTTCAGCCAGATCCTCCACCTCCCAAGGCAACCTGCCAGATTGTGTGTCTGGAAAGTAGGAAGCAGTTTCTGGCCTGAGGTTCTTCACTTGGAGTCCTGGGCAGAGCACAGGTCCAAATTCAAAGCTGCCACCCCTCTGCTGAGGTCTTGGGTGAGAAGAATGCTTCAAATGAGCTCACTTGATTAAGCATTCTTCAGCCTGGGGAAGTTGGATCAACTGTCCAAGTTCCAAAAACAATTATGTCAAAAATTTAGATGGCGCTTGTTTTTAAAAGTCTATATGAGATGTCAATTAATTAAGGTGGTTGTCTGGTCCAAAGGAAGAAATTCAAGGTGCATTACTCAAAAGATAGATGAGGAGCCGTATGTTTTGGGGGAACTGTGGAAGAGAGGCAAGTCATATAAATTATACTGATCGTTCACTTATTTAACAGATACAGAGATATTATAATAGATATATAAAATGTGAACAAATAAATGTATTTAAAGGTATATAGAAGCCCTGGATGGTGTAGCTCAGTGGATTGAGCGTGGGCTGGGAACCAAAGGGTCCCGGTTTGATTCCCAGTCAGGGCACATGCCTGGGTTGTGGGCCAGGTCCCCAGTGAGGGCCATGTGAGGAGCAACCATACATTGCTGTTTCTCTCCCTCTCTGTCTCCCTCCCTTCCTCTCTCTCTAAAAATAAATAAATAAAATCTTTTTTAAAAAGGTATATAGAAGTATCACAAGTATATAGAAAAATATTCTAATTGTAACTGTATTGCTTATTATTTAATCTTATTTAAATGCAATAATGCAAAATGTAGCCTTGGATCTAGCTGCTTTTGCTCTATGTTATGTTTGTGAGACTCACTGACGTTGTTTAGTGTAGCAATAGTTTGCTGATTCCTATTGATGTAAATACTATTTCACTTTGTGAATATACCACTATGTATTTATAAGTTTCACTCTTAACGGTGATTCAAACAATTTCCAATTTAAGACCATGACAAATACTGCTGCTGGGAACAGTCTAGTGCATGTCTTTCAGTGAACAGAGGTACACATTTCTGTTGGGTTTGTGATGCTTAGGAGTGGGATTGCTGGGTTGTAAGGAATGCAAGTATTCAATTTTAGTAAATATTGCCAACCAATTTTCCAAACTGTCCCAATTTACATTCTGCTAGAAGTTAAGCCTGGTTGTTTAGCTATGGGTTTGTTTGTTTGTTTGTTTTGTTTTGTTTTGTTTTGTTTTGTTAGCATAGTGGTTAGGAGCACAGGTTCTGAAAATGAACTCTTACCAGTTATGTGACATTGAACATGTTATCTAGCCTCCAAGAACCTCAATTTTCAAGTCTCTCTATAATGGACATATTGATTATATACACTGGCTTCATAGGACTTCATAGGATGAAGAGAGAACTAACTGGAGTGGGCATTAAGCTTTGCCCTATGTTTGGCATGTAATAGACCTTCAGTAAGAAGGAACCATCTACCAATCACTGACTGGCTTAATCCTCAAAGAGGGAGATGCTGTGTGAGGGAGACTGTGATAGGGACAGAAAGAGACTGTTCTCAGTGGTGCTCTACACAGCTTTTTTTGCAGTTTCCCATTTTGTTCTCTCCTGAGTCACACTACAGACTCCTGGGGTGACACACACAGACAGAAGTCTTTACCCAGGTGAGGAGAAGACAGGATTCAGCTGAAGATGCGAGAATTTAAGAAACCCCCGGCAGGAAAAAAATTTTTTGCTAGCACTCACACCTGGGAAGTTCCTTTCAAAGCCAAACTGAACAAAATGGAACGGAGAGATTCACTTGTAAAGAGATCCCAGTGTTTCAGCTTCTTATCCAATGTATCACCCAGGTCAGACATACATGCTGCCCGACAAATTTCCAAAAGTTTGGGCAAACCTGAAATCTCACCCCATTGCCCCTTCCAGTCCCTCCTCCCCCACCCCCATGCTTTAACTCCTGTTTTCAGCATTTAAACTAATACCTTTGGGCAGGCTCCACCTCAGATTTTAACTAGCTGCCAAGTTAAATATCGCAGAGGATCCTAAGCCGGCTTCCCAGGGAATCAGAAGTTGACATCACCCGGACTAGGCAGGGCCCACCATTCACCAAAACGCCTTTTTATTACATGTGTTTTAAATACATGTTATACACATTCATATATATATGTGTGTGTATAATATGTATTGGATATATCATAAGTGTTCTTCATAAACTATTGTTTCCTTTGGGTTGCACACCAAAATGCGTGGCAAGAGCATAGAAAATGCGTTTGGGCAAGGCGACTGCCTTCCCACACTGCGCCTTGAAAAATGACACGTCCGTTGGCCAAGTTTTGTGCGTGGGTATTGGATCAAATTCCTAATTAAATGGCATTTCTAAGTGGAGGGTTGTCGATAGCAGTGATATATCTATATATACACACACACATATATATGGATGATATACACAATATGCATATATATGCATATATATGATATATATTTAAATATATTTTAAATATGTGTGTGATTATATATGCATCCAAGACAGACAGGAGACACACCTAACTTGCAGGGTAGAGACGGCTGATCTGCCCTTCTGAGAGACTCTCTCAGGGCCTAGGAGCGTGTACACTGCCCAAATTTCCGAAGATGCAGCGAATGTCCTTTGAGTGGTCACAGAGTGGGTTAGGAGGATTCCAGAAACCATAGTAGGTTTGCACCACCACCCCCTTCCCTCGTTGGCTGCAAAGCCCGCTGCCCTTGGCTTATAGGCGTCTCTCCTGTTACAGAATGAAATCAAGCCTGTGCGTTGAGATTTACAAACCAGTTCCTGAATGCAACTGGCGTTGCGAAACAGCCGCTGGGTGCAGTGGGGAGCGGCGCTCGTCCACCCTGGCTTTGGGCGCTGCAGCCTCCCCAAGGACGTGGGCAGATGCAGACGGCTCTGGCCCATCTGTCCCTGGAGGCCAGGCCCGAAACTGTGCTCGCGCGCTCCGGGCGGGTACCCAGAACCCGGGAGCTCATTGGGCGCGCCCTGCCTCGCCTTGCCGTGTGTCTGGGGGTCTTTGTCTCCCGGCCGCACTAATCCTGCAAACGGCGCGCGCTGAAGGCCGAGGTCCCTGCGCCTCGGACGAGCCCGCCGCTGGCAAGCGGATTCGAATGTTTTCAATAAAATGCTTGGGTGGGGGGAGGGAAGGGTAGAGTGGGTTTAGGGGAGAGATCGCAGAAGAATTTCTCTTGAGGAGTTCATCTATTTTCAGCGGTTAAGCGCGGCACCATGTAAATCAGATCCTAAATGTCCCTTTAAAAAGAAGTAGGGAAAGAAAGGAGGGAGGGAGACTCCTGGAACCATAAAGTTTGTTTAGTTTGCTTTTTTGTTTTGTTTTGTTTTCTAAACAACGTACAGAAAGCTGGGAGAAAGAACATCAAATGTACACCGTGTTTCCCCAAACTCAGCACCCTCAAGCATGCTGTCTTGCACCTCACCCCCCTAAACTGCTCAACCCCTGAAAAGATGGCACAAAATGATGCATCATGCATTGTAATCTAATAATCAACAGAGAAAAATAATGATAGTATTTTTATCAATGCCATCTAGAATCAAGAGATACAAGCCACCAGGGCTGGAATTACACCTTTTTAGAGTAGAGATGCTTGGCTTTCCCCTCTACGATCCCAGTAATAATGCAAATGTGCGAGCCTTCCCTCAAGAAAGGGATTTTGCTCTGAGGTTATCTACACTCCTGCAAGGCCTCTGCTAAGAAACTTGTCCTAAAGTGAGGGCGATTTCTGGCATTAAAAATTTTTTAAACTAAAGTTATCGTTGCGGTGTTCCAGTTAGTGACCATAGAAAGGCCAGAGGGAGGGGCGGGAGGAGAGGCTAGCGGTACCAGTCATATTTAATATGCTTCCCACGAGAGAAGCCCCTGTAAAATCCAATAGACAGCCGCCAGCTGTGCTTAACCTGCAATTTCAATTAAAACGCTGAGCTTCAGTCCTTCGGGTTGAGCCTGGCTTCGCAATCAGTGGTGCGCGAGTGGCTTGGCCGGGGTGCGGCGTCCCGCAGCCGCAGATCCTCGCGGTCGCGGTCTGGATCAGGCCGCGCAGAGCCGCAGGAGCGCCAGGCTTTGGCGCCCCGCTCCGCAGCGCGGGAAGAGCACAGGCCGCCGAGGGCGTCAGGCTTCACTCTGGCAGCGTTTTCCTACCACAGCCGATGTGTTGAAGCCCGAGCGTGGGCCAGATGGGCCGAGGCGAGCGTCTGGCTTTCGGCTGATGCGCAGGGAATGAGAAGGACCGGGAGCTTTTGCCTCAGGGCGGAGGAGGACCCCACGGCGGGCCCAGGCCTGCCAGGCCAAGCGCGGTGGGCTGCAGCCCGAGCTGTCCAGTGAGGCTTGCCCCGGAGGTCCTGGGTTTTCCGAGATTGCGGGAGCGTAGCCTAAGAATCCGATCCCTGGGATGGCCCCCGACCTGAGGCCTAGCGGACCTTGCTTGGCCCGCGACCTCGTGCCTGCAGGTCAGGTGGCTCGCTTGGTCTGGCTGTGGACCTGGAGGTGCCGGAACCTCCAAAGTGGAGCTCGTATACCAGTCTGAGCTGGAAGAGAGACTGGGACTTCCAGTCTGCCACCATGGTCTCGGTTCACTTTGTACCGGGAAAACCACCGCTTTAAAGGGCAGGACTTCTTAGAGAGGGAGGTTTTGGAAAACTTTATTTTCCAAGAATGGATTCACCTTCCTGAAACGTCTTATCCCTGAGTCCTCCTATTGCCCTTCATGTCAAGTTTTTCGGACTTGTTTTCCTTCACTGAAAATGTGTAGGTAGAAAAAAATTTACTCAGTATCTCAGAGACCGCCCCTCCATCAATCCCCTAAAATTGTCAAATTTTAATTCCTATGGTTGTCCCTCTTTAAAAAAAAAATATTTCAGCCTGAAAAGAAAAAAAAAAGACTGCAGTTGAGAAGAAATTTGGAATGTTGGGGGGGCAGCAAAGTGGAATCTCAGCACTCCCTCCTCCGAGCACCACGTTTCCCTCGTCTTCTATTATTCTGCCTGCAATCATCTCGTTTACAGAAAATATTTGTTTGCACTATTAGTTGGTACTGGAGTTAATTACTCAATGTGTTAACGTGAAGTAATATGTATAAAAGTAGGATCAGTGTTTATTGTGTGGGTGAGCTGTTGAGCGGTGCTTGAATAAACTGCAATTAGGGTTAGATAGAGATTAATTAACATGTGAGTGGCAAGGTGTAAAATAGTTTCCAACCCTCCACTTCAATATAATCTGCAGGCAAGGGAAGAAGTTTGTGGAAGCTAATTAAATACTTTCATAAAAGCCAGTGTATTCGCCCAACATTTGGAAAAAGAGGCACATTAAGGGTAACTTGTATTTACCCAAATGTTTTATTTCGTGGAGGTAGCATTCCTTTGTGATGCTGGCCAGAGACATGGCTTATGCAGCTACAAACAGCGCTAGGAATGGCAAGGCAGGTTCACAGGAAGCCTTGGGAAGACTGTCAGCCTGATGGAGCTTTCAAACCAGCAGATCTCTCGAGCTGCTGCGGAGATCAACAATTACCCAATTTGGAAAGGGGGTTGGGGCACGGTGCTGGTGGCTGAACGAGATTCACAGGAGAGTCGGGATAGAAATTCAGGTTTTGAGACCCTGTGGGTGTACTGATACTGTTTCAATGTCAGGGTGAGTCGTTGGTTTGTTTCTTGTTTGGTGGTGGTGGTGTGTGGGGTGGGAGTAGTGCTTCATCTCTGTTCTCGCTTTCACACTAACATAGGATAGGGGTGCACTGGGTCTGGAATTCTGCCTCTCAGAACATCTAAATTAAATGGGCTCTATGGAAATGTTCTCCTCCAGACAAGCAAGCTTTTTCTAGCTTTGAAATTTGGAAGTTCGGGGTGTGGAGGGGGGAGTGTTGGGGAACAGTACTGTGACTCTTTGAATTTAGGGGCATTTTCTGAGCTTGGCAAGGTGAAAATATTTACCCAGGACAGTCACCATGCAGGCCACTTTCCTGTTGAGACCTTGCTTTGTTCCTACTCCTTGCTTTCCAAGTACACTTTTCTGTTCCTTTGCCTACCACGTCAATACCCTGTCTGAAAATGCACTCAGAGGGTGAGTGGGTAGTAAAGAGAAGTTCTGAAGGAAAAAAAAAAAAAGAGTGATTGCCTGAAATTAAAACTAAACCTGTCCTTGTCCCTTTCCCTGAGAGTTTTCCCAGGATGTTCTGCAGCAGAGAGGGAGACCTAGGATGGAATAGTCAGGCTGTCCAGACCTGTTCCTGAGTAAAAAGGGAGAGAGTTTGTGTCCACCAAGAATTTTTTGAGCTCCACAAGATCATGTGTCTTTGGAGATGGAATTCACTATCAAACCCTCAACCCTGTTTGCTCATATTATACCCACCGTAATCCTCTTAAACTCTGGTTGCAGCTACAAAGCTGGTGGTCTTGCAAAAGCTGGCCGGCAAGATATAATTGTACCACAAACAAAATCATCCAAAAGTATTTTTTTTAATCATGCACACCCCTCCTCCTTTCTTAAACCTAATTCTCTCCCTGCTCTCTTGCAAGCAGTACCCCCTCCCCGTAAGGACCCTCAGGCCTTGACCACTTTTGTTGTCGCCAAGAGCACCGGCCTGTTGAAAGTGCCGGAGAGTCTTGGAGCAGTTTGTTGTGATACGCAGGTGGAATGGTCTGCAAACAGATGAATTCAGCCCCTCCGCACCGAGCTCTGAGCGCGCTGCTTTTGTGCGCCAGGCACAAAACGCTGAATTCCTCCGAACTTAGTTGGGGCCTGTCTAGAAAAGGGCCTTTTCTTCCCTGTGCTTGTACCTCTGGCCACACTAAGTCTCTCCCACCCCCCTCAGGACCCCCTCCCTTTCCCCTCTGATAATCCTTCTCTTTATTTTAGAAAAACACAAAACCCGGTTCCACGCGGTGCTTTAGTGGCTAAAAGTGAAAGAGCTGCCTTGGCAGATTTCAGCTCTATGAATCACTTCGGAAAATTGGTTCGACTGAATGGCCTTAGGAGGAAAAAACGTTTTAATAGGATCCAGGGGGAGGTTCTGCTGTTTCAATCTGCTCCTTAAACAGGTGGAGATTGGACCTTCTCAATTATACAAACAGCAAGAACCCATCAGCGTGGAGAGCTGCCCTCTGAATCCTCCTCGTACTCAGCCCTAAACCAGCGCAGAGCGGGGTTTTGCCTCAGACACCCGATCACAAATCAGCGATTCTGATCGATTAGGATCTCAAACAGTTCTCAGCTAGTGGCGCAGTCTCCCGCAGACGCAGGCGGGGAGCTGGCCGAAGAGGGGGAGGCGCACTCGCTGGTCGCCAAGGTCCGGGGGATCTGGGCGCGCGGCCTTGGTCTTCCCGACGCTTCACGGTCCTCCTTAGGCGGCGGGAGCTCTCTCTCGACCTCCGACACCAGCCAAGGCGAGCTCGTTGTTTTTGCATAAATTAATATTTCCCCATTAACAAGTTCCCCCTCCAAACGCGGCGCTCGCGTCCATGCGCCACATCCTAATGAGGTAATTATCATTTGCGCGTGTTCGGGGCTGGCGCCGGTTCCGTGGGTAAATGGCAGTTTATTAGCGCGATGCCCAGCTCGGCTGCAGAGGGCTAAGGGACACTTCGGCAACTAGACGGACACCCAGGGGCCCTTTGGGACTACGAATCCAGGACCCCGGCCCTCGCCGCGTCCCCCACACCTGTAGGCCCCCAAAGTTGTGACTCACGCACAGAACTCTGCCTGGGTTTGGACTCCCCCCACCTTTTTTCCCACCGGCAAAACCATCACGATTCCTCCCCCTCCCCCTCGCGTCTCTTCCCTCCTTCCCGATTCGCGAACCGCTCGCACTTTCCCAAAGGGAGCGCGAGCGCCAGTTGCCTCCTTTTAAAGTTTGAGGGGCTGTAGCGGCGGCCGGCGAGCGTGAGGGAACACAGGGGCCGCTACCGGAGCCGCGCCGCCGCCCAAGTCATTCCACTTGAAGTGATTTCATGTGATGTCAGCTGAATGTAAAAGACAGTGATCTCACGCGGAGGGGAAGATGTTTGCCATTAAAATGTGACAGAGGAAACACGCTGCATGGCTCGGAACGCATCCCCTTGGCGGTGGGGGAAAGAGGTAAACGCGAGGTACCTTTCCTGGTCCTCTTTAACTTTGCCTCTTCACTGTCCAGCTCCCAGCACGCGTGCCGGAGGCCGGGGTCCAGGGAACGGCTCATGGGGGCTAATTTGAGGCTCTTTTCTTTCTTTCTCCCTTTCTCTCTCTCTTTCCTTTTTCTTTGTAAACCCTCCCCCTTCTTCCCCTTTCAAAGTCCCAAGGCAGGGCTGGTGGGTTCCTTTGCGCGCCGGGTTAATGGGCGGTAATTTGGTGCCCTTGGGTGCACTTTGTCCTGCCCCTGTTCATTTGAATGCAAATAGGTGACCTGCACCCGACAAGGTGCTTATTAAATTGCGGTTTCCCTCCCTGCCTTTTCCGGAATGCAGACTTAGAGGAGAGAGGCTGCGCCCTGGCCCAGTCCGGCACAACTCGGCTCCGTGCGCCATGGCAAGCTCGGCTTCCCTGGAGACCATGGTGCCCCCTGCCTGTCCTCGAGCCGGAGCGTCGCCGGCCACTTCCAAGACTCTGGCCTTCTCCATCGAGCGCATCATGGCCAAGACGTCGGAGCCCCGTGAGCCCTTTGAGCCCCGGCCCGGGGCACAGGAGGCAGAGAGCGGCCAGGGCAAGAAATTGCTGAACCTCTGCTCGCCGCTGCCCTGCATGATCCCTCTCCAGCCCCTAGGCTACGACGTGCCGTCCAAGACGCTGCTCAGTTACTCCGAGCTCTGGAAAAGCAGCCTCCGGGCGGGCGGCGGAGGCGCAGGAGGCGGCGGCGGCGGCGGGGGGGCTCCGGTGTGCGGCGCCAGCGGCTTGTGCAAAACCAACTGTGGCGTGTGCTGCAAGGCCGAGCTGGGCCTGGCGCCGTCTGCGCTGCCCGCCGGCAGGGTCATCAAACCGCAGGTCATCAACCACGCGGTGGGGCTGCCGGCCAGCGGCTCGCTCTACTACTTCAACTACCTGGACTCTGCCGCATACCCTCCCTCTGAGCTGCTCGGCGGCCACCTCTTTCCGTCCAGCCTTCTCAATGCACAGGCCCCCACCTCTCTGGCCGCGCACCCCAAGCTCTTTTTGCTGGAGAACGCCAAGTTGGCCGGCCTGGCCGCGGACAAGTTTCCCCATCCGGCCCCCTATGCCCATAAGGAGCGCTTGCCCGCGCCGCTGGAACAGGTGCTGAAAGAAAACTCGGCCCTGACTGCCGAGCGCGGGGGCGTCAAGAGCCACGGCAAGCTGCCCGGAGCCTCGGCGGACGGCAAGCCCAAAAACTTCACCTGCGAGGTGTGCGGCAAGGTGAGGCCTGGGGTCTGTGGGGCCTGGGAGGGGGGAGCAGAGGCGGCTGCTACCTTGGAGCAGCCTGGATCTCCTTTTTCTCAAGTTTAGGGGCTCCCTGGTAGCTGTCTACTCAAATCAGGGGCCTCGGTTTCCTGTTCTGTAAAATGGGGATGCCGGTGTCACTAGCCACGCAGTACAGGCGTGCGCAGAGGGTTGGGAAGCCCTTTGCAAAATGAAAGGGCTCTGGTTGGGGGAGGGAACCGTTAGTTGGGCAAGGTAGGCTGTGGCCTCCCGGGCCTGATGCTGGACTCTCCGATGGACTCACCGTGAGGCCCCGTCACGTCCTTCCTTAGGTGTTTAACGCTCACTATAACCTCACCCGCCACATGCCGGTCCACACCGGAGCCAGACCCTTCGTGTGCAAAGTCTGCGGAAAAGGCTTCCGCCAGGCCAGCACGCTGTGCAGACACAAAATTATCCACACCCAGGTACGTGGCCCCGGGTTCGGCCCAGTTCACGCGCAACATCCCGCGCCGGAGCAAAGTCGTTGGGGAGAGGATGGCCGAGGGTTCCCGCACCCCTCCCGGAGCGCCCCTGTCACTTCAAAGTGTTCCTTCCCGTTTCCCCGAGGCAGCCTTTCCCTGCCCGGCAATCAGCCTCATTGTGCCCCCGCCCCTCTCCGCAGGAAAAGCCTCATAAATGTAACCAGTGCGGCAAAGCCTTCAACCGCAGCTCCACGCTCAACACGCACATCCGCATCCACGCGGGCTACAAGCCCTTCGTCTGCGAATTTTGCGGCAAAGGCTTTCACCAAAAAGGTAACGTTTGGGGCGAGGCCTGCATCTCACCTCACCCCGGAACTCGGTGGGTCACCGCTACCCCGGGTTTAAAAAAAAAAAAAATCAAGAGAGAGGGAATTCGAGAGCTGCGGGCTCGAGCGCAGCATTTCTTTGCAATCGGGTTGTGCTGGGTTTGGGAATAAGCTCCCCCGGCCGGGTTAGTAGACCTCGCTGGATTCAGGCTGATTGCACAGAGAAGACTCCGCATTTGGGAGGTGGGAAGCAAGGCAGGGATAGAGGGGAAGAAAGTAGGAGAAAGAGAGTATTGTCCTGCAGGAAAAGCTTCCCTTTGTAGTCGAGACCCCCCTTTCTAATGAAAAAAAATCGTGGCAAAAGCCCTCACCTGGAAACAGCTTAAGGGTCGGGGGAAACCGCTACTGTCCAGAGTACCCTCAACCCCCAGGGCCCCTCTTGGATTTTCCAAAGCATTGTCGGATCTCCGGGTGGTGGTTGGGGGACCAGAAGGAATATATATATATTTTTATTATTATTATTATTTTTTAATGAGAAGGAAAATAAAATGAAGTCCGGGTTCGTGAGAATTTCTTGGAGCGAAGTAGTAGCCCAGAGTAGGACCCGAAGTGTCCCTGGGCTGCGCGTAAGTGTCGGGGCTGACAGAGCACAGCGGGAGGGACGCCAGGCCGGCCTCAGGGCGAGGCGGGGCAGAGGCACCGGGCGGCAACTCGGGACTCGGCCTTGCAGCCTGTCCTGAGAGCCCCGGGCTTGACGCACACGAAGTTTGACAACTTCTTCACTTTGAGAGGTCACGCCCGCTTAGCCAAGCATCACTTTCTTTGCTCAGGCCCCTGAGCCAACCCCGGGAAGCCCAGACTCCCCGCCGCCCCCCCACCCCCAATCCACTTCATTGCCCCACTTTTTTGTTTTTGGTCTCCTGTAGGGAACTACAAGAACCACAAGCTGACCCACAGCGGCGAAAAGCAATACAAATGTACCATCTGCAACAAGGCCTTCCACCAGGTCTACAACCTGACCTTCCACATGCACACGCACAACGACAAGAAGCCTTTCACGTGCGCCACTTGCGGCAAAGGGTTTTGCAGAAACTTTGATTTAAAGAAACACGTGCGCAAACTCCACGACAGCGTGGGCCCTGCCGCCCCCTCCACAAAGGACCTAACTCGGACAGTGCAGAGTTGAGAGCTACTGCTTCGCCCTCCCTTCCTGCCCTATCCAACCCCAGAACAGATCACACGTATAAACTTATTTCTAAAATTAAGAGGGAAAAAAACTATAGCAGAGAGGCTAAAGTCTATTTATCGAAACCAGCATATTTTTGGAAAGCTAAACGTTTCCTCGATGACTGGCAGCAAACAAGTGGCTCCCACCTTTGGGTTTTCGGGAAACTTATTTAAATCCAGTGCTGAAAAGTATTAATTCCAGGCCTTGGCTTCTCCTTTGGGCGGTGGGTTTTAAGGCGAGCCTGTCACGTGAATGCCTGGAAAGAGCACGGCGCCCCCAGCCATCTTTATACAGCCATGTAAATCCTCCTGTACATGCGAACACGGAATATATGCATATATAATTCAATAAACAGAATCATTCGTGCGCATTTTCTTCCCCACCCCCTCACCCCTCGTCGCAAGGTCAGCTCAGCAACCCCGAAGAATGAGAAGGAAATAGGCGTTTATAGCATTTCCCTGCCCAACCGCGACTTCTTTGGTGTGCTGGGACAACGACGAGGCCAAACCGGCGTTCCTGAGGGGCCTGCCGGTTAACACCCTGCCCCCCTACCCAGCCCCGTGAGCCAGGGTGAAAAAAGGCCTGCATCGGCCTCCGCGTAATGAAATTTTTCTATTTGACGAATGTTTCGACGCTTGGAATTCTGGGTGTTGCCTTGTTTGGGTGAGAATTTTTTTAAAAGGGTTAAAGTGGTTGGATATTGGGAGGCAGGTTTGGGTTGCGTCCTTGAGCAAAGCGCCGCATCGCGCGGGGATAAATGGCTGGGGCACTGCCCAGCCGGGGCGCTTTTGGACGTGTACCCTTCTCTGGGCGACCTAACGGGGGGCTACTCTTCCCAGTCTTTTCTGGAGGCGAGGGCTGGAGGCCAAGGATCCTCAACCCAGCTTGAGCCCTGGGGCTCCCGGACCCGCGCTGCTGATCTGGGGCCTGACTCCGGGTGCGGGGCGCCCTGCCACGGGAGGGCGCACCCGGCTCCTGGAGCTCACCGCCGCCTCCAGCTCTCTGATTACCGCGCATTTAGCCCATTTCCTGAATAGCCATCTCCGCCGCCGAGCACGCTGATGAAATGATTTCACGCTTGCTTCCTAAGTAATGACCCAAATTAAGAGAGAAAACAGACCCTTCAAACAGCATTACATTAATCATCTAATCATTCCCAGGAGGGGGCCGGCCGCCACCTCCCCGTTTGATCCGAATCTGGATAATCAAAAGCTCGGATTACTGGCTCGGACCTCCGGACCTCCTCTCCACCCCCACCCCCACCCCCACACACACTCTTAATATTTGAACGCAGATTCAGCCCACGTCTTTTGGAACAATGTTTCCCAACGCCGGGAGGAGCGCGGCGCGGGCCTGGGAGTGCGCTTCCACAGAGCCTTGCTATTGCACGAGCTAGGGCGGCGGAGACTGGGCGCTGGCCCGACGCGGGTTTCCGCGGCAGTTGGAGGCTATTTGGACGGAAAGATGGTTAATGAGAAAGGAAATCCCCAAGTAACTCTGAACGTGACTTGTTACATGGTTATTTCAACGCTGGGTATACTCTAGGCACTGAGTGCTCCTCCCGTCAGAGGCTTACACAATTTTAAGAGCTAGCTTTCCGGGCCGCTTGTTTCATGCCAGGCCCTCCACACACGTTCTTCCGAATGTTCACAACCCACAAGCTGGGGGGTGATTATTCCCACTTTACGGGTGGACGGAGAGATTGAGGCAGACAGAACCTAAACGACATGCTTAGGGTCACAGGGACGAGGCAGGGCTGGGATTCGAACTTTCAGGGAGTCTAAACTGCCCCCAGTCCTCGTGGTTGAGGAGGAACCTTCAGGTCGGGACCCAGGAAAGACGTTCGGCTGCTGGGTGGAAGCTTCGTCCCAGTCACAGTCAGCGGCTGGGTCGGTCCCAGGCCCCCCGTCCGATTCGCAGATCCATTGCGTGGGGAAGGAGAATTGTCGATTTTGTTTGTACAGAGGACGGCGACAGCTTCCTCAGGCTGTCGCGAGGGTATTTTTAGTACCTCCGATTCAGAAATAGGAACGTGTACATTATAATTCCATTTCCTGAAAGGAGAGCGTCCTCGTTTTCGCATCCTCCCCCAGCCCCCAGTCTGGGAAGACGCAGCCAGGGGAGGAGGGCGATGAGGAAGCGAGGAGGAATTTAAATGTTAGCTCGTTCTGGCTGCAGTTCACTGAGGGGAGATTGGGACCCAGAGGGATATGCAGATTTAATTCCGAAAGCTCGGTCGATGCCACAAACCCCAGGAAACCCCAGGATGGGCGAGGAGGACTTGGCGGCTAAGAATATGGAAATATCGCCTAGCTTTTCCCAGGCATCTATCTCAGGGCTGGTTTGAGGAGTCAGCGCCTTTCCTTGCTCTCAGGAGAGGTTTTATCAGCCCCGCCTCCTACACACACCCCTCCCCCATTCCTGGGAGCTCTTGGGTGCCCCGTGGCAGTCCCCTCAACCGAAATACGTTCCTTCTTGAATTCCTGAAAAGGATCCTTTGACCAGACGATAGTCAAAGCAAACGCACCTTGTTCTATATAGTTCCAGAACTTTGGGCAAGGGGCAGACACCACAAAATTTGGTGCAAAGCGTCTTCTTAGAGAATTGGGTTTAAAAGTTGGCCTGCCTGTGGAAATCGCGATCAAGTGCTCCTCTTTCCCTTTAAGAAGAAAATACAAATAAAAACTAAGTGGGGTATTCCCCATCGGGATATTAATTTTCCAACCACCAAGTGAGAGAACTTTCTTAGAGAATTCTTCTGTAATAAATTTTCACAGGAAAAAGATTTAAAATGTTGCCCATTCATAAAACTGGAGAGATTTTGTTTCCAGGTACAGTTCTGGAGAGGGGTGAAGATGGCATACTAGCAAACTAGATAGCAAATGAAATAAAACTGACAGGTGGGGCAGAAGGCATTTCTCTCCCGGACTGCTCATCTCTGCAGTAACTGGGTCTCGGAGGCAAACCTGAGCAGAGTTTCTTGCTTACTGCAACCTCCTTGAAGTTGTTTCCTCATAGTCTGATTGTTACTTAACCTTCACACCAGCTCCTGTCAATCGCTCTCACCTGAGAAGGTGTTATTTCACATCTGGTGGTAATTGTAAACAGATAAACAGAGTTATTCACTATCTATAGAGCTTAGCTCTACTTTCCACAGGTTTGAAGTCACTCCTCCCGGGTTTAAGATGTCTGCTTCCTTCGGGTGTGGGGTTTAGTAAAGGATTCCTTCACTGGAAAATTAGTACCATGAGAAAATGAACCTTTTGCCTGCATCATAAACATCTTTCACAGACAGCAAAGGTACTGAGAGCAACTCTAAGTCCTCTTAATAACGATCTTAATTAGGATCCTTCTTAGTTATTCACCATGCATCGGAATTGATGGGTGAAATGCTCTGTTTTCTAATTTTTTCTCTCTTAATATTAAACTGCATGACTTGTAGTTTACAATATTAGTAAATGACTTAAACAAAGTAGTCGTCAGCTGCATGTTAGTATTCTAACCTTGACTGAATTGAAGAGTCCACCCTTAAAAAATATTTGAAAAAAATCAAATTGCGGGGGAGGGGGATCCTGTCAGACACAAAAAAGACTCCAATTATCTTTTCCCCTACAAGATGTTTGTTCTGTCCATGACTGCTCACACTTCAGCAATCTTGCCAGCAAGACTCAAAAAAAAAAAAAAAAAAACCCTCTCCTTCTTCCAAAGCCACAGCCTTGTACATAACAGATTGTACAGTCCTATTGCCTTAGGCGGGTTAGAGGTTCCTCTCTGCAAAGAGCGACACAGAGAAGTTGCCAGCATCCAGACGTATTTGGGGGAGCACTGTGCTTCTTCTTGCCTTGGCTGCAGAAGTGGGTCTATAAGGTCCCCATTTTGCTGTTTGGCTCTCAAGACGGTAGAGGGCTGCCTGAGCCAGGCCCAAGAGTTATAGCAACAAGGCATCCAGGTGTGCTGGTTCTGAATGGGCTGCCGGAGGAAGGCAGACAAGTAAAAGTGAGGGGTGGGGGGGCTGCCAGAGAAAGGACAGGAGTCTTGAGAAAACGCTGGGAAATAAACAACCTCAAGGCAGCTGCGTTGCCCTTTTCCCTGCACTTCCCTCTCAACCGTCTGAGCAACCAGTTTGCTCCTAGAAACATGTTAATTGCCAACGGAGCTCATTAAGGCATGCACATGCAAAACACAGCAAGAAAGATTAAATGGACAAAAGCGCAATAACGAACTGTCAACAATCGGGCCCATGTACGAGACCAGGATCACTCAAGAATGAGGCATTTAGAGGCAACAAAGGATTGTCTGGGACAGGAAGAAAAGACGACCTAGACTTTTGTTTAGTCAACACAATTGATTACAAATGAGAGATTAACAGGATAGCTTCAGATTTTTTTTAAAAGAGGCAGAAAAGAAAAGTCCAATTAAGTCCACCGAATGTTAACTACATTGCGTTCCATGCCTAGCCCCAAAGAAATTCTCATTAAACCATCCCTGGCGATCCCTTTTGGAAAGTAATTTGTCTCCCTGATGGAGCAGAGAAAGAGAATCGTGTAAAAGAAAGCGTTAGTTCTTGGCACAATGAGCTTAGGAGACACACTAGAAAGAGCCAAAGGGGGAGTTAATGAGCATCTGACAAACTGCTTGGATTCAGGCCTAGAGAACAGCGATGAAAAGATGAAATTGGCCAACAACTATTCTTTATATCAAACATAAAAAGGCCAATCTGAAATGGGGCTGCTCAAAACTGGTTGAAAGTACATAGCCCAAGAAAAGAGAGCCGCGGCCTGGCTCTGGTGGACACTGGACAGACAGAGACTGAATTCAGCAGGCCCTGAGCGAGGAAATGGGCAGAAAGGTGGGCTCTCCATCACAGAGCAAACTCCAGGCACTGGCCCTAGGTCTCTGGAGGGGCTGATTTGAAACTGTCGGTGCCCCTATTACTACCCTCTGGATGTTTCTTTCACGAGTGAAAAATGTATCAAGCTAGCCTTTGAGAGTTTTCTAAAAGTTCTGGTAATCTGGTCATTCACCAAAGTATTCCTCTCTTCTAGAGCCATAATCCCCCACCCCCAAGGGGTACCATATGTCACCAGTTCACATTCAGTTCTTTTATTCTTCCTCCTAGTGACCATGCAAAAACCTCACGCCAGGTGAATTTCTTCCTAATTTTGCATGGAGCAGGGAGGGCAAGAAAGTGAAGACAATATACATCTTTGTGGATAGGTCACGAAGTATTTAAATTGTTTCTCAGAGTTGTTCATCTGACTTTAAGAAACCACCTCATTTTAATGTTTTCTCTGTGGAACAAAGTAGATCAATGATATATATCTGAGAGAAACAGTATATTTAAAAATAAAAGTCCAGGCACTCCAACAGCAGAAGCATTCAATGTCTGGTAGAGCCAGGTGTACAGAATGTAGCGGCGTGATGGAGTTTTTAACTGAGTCCACCAGCTAAGGAACCCAGAGAGAATTCTGTGGTTTCTTTCTTTTCTTTTCTTAAAATATTTTATTTATTTGTTTTTAGGGAGAGGGGAAGGGAGGGAGAAAGAGAGGGAAACATCAATGTGTGGTTGCCTCTTACACGCCCCCTACTGGGGACCTGACCAGCACCTCAGGCATGTGCCCTGACTAGGAATCAAACCACCAACCGTTTGCTTTGCAGGCCAGCACTCAATCCACTGAGCCACACTAGCCAGGGCTCTGTGGTTTCTTAATGCCTTATGTATTCCATTTGAGGTGGGACCTGTGCCATCTCAGATACTAGAGTGCAGCATTTAAATCTTGATTCTAGGTTTTGTATTCTTATTCTCAAATCCTTGGTAACAACTATCACATTGCTGAGGGCTTGGCTTACACTTCAGGCTTTGCTCATGCTTCATGGAAAAAATATATTGGTGTCTAGAAGTAAAGAATGAAGAAGAAATATACCAATTCAAAATAAAAACAGTCATCTAAGATTAAAGACTAGTTCTGGTTTTCAAAGCACAGAGGTGTTATAAAATCTAGCAAGGTACATTTTAGGAATGAGACTTTTCTACTGCAGATAAACCAGAGTCTGATATAAATAGTTCTTCACCAAGGCATTCTGTCAAGGCCACATGCCCGATACATGATCATCACTGTCGGTGTTCTCCTTTCATCAATGTTTTTAAATCTCAGGTCATATTTAGAGCTAATTTTCCTCAAAGAGTTTCAATGTCTTTATTTTTTCCCTGAGAGTGGGTGGGGGTGAATTGTGTAGGGAAGGATAACATCTATAGGATAAAAAGTAAGAGTGAGTGGTTAGGAGCTTGGCGTCTGGTATCAGAGCAGTTGAGTTCAAGTTCAAATTCTATCTCAGCCACTTACTTATCAAGGAAAATTACTTTGTTTTCTCATCAGCAAAATGGGAATATTAACAGTACCTGTCTCGGAGAGTTGTTTTGAGGCTTAAGTGAGTTGACACATATAATTAGAACTTAGAACAGCAGCTGACACATGCGTAGTAAGCATTGCAGAAGTTAGCAGCCATTATTAGAAAAATTCAAGTAATAAAACTAAAATAGTACTTTATAAAGATACTTCATCTGTGCTATCTTATTCACTTTTCAGTACATATTCAGTACATACTTTCTTAGCCTCAATTTAAAGAGGAGCAAACTGAGCTGCTGAGGATGGTATAACTCCCTTTATTTCACACAACTGGTTTCACATATACTCAGGGGATCCTGACTGACTATGGAGTCACGGTTCTAAGAGGCATGTGCATAAGGATCACATAAAGGTTTTACTAAAAATGCACGTGAATCCAATTTACTACTGAGATGACCAGTCAATAGTTCTGCTCTGTGGCCCAGGAATCTGTATTTTAAATAGAAGCACTTGGTTCTCCAGACTATATTATGAGAAACACTGATAAGCATTTGTGTTCTTTCCATTTCACCATGGTGATGCCTCTGAAATATTAAATAACACCATCAGCTCTTCATAAATTAATACACTTGATTATTCATTCAACAAACGTGATGTGAACATATCTACTGTGTCAGACACTGTACGGGCTGCTGGAGTTACAACAAAGAGAAGTGCATAGCCTCTACCTTAGAGTTTATAGTTTTGTGGGGGAGCAAAATCACATACAACAAAAATCCCCATATGATAGTTGGTTATGAAGATGAAAGTGGGCATTCAGTCAGTCTGGGTTGGGGTGTGTAGTGGACATCTGTTCTTTTTTCCTGCTGATCATCCTTCTCCCGTCTGATAACAACAGCTAACATTTCCTTTGGAGACATCACCCCTCCTCCACTTTCAGTTCGTGTGGTTAAGGTGGGGGCTAGTCCATTCTTCCACGTGGGCACGTGACCCAGGCCTGGCCAATCAGAACACAGCATCTACCTGTTTGCAGTGAGTGGCTCAGGACTGGGCACCTGCCTCAAATGGTGGGGCCAATGAAAGTCCTACCCTGGACTTAGGCCAAAGCAGAGAAACTTTTCCTGCGGGGTGTATGAGTAATTTGGATGTTAGTCTGAGGATCCAGTACAGACATATTTGTTACAATGTTAGGGAGGACCTTCCTGTACCAGTAATATTAGAGGTAGAGAGGGAGTGAGAGCTTGCCCTAACGACCTCACTGGCCCTGCTGTGGCTGAAGCCCGATGCACACGCGGACTTCATAGCTCTTTGGTCTAAATAGAGTCTCTCTGCACTCATCCCAAGACTCCTGGCATACTGGGAAGAAGAAGGGAAAGTCTGAGATGCCTCTCTAGAGGAAGTTATGTGAGTTGAGTCTTCAAAGCAGATGATATTCGCTCTGGAGAAACGGAGAAAGCAGCCCAAGCGAAAGCCCAGACGTGAAAGAAAGACGGTGAGTTGATGCAGTTTAGATGGGGTTTGTTATGTTGACTGGGTTTATATCAATAGGTGTGACTTTGAAACCTACTGCTACTTCGGAGCAGCTATAGGACTATGGGCTAGAGACTTGCCTTTTCTAAGCCTCAGATTTCTCCTCTGAAAAACTGGCACAAAAATAACATCTGCTGCACCAGACTGATATGATTCAATGCAATGAGGTAGGTAAGTCAAACACCTGATCCATCGTAATATTTAGGTAAATGATTGCAATTATCTCTGAAAGGTGAGGCACCTTAAGAGTGTGTGAATGACTGGTTGGCATTCTAAATTTCCTGCATGATCCAATGACATGATCTGCTGGGGCTGGAGATGTCTTAGGGAAGAGATTAGTACTCTAGTACTGTCTGTCACTGTCTGCCCAGCTGCTGAATCATGCCTGTTTCTGATGAAGCAGGAGATGGAAGTGAAATATTATAGGCTTCAGAGTCACATAGATCAACCAATTTCAACACTCACAAGCTATGTGACCATGGGTCTTTCCTCTTATCATTCTGAGACCCAGTTGCTTCATCTTTTCAATTTTAATATTGTAGAATTGTTAGAAGGATTTAAATTAGGTAAAATGTGCAAAGTGCCTGGGTATTTATTCTTACTAATTACTAATATTACAATTATTACCATTCAAATAATTTTGAGATCCTTGGTCAGCAGAGCACGTAGAACTCATTGGCCTTCAGCAAACAGAGCACTATAAGCATATGAGGACAGAGACTGTCTGCCTTGTCCAATGTGTGGCACATGCTAGGTACACTGAAATGAAGAATGAGAGATGAGCTTCTCCTCTCCATGGGCAAAATGTTACCCTGCCCTGTCTTCTGGGCAGCTGCTTGCACTCACATCCATAGCAATTCAGTCACAAAACAAGTATTTATTGAAGGCCTGCTGTGTGCCAGGTACTGAGGTAGGGATGTAATTGAACAAGACAGACTTTGACTTTGTGGACCTTACATCCAAACGGGACACAGGTGATGAAAAAATCCGTTAAAAAGCAAAATTCAACCAAATAAATTTGGAAATATAATTGGCTTCATGAATTGGGCAGTATCATATCTAGCAAATAGAAGGGAGCATAGAGGAGTTTTACAAAATGGAAGGTTTTTATAGGAATAAGGGTGGGGCAAGGGAGCTATTAACAAAAGAAATAATTATTTTTAGACCAAAACAATATCTTTTGTGGGTAGAGAGCAATAAGGGTTTTTTTTATCATGCAGATTGCCTTTTCTTTCTTTGGAGGTGGAAAGAGCCCATGTGACAGATTACCTCACTGGTGCTTGAACAGAAAATTCCAGACTGATTAATTAAGATTATATTTCCTGGAAAGGTTGAAACAGCAATTAGGTCAGGTGTCATTGGGTAAATCATCATGCTAAAACACAAGTGATGCCATTTTGGGCTCATGGTTTTCTCTTTAACGAAGCCAAGAAACAGGAAATAATGTCAGATTATGGAAAACACCAGGAAGGAAATAAAAGAGAGTAACCTTATAGAATGTATGTGAGAGAAGGCTGTTTGAAATAGGTGGTCAGTACCAGTGTTGGTGCAATTAAAGTCCCCATTGCACCCAGGAACAAAGGAAAGTATCAACACAACTCAAATGGGCCCCTGGAATTAATCCACCTGGACTTCATCAAAAAGTCTTTCCTCCCCACAGCTCTGAATTACCCATTGGTTGTCTCAGCTCAAATGTGCTTGGGACTCAGAAAAGGGGTTTTCCAAAGTATGCAACAGAAAACAAAAAGCACCCCTGAGCAGGGGGTGCTCTAGGCCATTGACCCACATACCATTTTCCCACTGAATGGTAATTGATCAAAGTAAAACATTTTATAGAAAGAGATACTGCTGCCATGTTTTTAAAGCGTGTGTTTCCCAGCCAAGTCTCCAGATGGAATCACCGAAGCAACACATCCTTGACTTAAATGTGACTGTTTAACAGTTATATTGGGTAGGCCATATTTTTCCATAAGGAGGTGGTTGCTTGTCTTAGGAACTTGAGACTCTTAACAGACTTTTGGGTAAGAGCTTTCCAGGATACCACTCTGTCTCTCACACTTCCTGAAGTCACAGAAGTCAGAGTCCTAACTGTAGTGTCAGGAGAGGGGAATAATAGAGTGAACAGCTTGTAGAATGATCAGGTTTGTAGAAAGTCTTAGTGCCAATGACTGCCACTAATGAATGATTCATAAGCACGAGGATGGTTCTGTTGTTTGCTTTTGCCGGACCATCATCCACTTTCCCTTCTTCTGCTTATCAGCATTCTGATTGCGCTCTGAAGGAGCTGCTCTTCTCCACTGAGCACAGACCATTACTGGACTTATGAAGAAGGACTCCCATGCCATGTCCATTGGCTACTGTACAGTCATGGGCATAAGCTGGGTCACACAGATGCTTTCTTTGGAGTTTGACCATTGAGCAGAGGGATAAGACTACACATAACTGATGCTCATTCATTCTCAGGAGGCTGTGGATAAGCCTATTACTTACACACCCTGAGTGGCCCTACTCCCTGCCCTTCCACACCTGGTATTACAACTTGCCCTTTGTTCTGTTTAGCTCCCCTGTAACATTCCAATGAATTAATATTCCACATAAACTGGCCAGAGTTGTTTTCTATGGCTTAGAACCTAAGATGTTTATTATTACACTAATCTTCCACCCATGACCCACCTTGTCCTTATGGTTCTTAGAAACAACATCTGAAGATCAATATTGGATTTTCCTGCCTGGCATTTTAATTGTCTACCAGAGTCCCTTCTTTTAGTTCTGAGTTTCTTTCAAGTAGGCATGGACTACTTTGCTACATGAACAAAATTTGGAGAAAGAAAACCCTATTACCCTATGCATATTGCACATTTATATTCAGAATAAAAATGTCTTCAGGTGAAGATGGGGCTAAGGCAAGGAACTCAGGCAAGAGGGAAGTTAAAAATACAGCAGAACAATAATGAGATTTAGGATTTTGTTTGTTTGTTGCTTAGAGCTCTGGCTGGGGGGAAGGGGGGAGAGGAGAAATGGGGAGATGTTTGTCAAAGGTCCAGA
Organism: Micronycteris hirsuta; assembly: GCA_004026765.1. Lineage (NCBI taxonomy): Eukaryota > Metazoa > Chordata > Mammalia > Chiroptera > Phyllostomidae > Micronycteris > Micronycteris hirsuta. Next base: position 233,135 of record PVJI01000581.1, read on the forward strand.
CTTCCAGTTAGAAGATTAATAAGGTCTAGGGAGCGAATACACTGCATTGTGAATATAGTTAACTACTGTATTTTGAAACAGTACTGTACTTGAAAGTTGATAAGAAAGTAGACCTTAAATGTACTCCCCACAAAAAAGCAATGGTAATTATGTGATATGATAGGTGTCAGCTAGTGCTTCCATAGTAGCCACATTGGAATACATGAGTGTATCAAATCAACAGGTTGTGTATCTTAAACTTATACAATATGTCATTTATATCTCAATAAATCTGAGGGAAAAACAAAAAATAAAATACAGCCCTCCCACAAAAGGAGGAGTTTTCAGGATATATCTGATTATTTTTTCCCAGCACTTCTGTGTTGTAGAAACAACTTGTTAAGTGTAGTCTACTAAAAAGGAGGACATCTTAACATAGATCCTAAAACCTGGTGCACATTTGGGGCAAGAAAGCAGTATTTATCATTTGTCCCTTTTCAAAAATGAATTACTATAAATTCACCCAAAAGCTCACATATTCAGTTAGGTAGTGAATATGAGCACAGAACCAAACAGGAGAAAGGTAGGCTAGCTGCAAGGATTACTGAGAGGGAGGCCTGGCTTTGACAGACACCGCATTTTCCTGGTAGCTAAGCCAAAAAGGGAAAGACAGTGGGTTATATTACACCGACATTCTTCAAGAGACACCAGAAAACAATCAGAACAGCTTCTTTGATCAGATTTTCTTCTAGATTTCCTTTCAAGTTACCTCTTCAATCTTGAATATTGTGAGGTATGTGCTCAGAAGCCTGTATATTGATCCCATTCTTATAGGTTAGTGCCTCAAAGGGGTCAGCTCACTTCAGTCATGGCATAGAGTCCCTGGAAAAAGAAAGGAGGGAGTCAAATCCTGACTCTTGTGACTGATTCATGAAAACACGTGGCTTTTAGTGAAATTGCCCTCCTGGATGGAATTTTCTGTCGTAGTATTTTCTCATATGTTGTACATCTGTAATAACATTTGCAGATTCTCTCTGGGGATGAAGGCGGAGCAGAGTTTGGCTGTTCTGAGTGAGCCAGAGTCAACGTGGGATTTAAATTGTAGGTCTAAGATTAATTTGAAGATGCCCAGGGTCTCCATGGTTTCCTTTCAAATCTATAAAATTGACATAAGACCATTGACTATCTACTGCAAAGGAATATTGTGTTAGAAAAAGAATGTACTGGTGTTTGCAATTGCATCCCTTGAGGGGTGCTCTGTAAAACCCACAAGTGGCTGCTCTAAGCTTAAAGTACCCATCACATCACTTCTGGTTGATCATGGGAAATCAATAGCTTTGAAGTCAGTGTTATATATTCCATCCTCTGGGAAAAGAAATGCCAAAGTGTCTGCTCCAGAGAAGAAATTTCATGGGCGTTTTTAATTTCCCCATGAGTTTTTTTTTTTTTTTTTTTTTTTTTATGCCAGCTGATTTGCTCTTTGGTTTGACCTTTCCCATTTCTGGTATTTTGCTCTTGCTGTTTCCTTTACTGAGCTCATGGAGCGGCCTCCTTCTCCCTCCACCTCATTCTTCTTGTGGCTGCCTCCTTCTCATCATCGAAGTATAGTTTACTTTGGCAAGGTCTTCCTTGGAAAGGAAGGAGTTAAATTATACAGAATAGGTAGCCACCTTCAGGTGGGTTTGACCTACAAAGAGGTTTACTCTTAGTAGGGGTCTTTATCTCACCCCCTCCTACCCTTTATTCAGATGTTCTGCCTCTGTTCTCCCTCTCACTTCACATTTCCTCCCTTCTTTTCCTTTGCAGTACTTATCAAAAGTCACATATTCACTTGTTCCTTTCTTGTTTGTTCCCCAAGGTCACTGGAAATACCAGCGCGTTGCACTGGTGTGTGCTCAGTGCCTACTTCTGTGCCTGGCATGCAGTAGGTGCTCTCAAGTCTATGTATGAATGAAGTAATGTACCTCCTCCTTGAAAAAATCGTGTGTTGAAAATGATATGTATTCAAGGTTTGGATTGTAACTGTCTTGCTTTTTCCATGCTCTCACACAAACTGGGCAGCAGAAACTCAGACCTGCAGAATATATATTCTATCACAAGGACTAAGGTGTATTTGGCATTTTCTATACAGGAAATTTTATGAACACTATTTTTAATTCTCTCAAACCTGCAAGGCACATGTCATTTCAGTTAGAGAAAAAGGAGGCTCCCAAAGGCTCCAGCTTGGCGCAGCTGTTATGGCTGAGTAGGCATTTGAGGCTGGATTTCACACCCAGTCTGTGCCTTTCTACCTTCCCAAGATGTCATCTCCCCTTCTGGACATAACTAAATTCTAGGTACCCTGAAAGCTCAGTTAACTGCCTCCTTCCTCCAAATATCCCTTGTGAGTTGTCTTTCTTCCAACCTCTCACAGCATTTTACCTATGGCTCTCCTGTGGTGTCTGATATTTTTCTACAGTACCTTGGGTCACCAATTTCTCATTCAGGTCCCTTTACCAGGGTTTACTCATCCTGCCTGGTCTGGCTTCAGCCTACAGCTACTCTAGTCTCATCCTGGGTCACTCTCTCCTTCCTGCTTTGGGTATGAGCTGTGCCAGTTTCTTTTTGTCCTTGCAGCAAGACACATCCTTTCATTTTGGGTACCCTTAAATATGTAGTTTCCTCTGCCCGATACCCTCTTTCCCCAGGGTTATATTTTGCTCATTTCTTTAAGATCGACCTATGATACCACCTCCTTAGGGAAGTCTTCCTTGATGCCTTGCCACAGAGAGACATAAGCTTCTCTGTGCATTCCCCACACCATATCTATCATTATGCAAGGTCCTTGCTTTTTCATTTTTTTCAACATTATCCCAACTAGAAATATTATTATTTTTTTTGGCAGGTGCAGTGAACTTTATTGATGGTGCATGACAAGGCAGGGTTCCCTAAGCCCCTCTCCTCTTCGGGGGGGTCTAGGATCAAAACTGGAGGTCAGGAGATTCTCAGTGTGCTGGGGGATCAGTTTGGGGCAAGGACTCCCCAGCAGCTGAGGGTCTCTCTTCCTGTCTCTGGGGCTGCTGGTCCAGGAGGCTCTTACTCCTTGGAGGCCATGTGGACCACAAGGTCCACCACCCTGTTGCTGTAGCCAAATTCATTGTCATAACAGGAAATGAGCATAACAAAATGGTCATTGAGGGTAATGCCAGCCCTGGCATCGAAGGTGGAGGAGTGAGTGTCACTGTTAAAGTTGCAGGAGGCAACCTGGTCCTCAGTGTAGCCCAGGATGCCCTTGAGGGGGCCCTCTGATGCCTGCTTCACTACCTTCTTGAGGTCATCGTATTTGGCAGCTTTCTCCAGGCAGCAGGTGAGATCCACAACCAACATATTGGGGGTGGGGACACGGAAGGCCATGCCAGTGAGCTTCCCGTTCAGCTCAGGGATGACCTTGCCCACAGCCATGGCAGCACCAGTGGAAACAGGGATGATGTTCTGGGCAGCTCCTCAGCCATCATGCCACAGCTTCCCAGAGGGTCCATCCACGGTCTTCTGGGTGGCAGTGATGGTGTGGACTGTGGTCATGAGTCCCTCCACGATGCCAAAGTTGTCATAGATGACCTTGTCCAAGGGGGCCAAGCAGTTGGTGGTATAGGAGTTATACTTGTTATGGTTCACACCCATCACAAACGTAGGGGCATCTGCAGACGGGGCTGAGAAGATGATCCTCTTGGCTCTACCCTTCAAGTGAGCCCCAGCCTTCTCCTTGGTGGTGATGACACCAGTGGACTCTACAACATGTTCAGCACCAGTATCACCCCATTTGATGCTGGTGGGATCTCACTCCTGGAAGATGGAGATGGACTTCCCATTGATGACAAGCTTCCTGTTCTCAGCTTTGATTGTGCCTTTGAACTTGCTGTAAGTAGAATCATACTCGAACATGTAGACCATATAGTTGAGGTCAATGAAAGGGTCACTTATGGCAACAGCATCCCTTTTGCCAGAGTAAAAGGCAGCCCTGGTGACCAGGTGCCCAATATGGCCAAATCCATTCACTATGATCTCCACCATTGTGCCTCAGGGTTGAGGCTGGCACTGTGCAGGAAGACGTGGCTGTCTGTTGAACGGAAGGAGCAGAGAGGTACCTAGAATTATTTTTGTGAGCAGGTTTACTTACTTCTCTTTCTTTTCCACTTAGACAAAAGCTCCATGAGGGCAGGGACCATGTCTGTTGTATTCATTAGTATGTCTCCAGCACCCAAGTATCTGGCCTAGCACAGTGCTTTGCCCACAGTAGGTGCTCAGCAAGTATTTTTTGAAAAACATTGAATTACATCACTCCCCTGCTGAAAACCCTCTAATGCTTTATTGTTTACTTGTCGAGTAAAAAGCGTTACTGTGACTTAAGGCTTCTTACCCCCATGCCCTTGAACTGAGGTCTCTGAGTTCATCTGCCTTCTTCCCCTCGCTGACTCTACACCAGCTACACAAGTCTCCTGATATTTCTCACACATGCCAAACAAGTTTCTGCCTCAAGACCTTTGCATTTGCTATGCCTTTCTCTGGAACAATTTTCTTCATGAATCCCTTTCTCCCTTCAGGACCTTGCTCAGATCTTGTTCCCAGGGGTAGGTCTTCCCCAGCAAATTTAAATTTGAAGCTTTCCCTTACACTCCCACAGACACACCCCCACACACTTACTCCCACATATTCCCTGTCCACCTTCCCTGCTGTATTTGTTTTCTATTTCCCCCTACTAGAGTGTAAGCTCCACTAGGGCAGGTGTCTTTATGTATTTTCTCACTGATGCATTCCTCTGATCCCAGAATAGCACCTGACACTCAGCAGGTGTTCAGTAAACATGGAATGAATGGGCATCTTTCCCCTTCTGATTTGCCCCATTGTTTTTCATTGTCCTCAAAGTTGCAGAAAGCCTACATTGAATATCACTTCCAAGAATGAAGGACTCTGTAGCTAGGAACTAAACACAGTCACTTCAAAGAGTAACATTGAATAATCTGAAGATCTTCAGCAGACACTTGCAGTACTTTCAGAAAAATAATATGAAATAACACTGCAAAGCCTCAGCTTTTTGCTTTCTGCTTTCATTTGTGAGTTGAGCTCATAATTAATGAGAGAAAATAATGTCTTTTCTTGCTGTTTGTTTTCCCCCCTCACTGCTGACATCTCTCATAGCTCCGCCTCTGCAGATCCAGTTCCTTTTCGTTAGCCCTCCTCTGGTTGAGGGAGCTGGCTTCTAAGGCAATTATAGCAATCCTTGGGGTGCATAAGCTTTTGGTTTAGCTCTACAATTAAGAGAGAAACAAGTGAACAGAAAGAGTTAGAGAGATTGTATTTATAAAGCATTTTCAACTTTGTTCATCCAAAGCGAAGAGCTGCATTTCAAGGGCTACCTGGATGAGTTTGGCTTTTTAGTAATTGCAGGTCACAGGTGTGATAGTGTCAGCTTCGTGTCTGCTGGGCCGAGTGATTCGCCTATTGGAGTTGTCTGTGTTTTCTGCTTTTGTTGAAGAAACAGTCCATTCTCATCCTCTCTGCCACTCTAATTTACAAGCTTCTGGAGCACAGGGAGAGTAGGGGTTCCCCATAAGTTCATTGAACAAAATAATAAATGAAAATAACATGCTCTCTTCTTACCCTTTCGTTAGAGATTTGGTTTGCTAAATTCTATTTGACCTCAATGTAAGTCACACCTTCACTATTCTTCTTAGACACTTGAGGAAGATAAAATGTCTTATTTCAACTTCTTAGATAATTTAGGCAAGACTATTTGCAGAATCTTCCTCTAATCACCTTAGTTTTTTAAAAAAAAAACAATGTCAGCCCTGGCTGGTGTAGCTCAGTGGATTGAGCGCGGGCTAGGAACCAAGGGGTCCCGGTTCGATTCCCAGTCAGGGCATATGCCTGGGTTGCAGGCCAGGTCCCCAGTGAGGGCCATATAAGAGGCAACCATACATTGCTGTTTCTGTCCCTCTCTGTCTCCCTCCCTTCCCCTCTCTCTCAAAATAAAAAAAATCTTTAAAAAAAAAAAACAATGTCAGTACAAATTAAAAGCATCTGAGAGGCTTGATTAGAAATCCCTTCTTTAACTTACTTTGTAAAGTATGAAAAGCCACACAAAAATTTTAAGGACTAAAAAGCCTTGAACTTCTGTAAAAACTCACCTTTTGTTAGTTACAAATGCCCTTGAAGCCACATAATTTCTAAATCCTGCTCCAGAGTTTGCTTCTGTTCTGTAGCACTTAGATTGATCAATTTTCAAAAGTTGTAGGAGAGAAAATAAATTCTGTCTCCAAATGATGTTTATAATCTCAAATCTAAATTAAAACATGTCGATTCCACAGCAATAGTCACTATGGAAATAGAAACATATAGGCCTTGATTCTAAATCAAGAGAGTGTTTAGCTGGGTGGTATATATTTTCCATCATGTTTTTGAAAAATCTGTTATAGTGTATGCATTTTCAAAGGCTTGGATTTGATAAGCTTCTGTACATGATAGTTTTGATAAGTACATGTGTGGGTCAGATTAGAATTAAATATACTTTGTTACTTTTCAAACGTAGTTTAGAATTTTCTGCTCCTTTATTAATGAAAATATTGTTGAATTTTTAGTCTTAGGGGATTAAAAAAATAAATACATATTTGAAATAAATCCGTGGAAACTTCTGTAGCAGGCAGCTAGGCCTACACATTATCTCTGTTCAAATTCTTCTCAAATTCAAAAGTTTTATTAAAAACACAAGTATAGAAAAATTATTAAAGAGTTTAAATAGAATTGCCACTCACATCTCAATTTACACCTAATTATCAAGTTTTATTTAGTTTTAGAAACTGTTTAAAAATATATTTGCTAGTTTAAAAATTGTGAGCTTAAAAAACCCCAAAGATAATAAGAGAAATAATTTATTCTAAAGATATATTGTGCAAAAAAGATCTTTAAATTTATTTAGAAGTTTTAGAAGTTAAAAAGGCTTTCCCCTTTGTTCAGATGAATGAACAATGTATCTTTATTTTTTAAAAATTTTTGGAGCAAGTAATCAACAAATAAATATTCCTTCAGTCAACAACTGCTTGACTATATGTGCTAGGCGGCAGCGTTCTAAAATCACATGTCACTTCTCAAATAACACAAAACAAACATATGCTGTGATTATTTGCTTTAAATATCATAAGTCAAGCATGGAACTTCTTTACATAAAATATATAATTATTTTCATTTTAAAATTACATAGTTCCTTTCTTTCAAGGAACTCAAGATGTCAAAACAATTAGCTTTCGGAACTTAATGGAAACCAAGCTCCATAATGGCAGTCAAGCCCTACCTACCTTTTCTTGCACCTGGCATGCCTTTCTAAAAATTAAAACTGGAAAGGAGTAATTATACACCCTTTGGTGAAGACAGAGTGATATACCAGTTCTGCCAATTCTTTGTCCAGTAATCGCTCATCAGTTAGACAGTGAGGGTGGCCTGGACTCCTTTTCCTTACAAAAAGATCTGTTGTCAAAATTCTGTCCATCTTCTCCCTCTTTTTTGCCTTGTCCCCCAGGCATTAGATTAGGTCAGCATCTCTCCCTCTACTGATACTTATTGCCTGCTTATGTATACTCTGCAGTACCATGAAATAAAATGCAATGCAATGAAATGAAATGAAATGAAATGAAATAGGTCAGCCTCTCTTGTCTGTGTGCAGAACTTTAGCCAGTTCGACATCCTTTTAAGTGTACAGGTTGTCTCCTAATTAGCCCGGATGCTAAGATCTTTCGCAGTGTCAGCTGACACCTTGTAGTCATGCCTCCAAATGTATTGGGGATAATGATGTGTGAAACTCAGGGTGAATTTGTATGTGCGGGTTTTCCCCCCTTGTTCTAATAGGGTTAACCTAGGCAGAAATTCTCTTGTCTACCTTTTTGCTCACCCTATTCAACCTCACTCCATTTGCTTGAGTGCTCCTAAAATTCTCAGAGACTTGCACAATTTTGATTTTTCCTTGATACTGTACCAATTCATATACTTAATTTTTGTTTTTGAGCTGAAGTGACCAGCTGTTTAAGATCCACTATTGGTTTAAGCTTACAAATTGTTTTGCCTGAAATTTTACAAATCAATATATTGTATCATTCAGAGCTCTCATCTGCTAGTAACATGCCCACAGCTTAAATGACAAGGAAATTGATCATTTCCCAGTGTAAGAAACTCAATAGTAGAAGTCAGGTCTGTTTCTGTGTGATTCTTTAGATTGCCTCTCCTCTAGTGAAGTTTTCCTTGAGTCTGGTAGAAAGATGCTATAGGAATTCCAGCCTCATGTGCAGTTCTGACAGTGTCCATAGTAACAATCTTCTATCTCTTGGGAGTAGGAGAAACTTTTCCAGAAACCCTCTGGCTAACTTGCTCTCCTGTTTCATCAGCCAGAATATTATCTCATGTTCATTCCTAAACCAATCAATGGAAAGGAAAAGGGGATTAGCTTGGCTGGTTTAGATAAAGTGGAGCAGATCCCTCTCCACTACTAATTGGGGTGGGGAGCTTCCTCAAAACACTCAAGGCTTGGAGAAAGGTGATATTTTAATAAAATCAAGTTGCAGTTAAGAAGGAAGCAGTAATATGAATGCTAAGACAATAGTGGCCAGTACACATGATTTTGGGGAAAAAAGACAAGAAAGGAATTCACAAAGTCAGAATGACAGTTTAGAACTAAAGGACAATTCCCCCCAGGTCAACAAAATGTAGAAAGTAATATATTTATCTTTTGGATCATAGGTTGTTTTTTTTTTTTTAACCCACATCTCAGCACAATGAAAACACTGAGTGTAGATAAAGATAGTTAATGTTGGAAATTCCCACTTAGTACAAAAACCGAATTTGCCTTTTTAAAAAACTTAGCAGCTTATAAAATCAATTTGCTTTGTATTAAATTAGCAATTATAAGTAACAACAGAAATAAAGCATTTAATAACCTCTATGTCCAAAGCTCAAAAATATTATCAATGGAGAGAATTAATTAGCTGAAGTCATCTGAATACTCTGTAATTTGTTCTCCTCTAAATGTGATTTGACATTTATATTAAACTCAGATTTTGAAAAAAAAATATTTTTGATGCTACTTGGCATATCTTTGCGCTACATTATGTGTTGCTGTAGAATTTACAAGATCAACATTAAGATGTCATCAGGGAGACATGTATCCTTGCACTATGATACACATTATCAGACACTCCCAAAGTAGCAGCAGCTATTTACATTGAACTTAAATAGGCAACTATGGAAATGTCAAGAAGCATTACATTTTTGGAGCTTGGAAACACTGAGGAGAATTAGGCTTTTCATTTTCAATTTTCATTCAAATGACCAAAAAGTATCTTCTGTGTTAGAGTGACTCCATATGGGTGGAGCAGAGACCAAGGTAGCTAGCAATCTCAAGCATCACAAGCCTTTAGTGCATCGCAAAATCAACTTAGGGGGTCTTTACCTGTATTCCTTTTTCCTTCTATGATATAGTTAAGAAAAAGAATATCAAAGAGCACTTTATATAATAAGGGTAAGAGTAGATTCATTTCATTTGAACATCATTTTTATTATGAAAGATTTCAAGCATATACTTTTTAAAGTATATTTTATTGATTATGCTCTTACAGTCATCCCAATTTTCCCCCTTTACCTCCCCTGCACCCTGCAACCCTCCAGCATTCCCCATTAGTTCATGTCCATGGGTTATACATGTAAGTTCTTTGAATTCTGTTTCCTATACCATTTTTTACCTCTCCCTGTCTATTTTATGCCTACCAATTATGCTTCTTATTCACTGTACCTTCCCCCTCCCTGTTCCTCTCCTCCCCCTCCCCACTGAAATACCTCCATGCAATATCCATTTCTGTGATTCTGTTCCTGTTCTAGTTGTTTGCTTAGTTTTTGTTTTCATTGTTTTTCTTTTCTTTTAGGTTCATTTGTTGATAGTTGTGAGTTCGTTGTCATTTTACCATTCATATTTTTTATCTTCTTTTTCTAGATAAGTCCCTTTAACATTTCATATAGTAAGGGCTTGGTGATGATGAACTCCTTTAACTTGACCTTATCTGGGAAGCACTTTACCTGCCCTTCCACTCTAAATGAAAGCTTTGCTGGATACAGTAATCTTGGATGTAGGTCCTTGCCTTTCATGACTTCAAATACTTCTTTCCAGCCCCTTCTTGCCTGGAAGGTTTCTTTTGAGAAATCAGCAGATAGTCTTATAGGCACTCCTTTGTAGGTAACTCTCTCCTTTTCTCTTGCTGCTTTTAATATTCTCTCTTTATCTTTGATCTTGGGTAACTTAATGATGATGTGCCTTGGTGTGTTCCTTGTTGGGTCCAACTTCTTTGGGACTGTCTGGACTTCTTGGACTTCCTGGAAGTCTATTTCTTTTGCCAGATTGGGGAAGTTCTCCTTCATTATTTGTTCAAAAAAGTTTTCAATTTCTTGCTCTTGTTCTTCTCCTTCTGGAACCCCTATAATTTGGATGTTGGGATGTTTCAGGTTGTCCCAGAGGTTCCTAAGTCTCTCTTCATTTTTTTGAATTCTTTCTTCATTTTGTTCCAGTTGGATGTTTATTTCTTCCTTTTGTTCCCAATCATTGATTTGAGTCCTGATTTCCTTCCTGTCTGTTTGTTCCCTGAAGATTTTGCTTTATTTCACTTTGGGTATGTTTTATTTGCTCTTTCATTTTGCGACCAAGCTCAATCAGTTCTGTGAGCATCTTTTTTTTTTTTTTTTAAGATTTTCATTTATTTATAGACAGAAGAGAATGGAGGGTGAAAGAGATGGGGAGAAACATCAGTGTGTGGTTGCATCTCACGTGGCCCCCCTGGGGACCTGGCCTGCAACCCAGGCATGCGCCCTGACTGGGAATCGTACCGGCAACCCTTTGGTTCACAGCCCGCTCTCAATCCACTGAGCTATACCAGCCAGGGCAGTTCTGTGAGCATCTTGATTACCAGTGTTTTGAACTCTCCATCAGATAGATTGTCTATCTCCTCATCACTTAGCTCTCTTTCTAGAGTTTCACTCTGTTCTTTCATTTGGGCCATATTCTTTGCCTCCGCACACCTGTTGAGTTGTAAGGGGGTGGGGCCTTAGGTATTTACCAGGGCAAGGCAACCCTCCTTGCTGCCTTGTGGTGCTGCCTGTGGCAGAGAAGCCAGAGAGGGAACAAGACAGCTCACCTGCTCTGCGCTAGCCTACTCTCCAACGAACCCCTGTGTGAGACTGAGAGTTTCTTCCACAGTGGCAACCCCCGCCATAGACCACAGTCAGCTCTGAGTCTCAGTTTCCCATTCAGCCAGCCCCACCTGTGTGGTCCACCACCTCGCTGCTGATTCTTACTGTCTGGTTGGTCTACTTGACTGTTTGTTTAATTCCTTGGTTGTTGTAGTTCTATGCAGTTTGATTTTCTGGCACTTCTGGTTGTTTATTGATTTTCAATTAGTTGTTATCCTCCTTTTGGTCGTGGAAGACAGCAAAGGGTTTCTACCTATGCTTCCATCTTGGCAGGAACTAACTTCATTGCTTTTTTGACATGAGAATATTTAAGATCTAGTGTCTCAGCAATTTTGAAGCATGTAATTGTTGAATGTAATCACTACAATGTGAATTAGATCTCTAGAACTTATTTTCCAGTGGCAAGTTTGCACCCTTTAAGAATACCCCTTCCCTCTGCCCCCACCCCCTAGACCCAGGCCCTTATAACTACCATTGTACTGTTTCTATGAGTTTGGCTTTTTTATGTTCCACATGTAAGTGGTACCATGCAATATTTGGATTTCCCTATCTGGCTTATCACACTAAACATAATACCCACGAGGTCCATTCACGTTGTCACAAATGTCAGGATTTCCTTCTTTCTAATGGTTAATAATATTCTATTCTGTATATACATACAGAGATATACCACATTTTCTTTATCCATTTATCTGTTGATGGACACTTGAGTTATTTCCATATCTTGTCTATTGTGAATAATGCTGCAGTGAACATGGGAGTACAAATATCTTTTTTTTTTTTTTAAATTTTTTTTTTAAGATTTTATTTATTTTAGAGAGACGGGAAGGGAGGGAGACAGAGAGGGAGAGAAACAGCAATGTATGGTTGCCTCTCACATGGCCCCCACTGGGGACCTGGCCTGCAACCTAGGCATGTGCCCTGACTGGGAATCGAACCGGGACTGCCTGGTTCCCAGCCCGCGCTCAATCCACTGAGCTACACC